>PYXC01001801.1:1307500-1497500 GCA_015244755.2 Tenualosa ilisha | reverse complement strand
AGGACCTGAGGGGAAAGTGAAAGAGAGAGGGGGAGTGCGAGAGGGAGAGAGAGATGGAAAGAGAGCAAGACAGAGAGAGCGAGAGAGTGAAAGGGTTGGGTTTGAGTGGGAGATAGAGGAAGAGGGAGACAGATGAAAAGAGAAAGATGATGCAGAGGGGGAAAGAGAGAAAAAAAAGAGAAAGAGAGAGTGGTTTGAGATGTGGAGAAAGAGACAGATGAAGAGACAATGGAGGAGCGATTCAGAGAGAGAAGAAAAGAGAGAGAGAGAGACGCTAAGTGAAGGAAAATGGCAAACTGGGGGGAGCAAAGGAGAGAGAGGCCTACCATGGCTGTTGCAACGCGACGTCTCCACTAGCCGGTTGTTCTGGTCGTAGCACGCCATCGCCTGGTAGCGGTAGCCCTGCCCACACTCCCGAATCGTGCCCGCAGCCGTGGCCACAGCCGTGCCCGCAGACGTGCCCGCAGCCGTCTTAGAACTCGACGTGCCTTCCAGACGAACTTCTGGCAGGATGCAGTCGGACCAGTTCCCCACGGGCTGGGCGTTGTACTTGTCGCACGGGCAGTACTGGGTCTCGCTCAGTGGGAACTGCTGGCTGTTCTTGCACTTGTCTCTCTTCTTGCTCTTTCCTGTCACACAAACACACGCGCACACACACATAGTGAAGCAGCGGTAGTAACTGAGGAAAGCAAGAAAGACTGGGCTCATGATCGGCATCAAGGCATTTTGCTGCAGTCTTTTCCTCAGTCCATCAGCAGCTGCTAGACTGTTAAGACTCCTAAACTAAATATACAGTCTAGCGTTTGGCACTAAAGACAGAGATAAGAAAGGGAAACCACTATTGGTACACTTAAACATCTAAGTCACCGTCTTAGTTCCAGCACTCTTCGATAATTGCCATAAATAAGCCATTGCGGAGCACAGAAGCTAAGAATGCAAACGCACTGTGCTATTTGTAAGCCAAGGCTGAGATAGGTGCCAAGACTGCAATCTGTCTGATCAATATAAAGCATTATTATCCCTATTGAACAGAAGGCTACTACACACACACACACACACACACACACACACACGGCTAAAGACCTGAGGACTAAAGGAGCCATGAGCAAGCTCAAGAACAGTGTGTCAGTCAGCAAGCACTTAAACTCACAGCAAAGGATGTTTATTGACATTGATCTTTGAGAGAGAAGGAGAAACGTAATAAGAACAATCAAAAGCCGGGCCTGAAGCTGTAATAAATTACTGTCAGTGCCTAAGCGTCCATTAGTTGTGGGCATGTTTTCCTTCCACAGCATACAACAGCTGTGTTCCTTCAGCTCTAAAGCCATGGCCTTAGTTTTCATAGTATTCAACATCACAGTTCACTACACTCATCCAGCTCAGAGCACTAACAGCCGTTTGGCAGTTTTTGCTGCCAGGAGTAAGTTCAAATGACCCTTTTCACTGCCTTGAAGGAGTCTTTGTTAAAAAAGAGCTCTTTTTTGTGAAGGACACAACTCAACTATAATTTTAATACATGACTAAAGAACAACCTTGACTACAAAAGGATAATTTTTGTATGTGTACTAACAACATCCACTTTCACATAATATGTCTTTCCCCACCTCTCAAGCAAGAACAAAAACAGAAGTGTTTTCTTACCCACGAGTGCCCTCCTGCGAGTCCGCACGCCCACACAATCAAAGTCACAGGGCGAGAACTTGGACCACTGGGTGAGTTGGCAGTCGTCCTGGCAGGGCAGCTGGCAAAGCTGCGTGATGGAGGGCATGGTGCTGGACAGCTTCAGGCACTGGCCAATGTCCGCCACCGAACCGTCCAGCTGCCGACATGATACCGCTGTAGGCCCGGGGGCAAAAATCGGCACAGGACACAGAGAAGCACAGACACCATTGAAAACATTGACAAAGAGAACACACACACAGCCTGTGAATGATTATGCAGAAAAGATCAGATGGCTTGCAATGGATGGATGTAACACAGTACTTTTGGAATTGTTTTTCATTCCAGCAAAAAGCTGTGCCAAAATGTTTTTGTTTACTTGTCATTTCTAGCTATTCTGACAAATTATTTTTTATTTTATTTTTTTTTTACCAAAACAATTTCCGTAAGTCTGTGAAACTGAACTGAAGTCCAGAGATATTAAAAAAGTATAAAAAGTAACAGTAAAGCCATATGTCACTCCTTACAAAGCCATACCCACAAGTCATACCCAAAAAGGTTTTCAGACAGTCGTGTTATAGTACACTGACTTCTAGCGGGTAAACTAAGGGTGACCTTGAAGGTGAGGCCTGCAGCGCTAATGTACTGTAACTGAGGATCCCCCGACTGTCTCTCATGTGGGCACAGTCATGTCAGCATGCTGTGTGATGGACAGTGACTGCAGGGCAGCACCAATGTCACGGACCATGAACTCACAACAGCAAAGGCCTCATCACACCATCCAACCAGTGTTTATCAGCCTCAGCAGAGCCCTTGGTGGGGCCACTGATCACATGATATGACCCGCCAAGACACTGTGGCAGTCTCTGCTATGACATGGCTGCCATCGCTGTCCACACTGTGAATGAAAGTGAGACTGAGACTGATCCTTGTCCGACACACACTGACTGTGCACCACTGTCTTTTTAACACAAAATTCCCAGTGTGAAAAATAGGAAAACGTAAATACGAGTTTGAGAAACAGGTTTACCTCCAATGGCTGCACTACAGTGTTTGACACTCGGGGAGGAGGGGGGGCATGTTGTACCCAAAGTCTTGAAATGGGATCTGGGAACCATGAATTTCTGTACAATCACTCTATTTGGAAAGTTACTAAATAATTCGAATACAGTGCTCTGGGGAGGGAAAGTTTAATACTTTTCCAAAAAGCAATTCTGAAGGTGGGGCACTCTGAGCTCTCCAAGTATATCAAAACTATTAAGGTAAGTTATCAGAGCCTGAAAGAGCTTGAAACTGCATCAATATAAATTTGTGGGCCTGAAAAACAGACTCCTGCTTAATATAGAGCTCACAGTGCTGTCTAACCAAGCATCTGCAAATTGAAAATTGAGTTCATTTATTTGGCCTCTGTTTTGTAGTGCAGGTCCTGTGATAGCACCTTTAATCACAACTTTAGGAGAAATGGTTCCCCTGGCTAGCCATAGAGCTTATTAGCTTTATTTATCTGAAGCCTTAAGTAAGCACAGAAATTGACTACGCATTTTAATCTGTTGTAATTAATGTGTTGATATAATACAATTGGTGTACAGAATGAAAAAAATACCAAATGTGAAGAACTGAAAAGAAGTTCTTCATCTTAGTAGCAGCCTTGCACATGTGCATAGGCTTGATCTAAGGAGGCTTGATCTTTGAGTATGCAAACATCTGAAGGCAATAACTGATTAGACCTCAGGTCTTGCGTCTGGAGGCGCCATCATTAACCACACACTGAGTAGTCTAAACGATTATGCCCTACAACAACTTAATAGAGGAAAGCTGAAACATGCAAGCCGTAGACTAAGTGCTGGGCATCGTCCCTTGCAGGCAGACTGCATGTAAAGAAGTGCAGGGATTCACCTCTGGTCTGAAGTCCTGATCCACAGCCCTCTTGGGCCCCTGGACTCTCCTGGCGAACCGACCATGGGACCAGCTGACACCGACGCCACTTGTGTGTTTTCCATCTTCCAATCAAAATAGATTTAGAAAAGTTAGTTAACAAGGGCTTTCAGAGTCACACTGTCATTATGTGATAACAACTCAGAGAAAATGATTTAGCAGATGATTTTTCAAAGGTGGTAAAGAAGAGATTTATCCAAGTTATGGAAAGTTCCCACTCATTAGTGTCTCTTCTATGTTTTACTCAACACTCCATGTCACGTCATACTGCTAAATAACTTCTGCTGTTGTTGCCTACATGACACAAAATATTGTCTTTACTGAGAAAGGCAACAAATCTGTTTACTTGTATGCGCCATTCTCACATTTGGCATTTACATTTGAATATCTACAGCTAAACTTGAGAAGACAGAATAAACAGCCAATGAAAACACGTTAAGGATGCTCTCCTCTGTGTCTAGCGGACAGCATGGGCGCAGAGCGTGCGTGTGCATGGTCTAATCTGTTAACATGCATTCTAATCAAAAACGGAACAAAACCGCGTCCACACCACGTCCATGCAGTAAACCAGTCTGATTGCGGTGTGAATAAGGCATTAAACTTTGTCCATCTATTTAATGCTTTCCTCTGTGCCATCAACTGTACCTGTAGCCTGGGCAGACGGCTGGGGCATCACACTCTCTCTCCTCATACAGCACCTCAGGGCACTCCTGACCCCCGTTGGAGGGCATCTGGATAACCACACGCCTGCGGGACTGCTTGGGCTTTTGGGCCACAGCAACTGTGGGCACAATTCAAATCAATTCAATTCAATTCAGTTTTATTTATACGGCGCCTTTTACAATAGTATTGTCTCATGGCGCTTTGCACAAGGAGCACCAAAGAGCAACAGTGGCAAGGAAAAACTCCCTTATGTTTAGTTAGTCTAGGAAGAAACCTTGGGCAGATCCATGACTCAAGGGGCTAACCCAACTACCAGGGGTCATGAAGGAAAATTACAATCAGTAGCAACCATGATACAAGTTGTCTATGGTTTTAGCTAAGGTTCATAATACTTCCAGAGTATTATCCCACTTTACATTACATGGTAGTCAGTCCATAGGTGGTTATCAGGAATTATGTCTGGACAATGTAGCAGCGGCCAAGCATAGTGTTAAACTCAAAGGAGTGAGATGGGTCATGGGGGTAACAATAAGGGTCCATTTGACAGTGGGTAAGAGACAGGTGATGCAATAACATATTATTGGATCATCATGATACATTTTTTCTGGACACAATACAATATGTTAGGGATAATATACTGATATAGGGAAATAAATACACTCAATGGTGCAGGAGTGGCATTTGAGGTTGGAACCCGTCACTTTCAGACTATTATGATGCAAGCCAGGTTCCTTAACGACCACACTACCACCTGTACATATACAATCTACATAAATACAAGACAAAAGGATAACCAATAACTCCACAGATTACTGTGCAATGTGCCTGAGTACCCTGGTATAGTTTTAACAATGTCAGATATTGGGTTGTAGAATTCACAGATTTATGTCATGTACCCCCAATCCACTTACCCCCCAGGGTATTGGTACAGCGCCTGAGGACACTACTAGTATCCCACATTGACAACTACTGCTCTAAAGCTGAGCACCACAGTAATAGTTATTGACACGATTGTGATACATGTGTTCCATATATTATTATTATTATTATTATTATTATTATTGTGACACTTTAGATTAGGGTACACATATTCACCATTAACTAGCAGATTATTAACATGCATATTAGTAACTTACTAGCCATTTGTTAGCCATTACAAGTCACTTAATTAATACCTTATTCTGCATGACCTTATTCTACCCATAATAAACCATTAACTAAGAATTTCTCCCATATAAACTCCTAATTACTGTTTACTCATAGTTAGTAAGTTAGTTGTTGTACATGAATTATGATTTTAATATGCTTTGATTAGTATGGGGCTTATAAGGGAGTAGTACAACAGGAACAATTATTCTCCTTCAATAATATTTAGAAAAGATGGTGTATTCATAGGAACAAAACTTAAAACCCAAGTGCCAAATAAGTCCTAATTACATATTTTTGATTGAGAATAATTGTTCCTGAGAATAACTGCTCCTACTGTACTACCACCTTATAAGCCCCTTACTGAGCAAAGCATATTGAGATCATAATTCATACACAAAAACTCCTTGCAGTAAACATACAAGCCGCAACAAGAGAGAATTGGACAGGTGGTTGCTGGATTTCAGGAATGCTCATATTTGCCTGGTTATGCAATTAGCCGCATGTTAATGAGCACGCCCTGACCCCACTATACAAGAGTAGCTACGAAATTTACATTTGGTTCTTTTTCCCCAGATATTCCTAATCAGTTCATATGAGCACACGTTTGTTCAAGGCTCGAGCGTAACCTCTCATCCAAATCAATTAAATGCCAGCAGTTTATTCAAACTACCTGCTGGAATAAATTTCTCATCAGAAGCGTGACCAAAACTGAATATATATCATACATACTGCAGCAGATTTAGATTTATCAGCGCCACGCCAGAGGTCATAAAACAGGAACAATGATGATTTCATGCCATAAATCAGCTTAATGTATTCAATAGTGTCCTCCAGCAAGATAGGACTGGATGTTGCATGTGGCAAGATCTTATTCACAAAATGAAAAAGAGATGCTCTACTATAATTCCGCAATTATTCCAAAGCAATTAAGGCATGATACATTACTCTAATAAGTGGAATGCAAAAAAAACAAAGAGACCGGTTTAAAATAACATTATGAAAAATAAACACATTCGTTTTTTTCCTATAAGGGATTTGGTGTGTATGATTTATACTCTGTGTGATGGCGTCGTCTTGCTTCTGTTATACCAGTACCTGGTTCACAGGAGGGAGAGCAGATGGACCATTCGCTGAATGGAGTGACCAGACAGTCCCTCTTGCATGGGAGCAGGCAAGGCCTCAATGTCTCTGGGCGAGGTCCCTCTGGGCACCTGAGAGACATACACACATCACACACACATACATCACACACACACACACACACACAGATTGAGATGTAAGTGCTAAGCTTCTTATTGTGATTCCCACACCACGGTTGTCAGGGCCAGCAGATAACTGTCATCAGACTTCATTTCAATGCACTCCACTCCACCAATTGGACCCACCCGAGTGGGGAAGGGCACAAGTTCACCTAAGTTAGCCAACAAGGGCTTTGAAGTTAAGAACAAGTCACAGAGGTTTGGCCAAAGCCTACTCATGATGCTAATGGAATTAATTACTGGAGCTTACAGTAAGCCAGTTGTCTGGGCAGGTGAGGGTTGTGGTGTTTCACGCCATGGAGAGAGGGAGAGAGAGAAAGAGAGAGAAAGAAAGAGTGAGACAGACAGAAAGAGATGCACAGGGCATTTGGGGACTGTACCACGGAGAAGGTTACCACAGGCAACCTGCCTGACATCAACATCTAAAAAGATTCACTTTCAATAGCAAGCAGAGGATGCTGGGAGTTTTGCCCTCACTCTCACTGTTTTGGATGACAAGTTCTATTGACAGCTGGCAAAGCGAGACAGTGAAAGAGAGAGCGACAGAGAGAGAGAGAGAGAGAGAGAATAAGAGAGAGACACAACCCACAGCAACCCACGCTCCCGCAACACTATTCCAAATTGCAATGTATTGATTTTATCACTGAATGGTAATCCCTCTAATCGTGGAATCGCTACAAACACATCAAGCAAAGGCTGAGCTCTGACTAATCTTCAGCTGTGTGTCTGTGTGTCTCTCTGTGTGTGTGTGTGTGTGTGTGTGTGTGTGTGTGTGCACGTGTGTGTATGTGTTTTAAGCACCGGTCCTTTCGGCAGTATTCCTGCTGGATAAAGATAAATGGGGCAAATGGTCAAGCTGAGACAGACATCCCATAATCTGATCTTTGGCTGTATCCTTGGAGCATTATGTGATGCCCAGGCTCCATTTCCTCATCCTATTGGTTGGGGACCTGTTAGATGATCAGGGTCAGCTTTAATACAGAGAGGGAGAAAGGGGGGAGGGAGAGAGAGAGAGAGAAAGAGCAAGAGAGAAAGAGAGAGAGAGAAAGAGGAGGGATAGGATCCTAGTGTTCCAGGAGGCCAGTGTTCATTAGAGTCATGGCGTGGGCGCTGAGCGAGTGTGGTTGGTGTGGTGGCGGGCAGAGAGACAAGGGTGCCACGTGGACACAATGTGATAAAGAAGACACAGGACAAGAACAGATTTATTCTTTAATACCAATAGAAGGAACAAATCCTTCTAGGAAACAAATCCTTCCCGGAAACAAATCCTGGAGAACGCATTCGAAGAGGACGTTTGTCATTTCTCTTGATTTACACACACACAAACACACACACACACCAAGCAAAAAAGTATATACCCACACAGTGGAGCTGCCTAAGAGAATCTATATTTTATACATATACAAATATACTAACTATTAAAGAGAGTAGCAATCATGTACTCATGTACACACATGCACGTGCACACTCACATACACACACACACACACACAAGCCTGAGAGCCTTGTGTGCCAAGAGGATGAACTGGGATCAAGTCAATTACTCAATCATTTCCTTAGGTCCTCCACAGGGCGTTGTTACCCCAAGCGCAGCATGATTTGCATTTTGTGCTTCTCAACTCCTCAAAATTACGGAAAAAACTACAAAGCCGACACAGCAAACATCACACAGAGACATACCAAACCAAACCAAAGGCTCTATAATGCAAAAATGAAATCTGTAGAAAGAAATGAGACAAAGCGCAGTGATTATCAGATTAAACCTCGTATGCTAGCGCAATGCTAACACACACTCACGCCATAAAGGGGGTTTGTTTTAGGCACATGCCTCAGTGAATGCAGAAAAGAGCCTCATTACGCTGCCTCGACTGCGACTGCTTACCGACACGCAAACATGAGGCATTGTCCAAATTAGAATGCTGTCAAATGAAATTAAATTCCATTTCAATAATGGGGGGCATTCATTTGCAGAATGAAACTGTTCCAGCGTCGTTAAACAGCGCAGTTGACACAACCAGCACAGTCATTAAGAGATCCAATTATGTTAACATTTTGTCTCTCAAAGTCAATTCTTCTGCTTAGCATTATATTTTAATTATGTGTAAATGTCACAAGTGGCAATGTGAGGAACAAGAAACCCCCGGTCTACAATGAGGTGGTCCGCACGGAGATCATTAAAATCTGTTGTCAGGGCAATGGCTTTGTTAGACTATGGAGTTCCATTTGGTGTGTCACTCTTCCCTCAAGGTGATGTGCCGTGTCATCAGTGGATCTTAAGAACAAAAGGACATCAGAGGGCCAAAGAACTCAGACAAACTCAGACTCGATCTTCATTAGTGTGGTGACATTATTCTGCAGCCACAATCAAAAACTAACAAGAGCAAGCTGACACTGGGTAAATACTGTGTGTAAAAATAGAGCAGTCTGAGGAGGAAAGCTTTGGCTTTGAGAGGTTTTTCGCTGTCTTTAAGCTTCACAGTGACATGGCGATTGACAAGCGTGGTAGCAGCTGCAAGCTGGGACAGACCCTCCGAAACAGAGCACGTTGTGTAAGCAATGTCTCATCTTGGTGGAGATTTAATTGCATTAAAGAATCAAGCCCTCTTAATTACTGCCATTATCATCAGTGGAAAATTACACAGACCAAAAAATGACTGGGGATAATTACCCTGTTTGTGATTCTACATACGTGTTTTTTATTTTTTTATTTTTTTATTTGCCCTGCCTCTATCTGCGCTTGAGCGACTCGCCTGCAGAGTAGAGATAGTGGCAACGAATGACGGCTGCTTTCCTTTTTCCTTTTTCTCTCTTTCTCTTCCTACTCCTCCTCTTCCTTTCATTCTCTCTCTCCAAAGCTGAGCATGTCAATCAGTCAGCTAGTTGTGGACTTACACACCCACCACATGGACACACACATGGTGCCAAACTTATCCCTCCTTTTCCTCAGCCGCTTCCTCTACTTTCACTGTTAACCCTTCGCTTGCACCTGCCACGTCCAATAACCAATACCCACAGCAGCGCAACAACAACAACAACAACAACAACAACAACAACAACAACATCAACAACAACAGAAACATCAAAACTCAAAGTCCCTTCAGCTCAGAGACTCTCACTCACTTTTTGGGGGGCACCTGTCCCACGTTGACCTTGACGCAGATGACCTTGCGGGTCTGTAGGCCCATGGAGCAGGCCTTGCTGGGGCTGAGACTGGCATTGGTGCTGGCCACCGAAGGGTCCTCGGAGCACTGGGACCAGGGCCCCGTCTGCCAATGGTACACCATGCAGGGGTGCTCGTTGCAGCTACGCGTCTCCTGGAGGTAAGTGCTGTTGGGACACAAGGCTCCCCCTGTACGTGCAGGAGACATATGGTAAACATACACCAGTAGCACTGATTTACTGATTAGACAGTGCATTCAGGATACCTTCAGAGCCTTTCAAGTTGCACACATTTGCACATTTCAGACCCATCTTGAAATGGATTCATTCCTTTCTCACCTACCTACCCTTACTATTCCACAAGGACTCTTTCTCTTTAGACTTTTACAGAGATCTCCATCATTCATTCTCCATCATCACTCCATCAAGTTGTCCTGGAATCTCGTTCTCAACAGGTTGCGCTCACATTTTACGCTCACATTACAACACAGTTTCATATTTGTTTATCTCCAGCATCCATCTCTCCCTCCATCCTGACTGCTCTCTGTGACAGCACCTCCAATGGATTGGACTGTAGGGCTGGTAACAATGAGGTGATGCACAGTGTTCTCCTCCACAGGAAACTGTGGCTAAATAGCACAATCCCTGCTACATCTGAGAGTCTTCAGAGGCTTTTTGGTAAACTAGCAGTGATGGCAGTCATGTTCCGTATTGTGAGGCTCCCAGCTAGGTAATGGAAGCTAATTACATTTAGCCACTCTATCATAAGGGACTTGTGGAGAGCCACACAGGTAGTCCACAAACCTCAGTGAATTCAATCAGACACAGATGGATTCTATTTAAGTTGTAAATGGAGAAAGCAGCTGAAAGCGTTCTGAATGCAATATCCATATTCACATATGCATACAGTGAACAGACAGGCATCTACAGACACAAATGTCTTTACCTAGAGGACAAACATCCAAACTAGAGGAGTAACACACTTTGGATAAGTCATATTCATTCATTCATACAAGCATCTACACATAAAAACATACGTAGTTCACATGTTCACACACACGCACACACACACACACACACACACACACACACACACGTACACGTCCTAGTAAGGCGCACTTGGGCAGACACATGCACGCATGTTTCTGCCACTTGTATTTGAAATGTGAAACTCTATGTGCTGTGCGCTGTGTGCAGGATTATAATAAGGCTCTAATGATGGGAACCAATGGCAGGTTGCCTTCACCCTAAAAGAACAACACATACACAAACACATACACTGACACACACACACACACACAATATACAACCAACCCTGAGGAATTTCACCCACTAATAGGTCGTGTGACAGATAGTCTCTCTGCACAGTTAAAACACACTGAGTGTATTTTTCCCTCCCTGTGTCAGGAGAAGCATTTGCCTTAAGGACGCAGAATTACTCCTGAAGCTCCTTTCTGAACCGAAGGAAAAGGCTGCCCTCAGATTGATGGGCTACTGAAGTGTTCGGCACCTCCCGTTTCTCAGCGGAGTCGATACTTCGCCGAGGCAGGCTGCCTTACTAGCTCTGAATTATTGCTGACATTTACAGGCCTTAGAGATGACGGAGTTGAGAAGCACACTGTGGCCCCGGCGAGTCAAAGCTCCCCTCTCATCTCGCAGAAGCACACCAGGATGGGTTTAATGAAGCAGGAGAGTGTACTAGAGTGGAGGTGAGTGAGTGGGTGGGGAATGGGGGGGGTATCAGAGGGGGACTCTCTGGAAAGGAAAAAAAAGGGACTGTTGGGGAAATGGGTGCAGGATGAGGGGCTGAGTGCAGCATTAAAGGCAATGGAGTAAAGAGGAAGTGGCAGGTCCACAGCTGACCTTCGATCACCCACGGACTCGTAATGACACCGCCTGGCCCTCGCTGAAAGGTGTTCTCAGCATGCATTAATTGCGTGACTAAACAAACGTGAGCCCGGGCTAAACTAGCCGCTCCGGGACCAGGGATATCGTATCTCTCAGGGGGATCAGGAGAGGAGCTAAAGTGCCAGCCAAAAAAAGAAAAAAAAACTCTCAATGGCGAGGCTCCTGTGTGATCACAAGTGCTTCCCAAAGTTAAGCTGAAGGGTTTAAAAGAGCACACTCTTACTCTCTCTCTCTCTCTCACTCTCTCTCTCCCTGTGTGCATGTGTGTGTGTGTGTGAGAGTGTGTGTGTGTGTTTGTGTTTTGAACCAGGGCAAAACCATGAGATGGCCGACCCAGACAACACCCCTTCTCTGTTATTAATGTTTGTAGTGGCGAGGTCTCACGCCCACTGATTTATTCACACATCCTCCAAAACAACAGAAACAGAGAGAGTGGAGCGGAGGAGAGATAGAGATAGGCAGAAAGAGGGAGAGAAGTGGCATCCATAATGCATAAGGTTTGCCTCTCTCTACATGAATGGCTGAGATCATGAATGCATCCTCCATCATGGGAAGTGTGCATGTCTAATGTAAATTGGCAAGAGACTGGAAAATTCCCACGGTGAGAGAAAACAAAAACAAGTTTTTTTTTCTTCCTGTAAAGAAATATTTTGGCACTGAAGAGTGCAACAAGCTGTGTTCGAGGGAAATGATCCTTTAAATACATTTGCCCCTCCAGCAAGTATCTCATTAACGTCTTTTTTTTTTTCCAAAAGCCGAGCCTGAATGCATCGGGAAGGGAGTACAGAGGCATCAGGAGGAAAGAGTGCACCTCCCAGTTATCACTTCACACCTATCTATCTACATTCTACTAACACAACACACTTCTTTTAACTCACATCAAATGGAATCTAACACTGCACAGTTACAGAAAGGATAAAGTGAATATACCAAGTAGTTCCGGAAACTTGGGAACATTCGTCAGACCTTGAGAGAACATGGGTAATTGTCACACATGAAAATGTATACTTACTTAATGTCTACTTTCATTCTGTCTTTTTGCTTCATTATTTGGTAAAGTTTTATGTGAAGGGGTCTACATAAGGGTGACATAAGCCTGTTATGATCATGACATAACACATATCATAAACATTAAAGACACTTCACTGTTTGTGACTGTTGTCATTAGGGGTCATTTGGTTTTTGTAATGTCTGCATCCCAAAGTCTGTGTTTCAAAAGCCGAATGACACTTCAATGACAATGAAGTAAGTGTCATTAATGTTCATGATATGTGTCATGTCATGTTTATATACCCCTTAAAATAAAATGTTACCCATTATTCTTTAACGACTTTACTAAGAGGATGCAAAGAAAAAAATCATTGTACAGGGGCACTGTGCATATGACAACAAACACTTTGAACTTGAATTAGAACTTGTTGTCAGTGAGATAATCTTTGACAGAACAAAAATAAGCAATGCTTTAGTCTACATCACAAGCCCAGTTCACATCTATTTCTGTCTTGAATTTTTCTAGCAGACACAGCACAATCTCTACAAACTACAGCTGCTGACAAACAGCCTTGATCCAGCACTTAATATTACCCTCCATCACAGTAATCCAAGCAACTACCATTGTTGTCACTGTGGAAACAGAACACAGAGTGCTTCTTAGCACAGAGAAAACACATGCACACAGAAGAGTGTGAACACACTCTCACACAAACACACACACACACACACACACACACACACACACACACACACACACACACACACACACACAGTCAAACACAAATATACATATCACTGAAAAACCCTAAAAAAACCTTATAATGAGGCTTCGGCAAAAGGCAAATTCAACACCAGCCCTCAAAGGACATGACCATGTATTGCAATCCTGTATGCCTTTGTACAGTCTATCATCCTCAATACTGTAAAATACATGCATATTATAGCACTGGTGGTGAAGCCTAAATCTAGGACAGAGGCTGTCTGAATGGAGAATTCCCACTGAAGACAACAAGATAGCCTCTATTTATGTAACCATCTTTTTTGTTCACACCAATAAACACACAGCAATAAAGAACTCTGGGCTCTCAATACACATGATGATGTGCACAGATTTCCTCTTACGAGGAACCCAACAGACCCATAAAACAAGCAAATAAACATTCAATGGCTTCCTGGGCTCACCTTCTCCAGCGTTGTAGGCCAGGATCGAGCGTGTTCTCATCTGACGGCCTTCCGAGGTCTTGCTAGAGCAGGTCTGGGAGCAGGAAGACCAGGACGTCCAGGGGGTGAGGGTACAGTCTCTGGAGCAGGGCACATCACATTCAACTGGTCCTGGGACAAATGCCTCAATGCATAGGCTCCTATCCACCAGGGAACCTAAATAACATTTGCAGATAAAAACAGTAAAAAGATGTTAAGCTATTAACAGTCCTTGGTAAAAAATGTCATAATTAAAATAAATGTTATATTATATTAAAAATAAAGCGTTATCACTGCATTGATCAATTCTGCTCTATGTCTGGTCTAAATTGGTTGATATGCATGATAAATAATAGCCTAACACTAATGATGAAATTATCTGCCATGTCAGGGGAAACCCTGACATGATTTCTGCTCCAGCTTGTCTTATTAGCTACCAGCACTGGTAGCAAAACTCTGTATCCTAGCAACTCAGAAAACATCTAGCAACCTATCATTCCTCTATCCACCGTCAGAGAGGATTAAGCTGTGATTCAATAAAAGTAATGTATACACTACAGACTATCGTTTGCAATATATTCTGTAAAAGAATGAAACTGATTTGACTTTTTTTGCGGGTTATTTTAAAAGAAAATTACAGGAAATTACATAATAAGAACGTAGAATAGAATCCTCAGCTGAGGAATGGAACACATGTTAAGGTTCCCCACATGTCTGAGGTACTTCAGCACTGAAACCAGAAAGGAGAAAAAAGGAGCGAGAGGCACAAATGTTCGTTACGTTCCGTGTTCTATTTTTAGAGGGGGGGGGGTCCAGAGTCAAGCCCTCATACGCTGATAGAGAAGATCATTGCAAAGTTTTTATTGTGACGTTATGTGACACTCCTATTTATGTAGACGGGAACTATTCACGTTTGCTCCCAATGTAACTTATTATCTTGGTCAGTACTTAATGATCTTCACTGAAACTGCTAAAATTTTTCATTGTAAATGATATACAGAAAAAAAGCATTTAATATAATTTTGCAGTGTCCATCCATAAGAGTCAGGTGCCCTCTATGTTTCATACTTGCATAGACATACTGTGACTGTCGTGAATAGAATATGTGCTGATACTGACAATTCCATTTCCATTTAAAATTATTATTAAAACAGATAACAAACACAGCATGACAATCCTTCACTGTAGCAACACCAGTGTCTCCCTTCAAGAATGTGGTCAAACCACACAGATACCACAAATATACTTTAATTCTACTATATGAAATGGCAAGTAACCACAATAGTATTGTGATTTCCCATTAGAATGTACATTTGGTTTGACAGATGAAGGCCATGCATCTGTCTGCACATAAGCAATATTTCTTCGACTGTGCGTCACGCTTTATATGAAATACTTCATCGGGATCTAGAAATAGGCCGAGACAGCGACTGGAGGTCCACAGAGGCATGGGCCATTTTATACTGCCGCATCTATAATGCATGAGTTATCTTCACATCGAGAGTAAGTGGAGCCTTTGCCCACATCTGCACTATATGTGCTTTTAACCCATCACACTATGCAATGCTGAGCTCCCACTCCACTTTCCCAACATGGGAAACCATATCACAGACACATACACACACACCACACCACACACATTAACAGATCTCATCTAGTTTTAAGTCTTGTTCTATTTTGGGCCTTTTTTTAAGGGGGAGGTGTTTTGGGCTGGGTCGCTGGTGGTTAAGGGCTTAATAGCTTTTGAGGACACATAGCTGTGCCTTTTTTTAGCAGAATGGCATTTGATGAATATTCATTGGAAATAATCATTATGGCCACCGTGCTTATGGGAACAATCAGAAGCAAGAGCCAATATAACAGTTCATTTACAGGCACTCAGAACATGAGGGAGCAGATGCTGTCTGAAAAAAGAAAGAGAGGGAGAAGGAGGGAGGGAAAGAGGGATGAAGAGAGGGAAGGGGTAGAGAAAAGGAGAGAAAGAAACAGAGGGAGAAAGGATAAAGGAGAGAAAGAAATAGAGAGAGAGAGGACAAAGGGGGAAGAGAGTACGTTTGCCTGTGTGTGTGAGAGAGTGAGAGAGAGGGAGAGAGAGGAGAGAGAGAGAGAGAGAGAGAGATCATGAACACAGCCTGTGAGAGAAGCCATTCTCTACCTTAATGGACAACAACAACCATCACACCAACCCAATAAATATCAATATGGAGGTATGGGAGGCTCCAGTGTTTTTCCTCTTTATTGACAGCAGACACCCAACCATATTTGCATTGATCCATTCGTCTGCACTGGGGCTGTTTGTGTGGCTGTTTTATTTGTGTGGCCTCTAGCGGGAATGGAAGAGAAGGATATGACAGACACCAGATCCCCCCCCAAAAAAAAACAAAGCTATGAGCCTATCCATTATAATCTGGGCACCCTCAGAGGATCAATCTCGCTTCATTCTCCCTAATAGGGCAACCACAGGGACGGAGGAGTGAGTGCGCAAAGCAGAAAGACCTCCTGAAAACCATCCATTCTCCTGTTTCACTGCATCCCACTGCAAACCTAAAACGTGGGCAGCATCACCTTAGCAACTTAGCTTTTGTCAACCCCATGACAGCTCTTACGATTATTGATCCTCATTCATCACACGGATGCCAGAATACCTTTGTAGTACCAGTAATTATTATTTGAAACTTTTTTTTGCAATTTTGCTACTAGCAAGGGCACGTTTGTGTGAAGTACAATCAACATTTCTCTACTGTTCTCTAATCTGCCTCTAATCTGACATGTGTGGGCACTGTTTGCTGGGTTAAGTGTCCTCTGCTGGGCGGGTGCGCTAAGCCTGGCACAGTTGGAAATGAGGAAAGCGAGGCCATATGAATATCTCCCAAGTCTTAATGAGAGGCAGTCAGGGCAGAGGGAGGGGAAAGCGTCCAAGTTCAGAGGGGCCTGACTAAGTTGATGGGCCTCAGAGTGGTGAGTATGATTTGGAGTAAGTAGTCTTTAATTGCTAGGGAGGGGGGTGGGGGGGGGGGGGGGTGCATCCAGTCATGCCAAGACAGGGCGAAAGATAACGATGGAGAGAGAAATAGAGGGTGAGAGTGGAGGAGAGAGAAAGATAGAGAGAGACAGGAATCCAACGGAAGAGAGTAATGACCATGATGAATCGTTCGGGATGTCGAAGCAGCTTCTCCGTCACCGCACCAATAGCGTGTGAACGTGTAAGCAAGACACAGAGTCACCTTCAGCTTACCTGCACTTTTCTTCAAAAGACAGTCATACAAGACCATTAGCGCAAATGCACACGGGTCAATGTGATAAAAGATTTGCCATCCTGTAGGGATATCTCACCCAAGGGGAAGAGATTAAACAACGGGAAGGTTCTGCTTAAGCGAAACCAGTGGTGAGGCAAAGAAAGGCGAGACAAATCCCCTTTACCACACAATATTCCAGTACTGAACATAGCCCTAACAGCAGTAAATAATACATGGATATACTAGAATAATGCATGAATGTACAGTTACAGCTAAAGCTACAGTTCTGGATACAGAGTAAGTACATTCCCTGTAGACATCAGTCAGTGATTGTCTTATGCATTCACGAGTTCATATTCATATAGTTCTGGATACAGATTAAGTATATTCCCTGTAGACATCAGTTAGTTATATCTGTCTTCTGTATTCAAGAGTTCATATTCATATATTGTACATATATGCAGTATGTATATACAGGGTGCGATTTGTAGGGGGGGGATCATCCCCCTCCTCTGGTTTTTACCTCTGCTGAATGAATGTTATCCTCGGAGGGATAAAACCCCGTCAATAATTAAAAAAAACGAAACTGAAATTGTAATCAGGTTGTGACAGTTTCTTACACAGCTATAATCTACATTGTTGGTAGCCTTCTAACTTTCAACCTGACCCGAATTGTCGGTAATCTCGTTGTTCGCGAATTGTTGGTAATCGCGTTGTTCGTTGTTAGCAGAGTGTGAACGAGGATGTATTGCTATGAATCATATCCTTACTGATGAGCGCAACAGAACGAATGTGTCCACACTGAACGGTCTTTTCATCGCTGTTAATGGGCCAGACGTGTGTTCGTTCCCTGTGCAGAGGTTCGCAGAGATGTGGATAAAAGAAGGACGACACGTTGCAGATGACGCGCCAACAGGAAAACCGAAAAGGCCACATGAAATCCGACATCAGAGCAAACTGTGTTCGTTTTATAATTAGTTACTTTGACATAACATGTGAAATCATATTTTATGACATGTGAAATCATTATTGTTACGTTTTACAGACCGATCCCATTAGACTAATGTTCCTCTGACAATCCTCTGACATGTTCGCGTGATCGGACCTTATCCATGGTTCTGAAGCCCAAATAAGCCATCACATCGTGGCCGGCACAGAAAATGAAATGTTTCATGTCTTTTTAAGTTTGCATTGAAGATGAATGCTCATCTGTTCATAATTTAGGCACATAGGGTCGACCATTAACCTAAAAAAGAATTAAACCTGTTGATTGTTTATTTTTTCATGATTAAAAAAACAACAACCCCCCCCCCCCCCTTTTTTTGACAAATCGCACCCTGTGTATATGCACACACACACACACACACACACACACACACACACACACACACACACACACACACATATATATGAATACACATATGAACTCTTGAGCCCAACTATCCCTTGAGTTCTCATTAAAGGGTGTAATTAACCAACTGGTTTGCAAACAAAGGCTCGAACAAGTGGAGAGCGGCGTGCAGTGCTTAAATGACCCGTGTGGTCTCTCTCACCCTCGCTGTTGACACACTGGACTTGAGGGAGTTGCGTGCCTGGGCCACAGTCCATGTTGTCATCAGGGATGCACTCCTCCAGTTTGACCAGCCCCCAGCTGTAACAGCTGGGCTCCTCGCAGGGGATGGCTTCCACCAGGTGCGGGCAGCTGCCCATTCCCCCTGTGGGGTAGTTGGTTATCACACGCTTCCTTAGCTTGAAACCTGGGGAAAACATGAGCATCAGGGCAGAGAATCAGAGAGAAAGCTAGACATGCAGACACACTATGACATCCAAAATGCAGTTTAATGTTTTCATTTGTGATTTTTTTTTTTTTCATTTTTATTTCATTTTTATCTTTAAAACGAGCAACAGCTGACAGACTTGTCCAGCCCAACACCGAAAACCTCACAGCTGTTACTAACAAGAGCCAACTCGCTTGAAAACTAAAGTTGCCTATTTGGATAGATTTGCCACTCTGTCATTCATTCAAGTTATTCTTTTCAAAAACTCTCTAACCCAGAGGACACATAAAAAAAACATAGACTGTTGAAAATAAAAAGAGTGCTGATATGTCCTTCACATGACTTATACTGCACCATCAAATTTAAAAACACGGCGTCTCTTAAAAACACTAACAGCCTTCATAGTGTAGCTTTAACAATCTCATCAAACTGTTTATGAATGTTCAGTGCAACATGCTTGAGCACTCTTCAGACTCCACTTACAGTAATGTAAGTACCAGTATGGCTTGAAGGAGAAGCTTAAAGAGGAAAGAGCTGAGTATTTAAATAGACGGTAACGCTTTATTTGAGGGTGTCTACATAAGAGTGCCATGATCCTGTCATCAACATTACATGACACGTATTATGAACTTTAATGACTGTTATCATTAGGTGTCGTTCATTCTGCTTTTGTAATGTGAAGTTGACACTGTTTGGGATGCAGACATTACAAAAGTGTCATTAAGGTTCAGTGACATGAGCCTGTCATGTTTATGACAGGCTCATGTCACTCTTATGTAGGCACCATCAAATAAAGTGTTTCCACAAAGGCTTTGGATTAAACAATGTTCAGTGACTGTTCAGTGCCTTTAATGATACGCAGCAGCTCTCCAGGGACCAACCACCACACACCTTCTAGTCACTAATAATAACCCCACACAGAAATGTGGAATGCTCACAGTAGTAAGGTGACAGAAAACTACATGACACACAAACCTTGTACATAAATTAAGGTGAAAAGGAGGTAATGAATGAAAATGCTGTCAAAGCAAGACTGTAATGATATGGCTACACCTGACACCATTCCAATGAAGCAAATGACTACACTTCACCATCTTTGCAAAATAGTAGAATATCCCTAAGTGTTACATATGTGTCTTAGATCCGGTAGATAGATGGAGGGAGAGAGAGATGGAGGGAGAATAAGAGATAGAGAGGGAGAGAAAGCGACGCACACAGGCACACACAAACACACTCATACACACACAAACACACACAAACTCACACAAACACACATACACACAAGCATCCACTCACACACACACACATACACACACGCACCCACTCACACACACACACATACACACATGCACCCACTCACACACACATAGACATAATTGTCCATTAACAGTGCTTTCCCTCCCGCATATTTGCACAATCTGGAGTCCGGCGTGAAAATGGCCTTCTGTGATTGGCTCAGTGGGGGACCATTCTCACCTTTCTTTCCCAGTTGGTCGTTGCAGTTTTCAAAAGTACAGGGGCCCCAAGCGCCCCATGGTGACACTTCACACTCGATGGGGCAGGGGATGTGACAGAGCTGTGTGGTGTTTGGCACCGGTGCTACACAGAGCCCAGGGTCCACAGGCTGGGAGGCTGTATAGAAGAGGGGAGGAAAACAAACATGGTGAATTTTGTTCATTAAAGGTATGATGGGATTGCGGACCTTACAGATAACTACAGAGAAGGTGAATTGGTCCTGCTCTAGTTCGAAATATGGTATCAAACTACACAAAGTTAAAACATGCGTTGTACCACCCTGGTAGATGCTACACATTGGTGGAGGCCAGGGGTGAAAGATTCAGAGGCGGTGCATACCACCAAGAAACATCAGGTCTGCCATCTGAGCATACTGAACGTGAGACTCCTGTGCCTAAACGCCTTTTCTCTAACTAATTTTTTGTCTCTGTATTTGTCCGACATAGTCTTATATGGATGTCATTAGGTCTAAGGTGGCTGAAGACAAAATATTCTGCACACCTAACACTGGGGTTCAGGCTAATGCATGGAGATTCATATTTGTCTCTGCTAAATTGCTTGCGTTGCAAGTTCTCAACATACATATCAGACAAGACAATCATGAAACAGCACGATTCAAGCTTCCCAACTGTGTTAGTCACTAGATGCTGAAGAAAATTAGCTTTGATAATTTAATAATATTTATTAAAAATATTTACTACATTCTGCAGCTCTGCATCCACGGACAACCATTTTTCCATATATCAGAATAGGTGCTAGAAGCTACCACAAATCATTGGTTAAAGCACCTCCATGCAATTAGCTATTTCTGAGTAAAGGTAATTCAATTTAGAATTTCTGCAGTCAACACTGGAATAACACTATAACCTCTATTTTTTAAAATTAAAAGCCACATTAGCTCTAAGTGCACAGATAGATAGCGCATTTATTTGCATCTTAGTAGGCTTTTAAATAATACCAACTCTTTGGCTTATTTAGATGTTCCCATAAAAAAGGAACATGATGATGATCAATATATGCTGGCGTGTTGAAAGGCAATGGGGGTTCAAAGGAAAGCATGTAGCGGGAATGGTTCAGATAACAGGCCTTGATAAGTGCTCTACAGGCACTGGTATAAATTAAAGCGTGATAATACATATATATGTATATATATATATACTGCGTGCGCACACTTCTACCTATTGAATGGCACCAGTAAGAATATGAAACTACTTTCACCCCTGGTGGTGGTTAATGAGGCCCCCCTTCCACTGTAAAGTGCTTGAAGTGCTTGGGAGTCTTGAAAAGTGCTATAGAAATGTACGTAGTAGTAGCTGTAGCAGAATAATACAGGTAGAGACTCCTTGCCATTCTACATGCAGCGTATTTTTATGTTTTTGTGGCCGTCCATGTTGTTTGTCTCTGGCACGCTGGAGAGAGCTACAATTCACTCTAAACAGAGGGCGTTGTCAACGGAAACAAGAAGCCCTGTCTCACGAGGCACTGAGCAGCACATTTTCTCTCAGCTTTTCCCAAACCTGTGGCTCTGCTAATGAACTAGATTAAGAACGGAGGAGCAGAGATATTTATCCTTGAAAGGGGATACATTTTCCTGGGTGTCAATGCTGTGACGAGCCTGCTGTCATGATGCTTGGTTTGCCATCAAACAAAACCATGCCCTGCTACTTTAAAGACTCTCAGAATGCGTGCAATCCCTGACGACTGCTCTCGTGAGGTTTCTACTTGGAGCAGAATTTCCCCCATCCACCCAAACCCCCAACACGCGCACTCACAAATTTAGAGACATGAAAATGGCTGGTCCCTGTTGCCTGGTTTCTGTTGCTATTCTCTTGTAAGCACGACAAAAACAGCGTGAAGGAGATGTGGTTCTCCAAAGGGAGCGCAAGCAAGGGGAGAGATAGCAGAATAATGACATGATTATCTGCAGAGTGCCTGTCTGAATAGCGCCTAAAATCGCAGGTGAAACACTCAAGCTACACTTGTGTCTGATCGGCAGTCAGATTAACTCACCAGTCTGCTGGTTCTGCTGTTGTTTGTCAGCCAGATGGTACAGACCCCCTACGTGGAGAATTTCTCCATCTAATTAAAACTTGTAAATGCAACACACACACACACACACACACACACACACACACACACACACACACACACACACACACACACTCTCTCTCTCTTTCTGTCTAGCTGCCTGTCCCTCTCACTCTCTCTCTCTCTCTCTCTCTCTCTCTCTCTCTCTCTCTCTCTATATATATATATAATTATAAATATATATATATATATATATATATATTCATTCTATCTGCTTGACATTCTGAGCTGTTTTCCTTTTTATTGTGCATCAAAGGCCCAAGGCAGCCCAACGCATGTTTTCTTTCTCTCCCAACAATAATACCCCCTGTCAAAGCAGAATGGTGATGAAGATGGCTGACTACGATGACACAATCAAATTCTGGTATCAGCAAAATCCCAAGTTGGGCTGGATGTCTCTCTCACTGTTTATGGTCTCCACATACACACACACACACAAAATGCCTGGGGTGAATCTAGCTCACACCCCATTGTGAATATAATACCCAGCTCTTACATCTTTATTCAACATCAAAAACAATCTCTAGTCAACTGGATCAGCAGTTGGATTCATTATTATTTATATGAGGTCAGCCTTGGGGAGCCTTGTCACTGACTGACTAACGAGTCAGAAAGCAAGACACCAACAGAGTGTTAGCTACAGGAGCAAACCAGGTCACAGGTCACTGGGCAGAGGGAAGGAAAGTGGCGACATGAGGAGGATGCAATTAAGCCAAATTGTTAACAGCAATCAGTGCAGCGCAGAGCCGAAAAAGGCTCTGATGAAAAAAAAAAAATGATTTTAATGGTGTCTACGACGTGATAATCACTCTCTTTTAAAGTAAGCATGGAAACAGAAAGGAAGGCGGTTATCCATTTTTTTTTTCAGATGGGGATGGATTCAATGATGATCTTTTTTCAGTACCTCCTCAAATGCACAGAAACGTGTTGCTTTTCTCAGAGGAAAAAATGCTTTGCATTTAAAAGTCACTAGTGTATCATTGGGAATAGGTGACACGCACACACACACACACAAACGTGCACAACCACTCTGCTCTTGGAGAGCAACACAATGTCTGAAAGAGCAAATACACATGTAATGAGCTCTCTATGGACACACAATCACAAACACACATCCACACACATTGGCCCAGTGCTGTATGTAAATGGGCAGATATCATTGGCATCCTTGGCATCTGAACAGACAATGCAAAAAGAGGGTCACCCAAAGACAGAGAGCCAAGGGAGCACTGCACATGACAATGATGTAAAGAGAGGATGAGTCAAAAAGAGATGAAAAGAAAAGAATTGAACAGAAGAGAAAAGTAGAGCAGAGAAGACAACAGAACAGAAGAGAGAAAAATCCAGAGACAGATTTGTAATTTCAACAGGGTATTTTTGCTTTGTTTTGTTTTGTTTTGTTTTAATTCAGCCTTACCTGTAATCTCATAGCTGATGGAGAGCAGTGGAGGAGCACTGGGTTTCTGGCTGCTTGGTGACTGACCTTCTGCGAAAACAACAGAACAAAATTAAACCAACTCGTGAGATGAAGGGAAAGAAGAGAAATCATCTTCAAAACTTCAAAAACTTTAAAGGGCTGCTGCTAAAATGAGGGTCTTGGGGCTAAGCCAGCTTTTTGGTGAGAGCAGCAGCATCAAGTCCCCTTTTGAAGGAGCACTCTGGCACTTGAGGGCTAGACATCCAACAAATCACACACACAAAGAACACACACACACATACCCCCAGCCACACGCCACACGTTCGCACGTACACACACACATACACACACACGCACACACACACTGATGCAAACACATATACACACACATGCACATACACACACACATGCACACACACAATGACACACATTCATGAACACACACAACCTCAGACAGCTCTGGGGCAAAAGAAATAGTCTGCTCCTATCCTTGTTAGAGGGCTATAGTTCCTAGGGACCAAAAACACACACACACACACACACACTCCTCACACTTGAGCAGACAGTTCTCCTGGGTAGTGGCTGCCCTTTGCAGCGACAGCAGCAGCAGTGGGTATGTTTATGCATCTGAGCAGCTGAGTTAGTGGATATTCCCTCTATAACACCACAGCACGAGCCCGTGCAGATTACCCCCCGATGAAATGAGAGAAATGCTGCATTCCACTGATAAGCACACCGCAGACACACACACACTCACACACACACACACACACACACGAATGCACACACACACACACAAACAGACATATACACACACACACACACACACTTGTGCACCTACACACTCACTCACAGATGCCCCTTGTGTGAGAGGAGACCTTTAAACCGTGACTCTAAATGGCTTTTTTAAAATAACTCATCTATCTCTACCTCCTATTGGCATTAACGTGTGTTTGAACACTGGTGTTGGGAAAATCTCCTCAGCAGTGCAGAAGCCAGCTGGTCACTTCTATCAACATGGGGTTAGGTGAATCTAGAGCAAAGGGCTGAGATTGATTACATTCAAATGTGCACGTGTGTGTTTGTGTGTGTGTGTGTGTGTGTGTGTGTGTGTGTGTGTTTGTTTGTGTGTTTGTGTGTGTGTGTGTGTACATGCATGTGTGTGTGTATGTGTGTCAGCATGTGTGTTCAGCCTGGCTGTCTGTCCAGTAACTCTCTACCTACATGCGTTTAATCCTCCCCGCGGATTAAGTCTCTCTGTTTTTGCTCGCTGAGATGCTGTATGTGTCCGTTGTGGCAGTAATTCATTTACATTTAAACAGCTTTGCTTTACACTCCTGGCATCTCCAACCCCCTCCCTTGTCCACGGCAGAAACATTCCTCCCGCCTTCCTCCTGGTGTACACCACTTTATTATCAGACTCTGTATCCCACTTGCTCTGCGCACTGACACAAACCCACTTTGACAGGCCATTATTCCAAAGGCGGAAAACACAGATCTCCTCCCATTTCTCCCTCTATCTCACCTGCCATGTCAACGCCGCCAGGTGAGCTTGGGCTGATTGATGATCTACAAGCTGATCGGAAGTGAGTCACACCGCTCTTGGTTACCGGGTAAGGTCTCATCTCTGGCTTTGTGACGTTAACGTCTTATACGTAGCGCACAAAATAAACTGGATGTCTAGATGATGCTGGATGTAGTGCATTATAATACTTGTGACATGTCTGCATTCACAACTTGTGCTCTGTGCAACTTCTGAACAGCCACATGGTAGCAACACCATGTGTAGAAAGTAAATGCATTTACAGGATGGCCTGTATTCATTTATAATAAATCTTTGTCTTTATCTGTATGAAGTCTTCAATAATATATATCAGTTAAAGTGAATTTCACTAGCTGTTCCCACAGGGCTGTTTGACTGGGGGCCATAAATGTACCAGAAGCAGAGGCAGTTTGGGAACAACAAACTAGAACATCCAAGCTTTGTTTTTACCCTTGAAACGATCTTAAAAACAATATTTGTAATTGTTCTGTGAGTGAGTAGTGTACACTGAAATAAAAACACATAGATGAAAGAGCACACATATAGAAACTACAAACATAACTCATTCAGTTTCCAATACCAATCTCTGATAGGCAGTTTAACTTCAGGTGAAGGCCAGGGTAATGCATTAGGGGACATGCAGTCAAAATAAACAAGAACGCCTGCTTAGAATAGCAGAAGCAATTTGAGACAATAAAAGCTAAACTTGAATTCAAATGCCAGATTTGGAGAAGACTTTCTTTGTCTACATCACCTCCCAAGATAAACTTCAAAAGCGACGAGGTTAACTTTGCAATAAAAAGCTGGTTACAACAAAGACAGAAGAGAGTGTGCTACTGTGCACTACAAAAACTGGTAATAGAGGACCGGGCGTAAAGCACACGCATGGAGACGTTGTGACAGAAGTGAGACTCGGGTTGGACTTCAAATTCACATAAATCTCACTTAGTCACGCATCAAGACAGCTTCTCACACTCCCATCCTGCTCTACAGACTGCTTGTGAAAATAGCAGTGAGCTCATTAACAAGGTTGACAAGGGTGCTGTAGAGGGGATGTAGACGGCAGGTCCATCTTAACATCTGTATAAATACAAGATATAAGATGCACAAAACACATGCACAGCAAAGCGCAGGAGCACAGGAGCCAATAGGTCCAGAACTATTGGCCAGTGCACTGCTCTTGTGACTCAGCCTGTAAACAGATCATGTGGGGGGTGAGAGAGGCATGCAGAGATCAGGTGGGGGGTGAGAGAGGCATCCAGAGATCGTGTGGGGGGTGAGAGAGGCATCCAAAGATCGTGTGGGGGGTGAGATAGGCATCCAGAGATCATGTGGGGGGTGAGAGAGGCATCCAGAGATCGGGTGGGGGGTGAGAGAGGCATCCAGAGTGCTGAAGAACATGGGGGTTCATTAGTCAGTGGACTATGCAGGGAGATGGGTGAACAAGGGCCCATTTCTCCTCCCTTCACACCAGCACTTGATTTTGAGCACCTTTCAAAAGAGGATACCCTTCCACGATGAAGTGAGAAGTGCTAGTGGTAGAAATTAAATGTGTGCCTACGAAATGGGACACCAATTCATGCAAATTTGCCTAGCCGACGATAGTAGATTTCAATTCCCTGTTTGAAAATACCAGCTCATGTCCACAGGATTAACATTCAGATTTCTCTGCATTCGTAAACGGCATATCCCGAAAATTATGTAAATCAGAATAGCCACATAACCATACATAAATGTAAACGCAGGCAGTCGTCATTCATTATTTAATAAAAATTATTTAAAAAAATCACTATTGGCAGTTTTTTTTTATATCCGTCATGGGTGATTTTTCTATTCATTCTCATACTCCACAGAAGTTCTTTGCATGTGCACATCCCAAAATATTTTGAAATTTGCATGCCTTCCTGCGACAAAATGCGTTGTATTTATCTTTTTCCAAGCTGAGCATCATCTTCCTTCGACTGCTTTCTGGACTCGCACTGTGTAAATTCACAAAGAATTCTGGACAATCATCCCACACTTCGTTCAAAGTCTAAACCTGACCCCCGCCCAGTTTAACGGGTGGTTTTAAGGGTTGAAAAGCACTTCCCCTTGCTCTTAAGAGTATTGGGACACCCAACCCTTTCAGCAGAACACACAATACCGATTGCCAGGGCCAAAAACGAGTGGAGGTGGTTAAAATGGGACAAGGCCAAACTCTCTCACTTACTTTCTTTCTAACTCTCCTTTTCTCTCTCTTTCAGACAGACACCTACGCAACACATAGTAACACACACATACACAAACACATGTACACCCTTTTTTCTCTCCACACACATACACATACACATACCTCTCTCTCTCTATCTCTCTCTCTCTCTCTCATACACACATACCCACACACTGCTTCAGAAAAAAAAGGTGTCTGGTTTCATGTTTACAAAGTGGCTTGTGATCATGAAAGGCTCTGAAATCTTTGCTTCCGCTACCTTCTTTGTTGTTGGGGTTGCTGAGGTAGGAGAGCAGCTCAGCATTGGCCTGCACACAGAACGCTTCTCTGATCTGCAGGCCTCCCCCACACAGGCCCGTCTGGTTGCTACGCCGACGGTCCTGTTGGCTGAGCAACGCGTCCACCCGGCAGTCGCTCCACTCTGTGGTCCTCCAACTGTAACTGTAAGCAAAGCACGAGCAAACAGAAGGTTATGAGAGGGAGAGCGAGAGAGAGAGCAAAAGAGGGAGAGAGAGAGTGAGAGAGAGAGAGACAGAGGGATGAAAAGCTGGCACATAAGGTAGAGAAAGACAAAAATGGAGGTAACGCAGGCAGAGAAAGACCAATTAGGAGTGTGACTCTCTGATCTGGTCTTCCAGCCATTGTAAAACGTAAAAACACAGAGCACAAAGCCCTGCACTTTGAATTAAATGAAATCTAGCAGTCAATTTAGCCCTGTGCAGATGCACATTAACCTAATTCAGCATAGTTCCCCAGTAAAAAGTTTCAGCGGGAAAAAAAAGACTTTTGACAATGTAAAAAGGTTTTTCATCAAGCCCCTGAACTCTCATACTTCCTCCTCATTCCAGTGCTGAATTATTGATTAAAAGCCTCAAGCTTTAGAGTTTTTTTTTTATATCTCTTCGCAGTAATGAAGAAGAAGGTACAGAACAACGCAGGTTACCACGGTGAAACGACATCTGTTTCGCCCACTCCCTATAAATACTCGCCAACGAAAACCCTCCACATTCACTTAATTTCCCTGCCGAGTGAAGAGGTTTTAATAGAAATGACCCAGCCTCCCCAACGCTTCACGCAGCAGGTGCTTGCTAGCTCACTTCCATGGCCTTGCGCTAAAAGCTATCAGTCATGTTTCCATTACCAACAAGTTGTCTCCTTTCTTTCCAAACTGAAGTTAAAGGAAACTGACGTAAGATGTACAAAAATGTAGAAAACACAAGCGCAGCAATTGGAGAGTATCAAGTCTGATATTAATCTCCGTGTGATTTGTGCATTTGCATGCTCGTTATATAAGTTCAGTTTCAAAACAGCATGTCATATCCACATTCTGCTCTAGCAAAAACTCCCAGACAAGGTACACCTTTGGAGCAGTGCCTTTGCATATGAGTGGGTAGATGTGTCAAATGTGTGATATATGTATTCCTTCTTGATATTTTCATAATCAGTGCATTTCTGCCCACATCAAATGGCAAAGTGTGGGATACATTACAGGCAACTCGCAGATGACAGGAAACTCATGGTGCTGGGAGAGAGAGAGGGAGAGAGAGAGAAGTGAGAGATGTAGTGAGATACATAGAAGCAGAAGAACAGAGGAGCAAGAAAAGGAGAAACAAGGGAAGAGCAAGAGGGGAGATCAAAAGAGTGCCTGACAAAAAACGTGAGCGAGGGGAGTGGGAGAGAGGGAGAGATGAGCAAGCAGTAAAAACGAGGACAGAAATGAAAAGGGTGTGTGTGCGTGTGTGTGTGTGTGTGTGTGAAAGAGAGAGATAGAGAGAGAAAAGGGTGTGTGTGTGTGTGTGTGTGTGTGTGTGAAAGAGAGAGACAGAGAGAGAAAAGGGTGTGTGTGTGTGTGTGTGTGAAAGAGAGAGATAGAGAGAGAAAAGGAGTGTGTGTGTGTGTGAGAGCGAGTGAAAGTGAGTTCTGTCAATAGGGGAGGGAAGAAGAGGGCATTATTATCATTATTATTATTATTATTATTATTATTTATTTGTTATAGAGGGAGAATGCACATTAAGGAACATTTTGCAAAGAAAATGTCAATGCACCCAATTATAGCCAAAAGGCTCATTTCCATTGGTAGTCCCCCTGCCTGGAGGAACGTGGCAATGTGACCCGGTATTAAACACAGCAAACGGATAAACAGAGAGATAACAACAGAAAAACAGAAACGAGAGAAAAAGATGGGAGAAGAAGATAGAGAAGGAGAAAGCAAACGAGAGAAAAAGATGGGAGGAGGAGATGGAGAACATTGAAACCAGCACAAGATTAGAAAGCAGTTCACATGCGCTACACATTTAGCACAGCCTTAGCGCACAGACATCCAGCTCTGAGTAAGAGTAGCTAAGAGAAGGCAAAGTTTAGGGTAATTTGCTGACCCTATGGGGCCACTGGTAGACAAGCGCTATGTTAATAAGAGGCCATCTGTAGGGAGGGGGACCTGATTAGCACACGGGCAGCGCGTCCCACTCTAATGGACGCTGTGTGCCGGCGCTGCCACGCTGGCACTAGGCCAACGCATGCCCACCCGGAGTCTGCAGTCCATACCCATATGCTACCCAGCTTCATCCCCAAGCGGGCACCAGACACTCTCTCAATGAGGGTTAACTGGCTCTCAGGGACGGCGGGGAAGCCTACCGGCAGAACAAGCCACAGGGGCTATCAACACACACACAGCACCATGGAGAGAAAGGGAGGGAGAGAAAGAGAGTCTCTCTCCTCATGCTAAAATGCTGCTTGGCTATGCAGTCTATAATTTATGTTAGTGAAGCTTGAGTGCCTTGCTATCAGGAGCAATCTGTTCCTGGCAAAGGCCAAGTGCATAAGAAAATACTATTAGGAGCCTCATGAAGGTATAACTCATCCAACACTACCAAACAATCAAGGATGTGGTCTTTTGTCTAATTTATCTCCATGACAACATTTCCTTTTGTCATTAAGGTCAGAGTATTACACACACATTAAAGGTTGCTCTAAAGGTCAGTCGTATATTTTGGAAGTGTCCCAAAGCATAACACATTTGGTCATCTAATACATGAACTACTGAAAAGCTTTGCCTGGATATTGACCATTTTTTGCTTCTCCAGGTACACCATGAGAGTTATGGCATACTAGTGACCAGACTTGTTATGGATTCAACTTGCTTCTTGTCAAGCCATTTCTAAAGGCATCAAAATGTAACGCACTTGCAGTAGTACTACGTCTATTTTTTTTTTTTTTTTTCACTGGCTCACAGTCTTCTATTTTTGATCATTTCCAACATTTCAGTTAACCTGAGGACAGAATGTTCAGAGTGTGCTCAGCTAAAGCTGGTAACCTCTAGTGGAAAATTACAAAAAAGACTAAAGTAATACTCTGACTGCACAGCTCTTTTTGTACGCTGTCTTACATTTCTTTCAAAGGTCAAAGGGTTCTGCAGAGACCTTCTACATATTAGCATGGATGTGTAATAATTTTTTATTAAAGTTAATGGTTTGTGCCATGCCTTTAAGCCATTAAGTAGGCTAGTACAGCTTACAGCTATATGCTGTTTAGTTGTCAATGCATATTCTTAACATGCTCAGACATGCACTGATTAATTTAGACTCAAACACCTTGAAAGTTTCTTTAGGTTTTAAATTAAGAATTGACCAACATGACAGGGTAATTACAAATGTCATTAAAGCAGTGCCAGGCAAGCCTGCGATTTTTTACCTCCAGAGCGCCCCCTACAGGCGTCGATTTTTTAGAAAAATAGCAAAAACATTGCATATTCTCACCAATCCATTGCAAATCAAAGCATTGGAACCAGTTATCATTATTTTTGTGAGTTATGTTGACGGACAAGGTAATAAACACGATTTCAGTTTCATTCAGTTTTGGTTTCGTTTCTGTGGCTTGGGGTTAAGAAGCTGCAAGAGAGCAAATGTTGCCAAGTGTTGCTTTACACTGGAGTCAGCTGGAGAAACTGGGTCTGCCAGTACTCTGTGATGACCTGAAGCTCTAGATGTGAATTAGAAACTTTACATGCACTACAAGTCTACAAAATATGTGGAAATGTAGTGTTGCTGATGAATATGTTGGCAATGTACTATGTCCATTACTGCATCTGGAGCTAACAAATCATTAGTGTAACACAATGCTACTCGGTCCAAAATTGGGCTTCTTTCAGCCATATTTGGTACCATTTTATTAATGAACTAGGTGTCAAGCATATATGTGCTCTCTACACCAACAGGATGAAAAGAAGAGGCAAAATTAGAGGCCAAATAAGCTATACTTCTAAAAGCTTCTAACAAATACTTCTAAAATACTTCTAGTCCCCCTGCTCGGTCTGCAACTGACTCCAATAACGCAATAACGTCATCCCCTTCTTGTACTAATATGACTTTAAAACTAAAAACTTAACTACAGGAAGAACATTTCACCAGACAGTTGGCAACATTCATGTTGCAAGCCATGGTCCCCAAGAGAGCACTGAGGGCATCGTTTTTGACGATCTTCTTATCACATCGCAGGGCTGTCTCCATGTTTAATAACACACTTTCCATATAGGGGGCCTTAGCTGGAATCTACTGGTACATGGGGGGAAACCCCTGTCCTAGTCTGCTCTAAATAGACTGTAATCTGTAAAAACCCGAGGTCCAGGTCCTCCGCTAGCTTCTATAGGTTTGGTTAATTAGTGCTGACTGGTAGTACTTACCTAGGGCAGGGCGGCAGGTTGTCTCCCTGGGGTTCGCAGGGCTCTGTCTCCTCCAGAGAAGGGCACTCCGCTCCCCCGGCCACGGGGAACTGTTGCACCTGTCTGGATCTCGAGCGGCTGCCCTTGGGAGCGACTGGGTCGGTGCAAGTCTTGGAACAAGCCCCCCAGTCGGTCCAGTCACTCACTACACAGTCCTTCTGCATCAGGCAGGACTGAAAGGTTGGAGGCAGGGACCAGTGAGGGCATGAGCTACAAAAGAACAGAAGTGACAATAAGACAGGGCCAAGACTACTGGCTACTGGCTAGGGATGCCCACACTGATAAAAGAAGTTAGAGAGATACGATATAAGAGTGAAAGCTACGTTGCTAAACACAGACATCCTCTAATGAACAACAGCAAACATTTTAACACTTGCAACCATAAAAACACCTTCTGATAAAAGTATGTTGATGCACAGACACAAAAAAAAAACTGTCAGCATTAATAAGCCATGAATATAGTCACTATGGTTACTATTCACATACAACAAAACAAACTAGATTTCTCTCCTTGATGTCTTGCCAGGGAGTTTGTAATTTCAAGCTGGCTGCAAAATTACTATGACTACTAGCAACATTTCGAAAGAGTTTTTTTTTTTTTTGGTGGTGAGAGGTGAGATAACCGTTTCTCTTATCTATCTTTGGTGTTATTCTGATGAGTGTAGTACCATTGTGGTGATCATAAAGAGCTTATCACTCCAATTATGGTTAGCCAAGATCTTGGTCGCATTGAGGTGATTCAGTGCCTGGAGCACAATGCGAGAGATCGATGGCAGGGGTGACCTTCGCTCTCATCCTTAAACAGTCCTCTCAAAACACGTGATAATATCCTGTGCTGATATTGTCTCTTCCCCAGTCATTTCTTGTGTTGTATCGAACAACACATAAGAGGAAGTAATATAACAATTGAAACTAAGAACAACCAGGCTCCTTTTTGAGTGCTTTCAATGACTAGCAATCCAGCAGTAAAAAAATGTAAAAATCATAGCATTTTTTTTTTTTTTGCTTTCCTGTTTTTTTTTTCCAAAGTCGCTTTGTCTGAGCTGGAGTTTATCCCTAGGCAAGGCAGCTGACATGCTATTAGACTTAATTACAGCCTGCCTGCCCAGCTCCTCTGCTTCATTTAGAAAGCACTCATTTAACCGCCACTACTCCCGCACCTACCTCAGGCTCAAGCAACTCTTCTTCCTAAGGAGCCAACTTCAAAGTATTTATGACTTTTATCTCATTATTCCCTCTGCAGATTAAGACGCCCCCTCCCTTCCCCATGCACTGACACACAAATAAAAATACACAAATAAAATTAAAAAAATCACACATAAAGAACAGCACTACAGCGCTTTTGTAGTGTTGGTGAACTTGTTTTGCATGTGAGTAATTCCCATTGCACACCATGACAGGCATGAAGGATTGCTGGTGTGGAGCTCAGGTTTAAGAGGATTCTGTTCCCTCACTGCCGTGATGCATGTAAATAGAAACCTTAATGTTGCTATTTACCAAATGCTCCCAGAGTTCCTGTTGTCTTCAGTGTGCTACTTGTTTGTTATGCCTTGTGTTATTTTTCATTTTATTCTCCCTATTTGGCGTAATTTTTGTTCAGGATTTTTTATTGCTGGTTTAGCTTCTGTTTGTTTCTCAGAGTCCCTCAAGAAGTCATGAAAGCTCTTTTTTTATTATTTTTCTGACAGAATGAGGACAAATCCTATAATTTGTGTTGAAATAAAAATTACATGATTCTGGTTCTCTGTTTGCAGATGGCCTGTCGATAATTTGTGTGACGTAAACCTGCTACAAACCCTAAGAAAAATAAAATAGTGTACCAAAGAGGTGAACCATGTTTCAGTTCCATCTTCACCTACAAGTACTGTATGTCATTTAGAAACTGAGGAATCACATAGTAGTAATAAGACTAATTACTTCATATGAATCTAGCAGACTAGTGAATTCTACTATTCGAATGAATTCTTTATTTTTCCCTTAGGGCTGCAATGCCCCAGTCTCCTCCCCCAGACACTGGATGAGATAGGGCCATGATTCACTCAATATTGCTGTGTAAGATATTACTTCAAAATTAATCGAGACCACACACTGAGATTAAACCAAAGAGCCTTGAGAAAAATGGAGTGTGGCAGAGCAAATACAGACACAAGTGCATCAAACAAAATGGATTATGAACAGAGCATGATGTTCTCAAGACTATTGGCAAAAGTCACTATTTTATCGTTTTAGAGAAAAGTTTGTTCCAGTTTTTTTTTTAAATAATCGAAAAAGAAATGCTATGAATATTTCAGAAGCAAAAGTAAACAAGTTAGAGATTAATATTTATGCTCCTGGGGGCATGTGAGCTGTTTTCACCCTGCTTTTGTCTCTCTGTCAGTGCTGTGAAGCTGGCACCAGCGAAGAATTAATGAATAGCTTTAGTGCATAATTGATAACATCTGAACTTACTGCTATGCAACACAAATGAACCTAATTTTAAATGAGATTTGACCCCTGGTTGCCAAACGACCAAACAGGCAAGTCTGCTATTGATTTACACAGTTCTTAACAGCTGTTGCTGATTTATGAACTAGGAGTATAAATATAAACTCAAGCTAATTGTAAAATGATAAATACACAAATAGTACAACCAGAAAGAATGGAATAAACATGCCGGCAGATGTGGAGATAAAAAAGGAGAAGAAAGGTAACTGTTTAATCTGCTGTTGTTGTCACAAAATGTTGTAAACGCTATGAGATTTTAGCCATTTTAACAATGTTGTAAGGCTGAATGAATCTGCCGAGATTTGATTTGTGTGTCTTCTGGTTCTAGGTCAAGTCTATTATCACATTCAATTGTCTTCATTCCCAAATGGTCCCAGTATAATTAATTTACTTTTTGGTGCAATCATTTAATTTTGCTCCAATCTAATAACACTTCTGACAGGATTCGGCTATTGGTGCTGTGTTCTCTATGGGAATCACAAGTATGACCTCTTCCTCTGCAATCCTCCACCTCAGATCAGCTGTACATTCTTCTTGCTTCATGAGCTTTGCATAGCCAACTGTCTGCTTTCATGTGTTGTGTGTCTTTGTTGATGAATTTCCTGTGTTATAATTTCCCTTTACAGGCAAAGCATTCACATACATCACAGCAGGCACTATCTCATAACGGATATATCCATAACTTGAGTGGTTAACACTTTGAAATGTGACTTCAATGACAAGTGCTTCCCATGTCTTCTTTATGTTACTCACACATCAACTGCCATGGATGTGTCCTTCCTCAACGAGCTAAATTTCATGCACATTTTGACAAGGACAATAAGGACAAGGCTGTTAAGACCAAGCCCTCTGATGACCACCAGACCCTTACTCTCTCCCCCACAGACGTCCGAAAGAGTCAAATCAACGTACGTAAGGCTGCTAGCTCTGATGGCATCCCTGGACGTGTGCTCAGAGCTTGAGCTGAGCAGCTTGCTGGAGTCTTTACAGACATTTTCAACCTGTGTCTCACCCAAACAGCAGTACCAACATGCTTTAAAATACCTCTGTAGTGCCAGTGACAAAACACTCCTCTCCAAAGTGCCTGAATGACTACTGCCCTGTGGCCCTAACACCCATTGTTGAAGTGCTTTGAGTGACTGGTCCTGGCACACCTCAGTGTCTGCAAATGCCTCCAAATGTCTGCCCCCGACTCTTGATCCACACCAATTTGCTTACTGAAGCAACAGGAGTACAAAGGATGCTCCATCACATCTTAGGAAGCCTGTTCTGGTCAACCAACACCTCCAGCCTGGTCAAGAAGGCCCACCAGACACATTGCACATTGCTCTTTTGTAAATCAGTACTAATTTATACCCATCTTTTACACATACCCTATCTGTAAATAACTTCTCCCATAACTTATTTGTAAATAATCTGCCCATAACTATTTCCATCTCAATTTATTTGTACATAATCTGCACATATCTATTCCCACTTTTACACTGCCCTTATCTGTACATAACTGCTCTTAACTGTACATACTGCACATACTGTACATATTGCACTTTCTGCTATTTGCACTTCTGATTAGATGCTAAACTGTATTTCATACTCTGTATTCATACATGTGTAATGACAATAAAGCTGAATCTCATCATCTACAGAGAATTGGGCTGATTAGATCCTTTGGTATGTATAGCCATTTGAAATCTCTTCTGTTATTATGTACATACATCAATGAGCCATTGGAATTGCAATAATATTTTTCCAGCTTGTAGTGGAGGGTTCATTATAAAGGAGCAATAATGCTGAACATGTAGCCCAAAACGACCATAAGGAGGAAGGTGACCCATGACTCCTGGCCGTCTTTGCAAGCATTCCAGTGATGCTCGGGGGAATGAGACAGGACTAAAGGAGTGCGTTGGGAAGACAGGAGAAAAAAGAGGAGTACTGGGGAATAAGACCTGGAATATTGTGTGATGGATTATTTACCATCCGCTAGGAATTATGTAAGGGATAATGAATGACAATAGGAAATTTGACCAAGCAGTGGTATAATGAAAAATAGATCTAATAAAATGTAAATTATAGATATCCAAGGCTATGGCCATTACCTAGATGTTCAGATTGCCCATTCAATGCAATGAACTGAGAAGGATTCTGAGGAAATGTAGCTGTAGTATAATAACATACATACACAAGCAATAGGCCACATGAGGCTGTGGGGATAGAAGAGGAAATGCATTGAGTACAAAGCTTGACGATGACAGCCTGAATGTCATGGGCATGGCAGACACATACTTCAATCCCTCTTTGTGGAAAAGATGTTGAGCAGACTAGAATGTTTTGCAGATCAGAGTGGGGTGACGTGTGGTATACACGTGATTTCGAAAAAGACAGATTCATGAAACTTGACTTACCTGGGCTGTGCTGAGCAAACAGGAACTCTGGCTGACTCTGGCTAATTTGAGAGGGACCTTTCTTTCTCTTGTGAAAGCTTTCACATGTGACTCTCACCACAGGTTTTCCCTTAAATTATTCAAGTCAAGCTTCACAGGTCAACTCACATTATTGTTAAGGACAAGAGTAGAGGAAACACACCTATCATATTTCATGTGAATCTGATCAATGTTGTTGGAATATGACACCACTGACCCAATCTGTGAATGTGTGCAATAGCAACAAACAGCTATTAACAATTTTGTGCATACCACCCCACAAACTGTCAAGGCTGCTCAACATCCATTTGACATTTTCTAAAGTCTGTTGTATATGTAGAAGGGACATGCTTAAAAGGGAACTGAGGCACACACACACGCACAAACACACACCGTAGGAGGGTGTAAGTCCACACCCCCTCACAGCTTAAGGCTGGAGATAGCCTTCAGTTTGGTGCACAGCCCACACAAGCACGCAGATTGGACAGAGTGAATAAGGTATGAGCACAGGCTGGGATGAGACTGCCGTCATGATGTATAGTATAAGTTAACCCTTGTGGTCAGCACTTTGTCTCTGGTCAATTAGGTTGAGCCCCAGAGACAGTTTTAGTGATTTTTGTATGGTACTGCTTTGTAGAGACAACACATCCAATGAAAGAAGTCTCACCCGTCCATTACAGAAATCTGCCAATGCATCATAGTAAACAACATAACAAACAACAATGCCTCTCATGTGATTTGTGGATCTTCATATTGTGTCCATATAGACTTCTCTTGTCTCCTTGTTGTGTGCTATTACTTGTTTGTGCGATTCCTTTTGAAACAGAGGCATAAACATTCCTTTTGTTCACTTTGTGGATTTTAAAGCAGGCAAGAGATTTCTGTACAGCACACAGCAAAGAACCTTTTTTGCAGCAAGGCTCCAGACATTTTCACTGGCTCAAGATCAAGTTTGTGTTGGGAATCCTGGCACAGGTTAATAAAGACTTGTCATCTCTACAGCGAAAGGTAGACATCAAAAACAGGGAGTGCTTCATTGCCCTGACAGCATAGCAGAGACACAGACACAAGAAATAACCATCTTTCCTATCGGCTTGTGACAAGCAGAATGGATTGTGAGTGCCTTTGAAGAATGACTTTTAAAACACGATTAGTGGCTGTAACTGCACGTATTTTTAGGAGGCTGTTGGAAACACAATGAATAAATGACAAAACAAAAAACTATGAAAGGATCACAGCCATCACATCGATCAACAGCCACTCGGCCCATTCCACCTCCTGGGGATCTTACTTCCTGCTGAAATTTGTTACAATATGATCATTATACTCCTAGCGCAAGCAATGTACTTACACTTCCTGCTGTGTGGGAGACAATGTCTCCTCTAAATTAATTAAGTCATTCAAGGGAATCTGGGCACTAGAGGCAAATTAATTTATTGAGAGTTGTATCTAGCTTAGCTACTTTATGTAATGTTTATCTTATGCAATGTACTCTACTCTTATACAGCATTAATAACCCTTTTGTATTGAAATATCTTAAGATTTAACTCTGTTGTGTTTTTACACACAAGTCGCAAAGTAGTAAAAGTACATAAAAAGAGCATAAAAAGTGTGTGAGCCAGGATAGGATAGCCAAGAGAAGAAACAAAAGATGCAACAACTGTGCACTGTGACACAAATATCTAAAGTCATTTCATGACATCCCCCAAACACTACTCACCTGAGGCCAACAGCACTACCATTCCTGTGAACACAGGTCACCTGCCGCGCCTGGTAGCCCACCTGGATCTCCCACAGGTCGCTCTCCTGACGGTTCATGCGGTTACGGTTCCGTTTGCTCTTGATGAGCTCCCGGGTCTCGGGGTCCTTGACGCCTCCGGCCCCTCCGCCCTTCCGATCTCTCCTGTCTCCTTTCCTGCGTCGCGCCTGCCTGGTGGTGCGGGCGACGGGCAGGGAGCAATTGCTCCAACCGCCCATCCTGAGGCTGAACACACTGTCCCTGCCCTCGCACAGGCCTGGCTTACACGTCTGGAAGTCGGTGAGGTTGGGGCAGGCGGAACCTCCGAACATGGGGGGCACCAGGACCCTGCGGACGCGGTTCTGGAGCCCCGTGCCACAAGTCTTGGAGCAGGAAGTCCACGGTGTGAACTCCGAGACCACGCAGTCACGTGGACACGGAATGATGCACGCCTGCTCTAGCCGTGGCTTGGGCTCAAAGTACTCGCAAATGGCATCATCGGCAGGAACTGAGCCCGCCTTGAGGGTGCAGCCCACCTCCCGCGTCTGGATGCCCTCCTCGCCCTCCAGGCAAACAGACGGTCGGACAGCACCAGTCCGCAGTGACACGGGCACACACGTGTTCCAAGGGCCCAACTTCCAGTCGTACAGGTCCTTATGCCAGTCACATACCCGGAAGCAGTTCTGCTGGTTGGGCGGCCTGTCTGACTGGAGGCAGTTGGTGTGAAGCGTGGTCCAGCCGTCTACGTGGGCGCACCACACGGCCCGGCTCTGGCTCCCTCCTGGGCCGCACTCACTGCCCATGCACCTGCCCCATGGCCCTGTAAATAGAGGATCAGTGAAACATGAGGATTTGTATGAAAATAATATTCTGACTGTTGTGTACACTGCTCTGTGGACTGTTGTGTTTTTTCTCTTTTATTCAGAGATGTAATTTAGAGAAATAGGCAGAAAGAAATGTAAAGCACTTTACTGAGCCCCACAGAGAAACTGCAGACTCTTTTTTTCACATCTAAGAATAATCTAAAAATGAGTTCTAGATGAAGTCTGTGAGGGAAGAGAAAGAAGACATCCAGCCTAATCCTGACCAGGGATATCATGCAAGGGTGCAATGCAGAAAAAAACTTACTAAAAGAATTCTTTATGATAAGCTGCATACTGCATACATATTAAACCTGAATACCTAAATATGTAATGCATATTAACATATGGAATTCACAAGAGATACTTGAAAGCTGCTCTTGTGATATAATAACACACAGTACGATTTAGCCAGACTTAGCCAGCCAAGTCCTCTCCTTCTCTTCAGAAGGTACTGCGCTGCATCCACAGAGAGCCCTGAAGATTTGCAAATGTCTTTGTGATTTCATGATTTGTTAATACAGAGGCACCATGTTGACATTTACAACGTGCCATGTTGCATTAAGCACACTGCACTGTAGCTACTGACAAAGAACAGAATTGCCCCACAGACACTTTTAAAGTTAAATATACTGCCTCACTTCTGGAGTCCAAAGAGCAGATTTGATGAATAACAAAGAGAAACAACTCCTGGCCTTTTTGCTAACACATTATTTATTATTTACCAAAAACATGAGTAAATTTTGTTTCGGGGATAAATATTGTACTTTCACTTCTTGCACCTGAACTGCTTAGTCAGCTGCACAGAGCCAATTAATCAACATAAGCCATCTGTGAATTAAAACGGACCAGCAAATCACTACGCTTCATACCTCTCACTAGAAGAAACATGGAAGCAATTTCCTGAAAAATATTCCTCACAGTTGTACCCACATTCTCTTGGGGAGGGGCAGGGACTCCATTAAAATGACTAAGAAGTGAATCACAGAGTGGTTATGGGCAGCCGTTTACAGATCATTATGAAAAAAGCCAGGCGAAGTGATAAAAATGTCAAGTGACGAACCCCAGCCCTCGCAGTTATCTCGCATCCACAGACGGCTGAGGCCGATCAATACAGATCGATGATGTCAGAGTACTCCGATTGTGGCTTTGGCCCTGGAAACGTAGCATTGCATTATGCCCAAGCACGAAGCTCCAGAGGCTGTAAAATATGATGGCACTCCATCACATCGGCCACTGAGGAGGCCTCCGCTGTCCTGCTCTGCTTCCCATCTTGCGCAGTCAGCATTTCGCGCAAGTGTGATGGATGTTGCCATCGTTTTAACGAGGCTCTCGTAATACAGCCAGCACCGTTAAGGGCCTTAAACAGCCCATCGGCAAACGTCACGTTAAATAAGCCTGCGAGAAGACGGACGTCTGTAGGCTCAGAGGGCCCTGGCACCGTCTCGCGAGGCCTGGGCCATTTCCGCACCGTCACGGTTATCCACAGGCCAAGCGCTAATCAGTGACAGCAGGACAGAGATAGAGCAGGGAGAAAGTCATGAATGATAATTGGATGACACCCTCCCCCCCCCCCAATCCCTTCACCCCAGCCCTGCTTGCTCCCTTGCTCAACAACCCCCCACCCCCCTCGACCCATCTCACTCCACACCCCTCTTTGCCAGATGACCCCCTCCTTGCACTCCTGATCGATTTCACTCAAGCGTAGCCGCGGGCTGCGTGGCAGCGGCGCTAACACAATCCGAGTGCGGCCAGCGAGGCTTCCCTTCGGGGTTAGAGAACCTCATTATGTGAAAAGGAAGTGAGCCTCTACTCCACTTACTCCCAGTAGCACCACACAAGATCCCCACACAGCCTTCTGGTTAGCCGGAGAGGGGTTGCTTTTTCAGTGTGTGTGTCTGTCTATCTGTGTGTGTGTGTGCGTGTGTGTGTGTGTGTGTGTGTGTAGCAGGTACCCTAAATATGCGTCCGCACTCGTGGCCGTTCGCCAGAGCTTTGTGTGAGGCGCAGTGGCAGCAGTGGCAGCGAGGACCAGCGTCTGTCGAGTCGCCCCGCACGTCTACCAGCTCCACGCCCACGGCCACGGCTGCTGCTTTGCTTCCTTAGGCGCCCACAGAACACCGAAACACATCAAAGGCACGATGAGACCAGGATGAGGCTTTCACTGTACCCCCTCCACCACCACCACCATGACAACCACCAACAACGTCCCCCCAACACAGGCACACACTTCCATTTGTGGCTCTCAGATCCAAAGGCTGTCAGACCATCTGCTTTTCTGTTTTCTCATTCCTGTCTTTTCCAAACCAATAAATAAGACTGTGGATGTAATGGGTCTCAGAGAAAAAATGCACATGCTGTCCCAGATAGACAGAGAGAGAGAGAGAGAGAGACAAGAGAGATGCAAAGTGAGAGAGAGGAATAGAGAGGAAGAAAGAGAGATTGAGAAAGAGAGCGAGAGAGAGAGAGGGAAAGGGAGAGAGAGGAACAGAGAGGAAGAGAGAGAGCAAGAGAGAGAGAGAGAGAGAGGGAAAGGGAGAGAGAGAGGAACAGAGAGCAAGAGAGAGAGAGAGATAGAGAAGCATGAAGGGAATATCCAAGGCTTTCCTGGGGCTAATCTTCCCTGCAGCACATCACTCCCATACACCATCCTCACAAAATCGTTTTAGCCACAAACAATGGGATTTCTCTTTAAAGTCTCTGGCATCTCCTCTCACTGTGTGAATCTCTGGATATTTGCCAGTGATTATTGTGCAAATGGGAATCAGCGGTAAAGGGGGGAAAATGAGGGCGGGGAGGGAATGCTGTGGCGTGATGCAAATGTCCCCGTAATAATATGCAGTGGAACAGAAAAATGAAACTCCACAAAACAGCCGAGCCATAAGCCATTACCTCTGTTTGGATCTTAGCAGCATAATTTGTTTACTTTGGCACATCATCAATTTGCCATTAGCCAACTAGCTCCAATAAAAACATAACATGAAAAGAAAAACTTCAGTACTTAGGAATGATGGCCTCTGGAGAAGAAAATACAGGTGGCTTATTTGGTGATAGAGAGCGTTGTTGCCCAGAATGTTTTTCTACAGAGCGGTACTATTCACAGACACGCACGCACACACACACACACACACACATACACACACTCGTTCTCTGGGGGGCATCTACTAGGACAGCTCCACCAAATGCTTGTAATGGCATCAGTTAGTGATCTCTCTCCAGGGCTCCATTGGCTTTGACTACTGTGGGCTGGGGGTGAGCAGCGCTCTTCTAGAGTGATGCTGGGCAGATGTGCTACAAGACTGCTGTCTGATGTCTGTCTTGTTCTCTCCCCACCCCCACTTCAGGCCTCATTTAATGAACAAGTCTTCCCCTTATCACCACTACTACCCCTCGACACAGCACCCAGCACCACTTACGCCTTTGCAGACACAAGAGGTCACGCCTGCGCAGGTCATGACACCAGCCTCCTTGTCGGCGTTGGCTGTGTATTGATCAAGGTTCCGGTGCAAGTCTTTTTCCCTCTACACAAGCTCTCCCCCCCCTCCATCCCACACCACCTCACCTCACCCCACCACACCCCGCCGCACCAGTCCCTCTCAGACACACTGAGGAGCAGTCGGAGCTGGCAGCTGCCAAGGTTAAAGGTAATCCCGACTGACAAAGCACCATGTTTCTCGCTGTCTGACAGGTGCTCGAGGTGGGAGTAGATGGAAGAACACTCGGCAGACAGAGAGAGAGAGAGAGAGAGAGAGAGAGAAGGATAGAGAGAGAGAAAGAGCAAAGAAAAGCGAGCAAGCTGTCAATTTCAGGGCTTGTTGAAAGGAAAGGGGGTGCTCTCGTTTTTTCTGATGCTGTTCCTACCATCAGCGTCAGCGCTCTCTTTCTCACTAACTCACTCGCTTGTGCCCTACTTCACAGAGGATAACCGCCCGGCCTGCCAGACAGGCGGATTAGTCAGGCAAATTAAAAAATCTGCAGGATGAAATATTCACTCACTCACTGATAAAGAGACATTTATGAGCAGGCAACAGCAGTCTAACCTTCGATAAAGACTTTGAGAATGTGATTGCATGGCATTTTTCCACATGCGCTCTAACTGCCTACCCAAGGTTTGTTACTTTGTGGGTAAAAGATCCATTATTTGGTGCACATAGTTATAGTTGATTAACTAGGCTAGTGGGGCCTACTGCTTCCCCTCAGTTTCTCATTGAGCTCCACCACTGTGTCAGGAATCTGTCCATGGGGTTAGATTTGCACCATCTGTGAGCTGTGTGGGCATCAGCAAACAGAGGGAGGACTAAAAGCGATAACGTTGAATTCAAATAGTGTGTTCCAGCGCGTAACATACATAATGACAAATGATGAACAGTATGACAGAATGAATGACAAACAGTAGCGACTGGTTGAAGCAGAAAGGATCTGCCCGCCGTGACGCAAACGTGCGCTAATGGAGAGGTTTCAGGCGCTTCGCACAGAGTGAAACAATGTGAAAGAGTTTGATGCTAATCAGGCTAAAAGTTTATACGCTTTAAAATGTAACTTTGCCCACAAAATAAAGGAGGAAAAAAGCATCTCACTACAAGATAAAGATGTCAAGTGGCCTTCAAGAATACAATCTAAGTTTTCCTACAGGTTTTGTGAAAACATTTATGTCTGTCTTAACACCACTGAGACACACTGAAGTGTCAAATGCGGCGCGTAAAACATGTCTCTGGGAACAGAACAACAGCGGAGATTATTTCTCTCACTGTTCTCTATTTGAGTTACTCAGAATCTTCAAAAAAAAAACTGAACCCTCCCTTTCTACTGACTTCATTTTACTTCCAAATGATGCTCTCTTTCTTCCTAATAAAAAAATAAGGAACACCCATTCTTTTAGTTTAAGGCTTCAATAGGAAGCCAGGGATGTATAATGTATCAATACAGGAAAAGAGCCAAAGGCAAGACATGAAATCTATGTGAGTGAGTTTTGAACTACTTAGGATTTCCTACTAAATAACTCACTATTTTAGGTCATCATTGCCTTTAGCCATGTCTTTATTAGCCAGAAACATTTGGCAAACTGTCTTTCTTGCACATCAGATTTTTGACCTAAATTTTACATTTTTCCTCTTTTATGTCTTTCTTTGGCCCTTAGGTTTAAGAGTCTCCTTTGATGATCTGCTCCTACCAAAAAAAAGAACTCTCTCCACTTGACTAGAGTTTGAGTGCCCCTTTAAAGCTACACATTCGTTTTGCAACCCCTTATCACTTGTGACAGACATCCAGAAAAACTGGAAATAGAACTTAGCCACATTAAATGAAATGTCCGCTTCGATAAAAGTAACTCGTAAACTTTCAGGATGTTCACACACACACACACACACACACACGACTAGAATGCGTGTCAGTCTTGTCACTCTTGTCAGCATGTCATCTTCCTGGGGTCCACCCATCATTTTTTCTCTTTGGAGCGATCAAACGCTGTTATGTCTGTGTGATGCCTTTTAAAAGGTCACTGACGATCCATCCCATTTCCACTTGTGGGGCTTGTTGTGTGAATAGCCTTTGAAATGCTCTGGAGGGGTTAGAGGAGCTGTATCAAATAGACAATCCGAGCTACAAAGATTTCATCACTGCTAGCCCAAAGGCGCTTACTCTAAGTGCAGCTCCCGGCCCCAATATCTAACAATGCATGGCAATCAGACCAGCAGGCCTACAATAGCTGGGGCTAAGTGAGGCAGAAGAAAGCACATATGCCTCAGTGCCTTACCAACCTTCAATAAGACCCAGCTTGCAAGCAACACCAACAAACAAATATAGAGTTCAGCAATCTCCCCTAGATTGCCTTCCCCAGCCATGAAATATTTATGCACCCACCAGATGTACCCAGACGTGTGTGTGTGTGTGTGTGTGTGTGTGTGTGTGTCTGTGTTTTTTGTGTGTGTCTGTGTTGTGTGTGTTGTGTCTGTGTTGTGTCTGTATGTGTCTGTGTGTGTGTGTGTGTGTGTGTGTGTGTGTGTCTGTGTTGTGTGTGTCTGTGTGTATGTCTGTGTGTGTTTGTGTAACTACACCTACGAGGCAGACTGCGCCGAGGAGAGCACTAAGCAAAGGTGGCATTGAGCATCCAGTAGTCTACCAGTATAAACTGGGTGGGACTGAGGCTATGCTGCGCCGCTCAGGGACCGGCTGCCCTACACAGACCCTCAGTCACTGCATGATTCATATGGGCACGCAGACAGGAAGTGTATGAGAGAGAGACAGAGACCAGGAGAGGAGAGGAGCGGCCAGAAGATTGCCGAGCGGAGAGGGAAAACCAAATGTCCACAGGAGGCTTCCTTCACACGCAACCAGGAGAAGAAGACAGGAGGCAAAGCAATTCAGCAAAACTGCAGGCACAACACCACCGCAAGATCCACCACCGGCAACGACCTGAGGTGTTGTGTGCGTTACAAAACATCCCACCCGTTACTTGATTCACTTGATTATTATTAGCTATTTACATGGTTAATGTGTGGGCAAAAAAGATGGAACATGTGATGATTCAGGCTTTAATCGTTTTAATCGTTCTCTACGGTGTTGTCTGGAAGACAAGGTGGTTGTATTGGAAGAGCGAGATAACCGATGTTCTCGGAAATCGGTTCATTTTTTTTGGCATTCTGGAGGAGGCTGAGGTTATTACACAAAGCACACTAAATCGCTGCTGTTATAATGCTTTATAATATCATTTTCAGAGAGGGTTTTGAAACCACAGTGAAATGTACACCATTACGGTTCAAAGAAAACACTACACTTCTGTCCCAGAGCTTCAAAAAAGAAAATGTTGAGGAGGTGGAAAGAGGAGGACGGGAGTAACAGAAGCACGGAAGCAGAAATGAAGTAATCACAGCGGGTCCGGTTCATCACCCTTATACCATGGCAGTAAATATTAATCCAGTGCCAGGAAGCAGTGCAGCCTGGCATTGTTGATGCCAATCTCACACGCCACTTGCATGAAAGAGCTGGCCTTGGGGGAGTGGGGGTGGGTTAAGGGGGCTTTTCAGCAGAGTGGCGGGGCGGCGCATGGCCAGCCTGCCCTTTAGATAAAAACCATTAGTCCGTGAGGGGAGAGAGGCAGGAGCCTGTTGTCCAGTGTGACCTCGGCTGGTAAAAACACACACCGTAGCCCGACTGAACCTCTTAGGGTTTGTTTTTCAGGGGAAGTGGCTGCTGGTGTGTGTGAGTGTGCGCGTGCGCGTGCGTGTGTGTGCGTGTGTGTGTGTGGGAGGGAGTGTACCACTTGACCAGTCTCTGAGGCCCCTGACAATGCTATGTAAGGGGAATGTCATTCACCTGAACTCGGTTTCGTCTGTTTTTTTTTTTTACACTATTAAGCTCGCTGACACAAAGTCGTTTGTCTCAGTTACATGCAAAAGCCTAGCATTTCACAACTGAGATAGTAATCAGAACTACTCAGAGTCATTCATCAGGCTTGGAACATTTTTACCTCACCGGAAATATCACGTACAGCCCCTATTTTAATATTGTGAGATTTCATACACCATCCATCAACACCAACTCCAGACTGGTAATAACCCCCCCGCCCCACAAAATCGGCAAGATTAAAATATTGTGCTGTAGGTCTGGTACTGAATGCTGATGATCTGTTTCCAGATAAAGACTAGTCAACCCACATCAGTGTGCCAGTCAGTCAGTGTTTTCAGCATGATCCCAGCCTGAAATGTGAAAGTGTTGAGAGGCAGAAGGGTGGTGGGAGATAGGGTGTGTGGAAGAAGCACCTTTGATCCAATAGAAGCGCTTTATTGAGATAAAGTGTACAATCACAGTGCAAAATCTTCCACCCTCTCAAGCACCTGTGTCTAGGATTAGATTGTAGCCTGTGACAGGCCCTTCCCACAATGCATCAGTCTATAATTTAATAGAGGATTAATGCTGTTGTAAAAAGAGGGTTTAATGCCTTCCAGTGAAAGGATTTATGTAGGTTACGCCAAATAATATCTCCATAAAATTTGTTATAGCCATGGCAAAAACATGTTTGATAAGCCCTCCTGTCCTCATATTGATATATGTTACATATAATGAAATCTCACCTGATAATAATGAGATCTCAGAGGGCTTTCACTGATCCGGTGAAGCACTACATTTCTAACTCGAGATACTGGAAATACGCTGGACTGCTTATCAGGCGAAAGGCTGCATTAACATTTGCCTTTGAGTAATCAGGTCTCAGACACAGCTTTTGTGTTTTTTATGAAAAAGAAAAGCTAAAGCAGATTGTAAGGGCCTTCACCGCTTCAGTGGAACATGGAGACGATTATGAAATAATGTTGACGTGATTTTAAGATGGGGATTGTGTGATCATAAGATAATATCACATCAATAAGCAGATTTTGTTTATGCTGTGTGGAACGACACCTGCAAGCCAGTTTAAGACTCTTAGGGAAGTGCTACTTTGCTCTAGGTTTGGTGATCAGTGCTTTTACCCTGATCCTCTTAAGTGAGACACAGAGAACAATCAGAGGCTTTATATCCCTTTGTCTCTAAGGCTCAGTTTCACTTAGCACATTACCCATCATTTTTGTAAGTCAGATGGCCAATCAATTAGTCTCAAATGTCAGCATGAAACTCAATGTATTTAATATTGCTTATATGTGTATTGATCAGGTTGTGCTTGTTGCAAATAATGCAACTGTTGCTTGATTTCCTCTCAGTTTTTTCTCTTTGTCTTTCGAGGAGCAAATAATATTTCTGATGTCTGATGTATGAGTACTGATGAAGTCACCACAGCAGTCAGAGACCCAGTGCCTTAGGGTGTGTGAAAGTGGTGAGTTGTGCGTGTTCAAGTGTGTGTTGTGATGAGCAAACAAAACTCTGTAGACATAAAATGCCACGCTCTTCCTGACCTGGTCAGTCAAAGGGCATAAACTGACCCTTAGCAAAATAGCTGTGACTAACTTCTTGAGCGCAGAACATTCTAGGAAGACACTCAGAGTTGTATAGGTTTGACATTTCAATTTCCTTTCATGTATAACAAGTCAATGGAACATTCTGCCATGCCGTGCCGTCACATTTGATTGCAGAGGAGTCGAATCCTGATTTTTTTTTTTTTTTTTCCATGTCGCCTGTCAGATGAAATTCAATCATACGTGATTGTTTCAAAGGTGCCGGGAAGTGGAAATAATCTGTAAAGGCAAGATTTTTTGTGAATGTGAGGCAGGCGCCCATCTTCCCCAGTTGTACAAAAGGACAAAAGGAGAGAGAGAGAGAGAGAAGGAGAGAGAAAGAAAGAAAGAAAGAAGGAAAGAAAGAAAGGCATTGTAAAGAGAATGGAGAGAAATCTACTTTCGCCATGAGCACTTGTCCAAGACGGATGTAGGGCAGGGGTGGGAAGGAGTGCTCTTTCTCTCTCTCTCTCTCTCTCTCTCTCTCTTACTGCGTCTCTTCCTAGGCCTGTGGGGGATAGTGCTTGGGCAGCGGTCCAGGAGGACCCACCAGAAGAAAGTGTGAGCTGCAGCCAACAAGCCTAAGGCACCAAACACTGGACCGCATAGACTTACATTTGAACACTCCTTCACAAGCACAAAACACCACAGCACACACGTACGATACATGGTTATTGTCTTAAGATAACCATTAATGGGGACATGAATGGGTAGACACAACATCACTACAACATCTAGCATCTAGCATCAAGAATACACATACTACTGAAGTAATGTTTGGAAGACCGGATGTGTTTTGCAGTGTTGGTATTTCAGGAGATAATTATTGGATGGGCATCTTTCAGGCTTGTGTGGGTCAGTGGATTCTGTAGGTCAAGTTACTTGAGAACTGACGACATTTAACTTTGTGAGAAACCTATTTACGATGTCTCTTCTAGCAGATAAATCACTTTGCTCAAAACTCACAAGCTTTCGTTGCAAATGAACTGAGTGGAGATATTAGCAATTAGCAACCAGTGTGGTAGAAATTCATCATCAATGCTGGGGGGGAGGCACAGACTTGTAAAACCCATAAAGGGAGTCCGAACTACCATTGGCTGCCTATCAGAAAATGTCCCTTCTAATTAAGAGCCAGCTGTGATGCTATTATTTGCTGAAATCTGCCTTACAAAACACTTGATGCTGCTTTGTCATTGTGCCAGCCAAATTCCTTTTGGCCATTTTCTTGGTTTTCTGTCTCTTTCTATACCATGACATCTCCAGAGTCAACTAGCATAGATGTTGCTCATGGAAGAGTCCCATTAGACTTCCTAGCTGTCATGTTGCTCTTGTCCTGTCTAGTGTCCCAGAACACCAGTCAAAATGATGTGAGAGGATCACAACTGAACAGCCCTCACAAACAGGCAACAGCAGTTTTCTTTTGAGGGGTGGTTAGGAGTGGGGGGGCGGGGTCGGACCTTTGGGGGGGCGGGGGGGGGGGGCGTGTAGCAGAGGTGGCATCAGCAGATGGCTGCCCAGACGGTTTACTATTATTTGCCTGTCTAACCTTTTAAGGTTGTCCATAAAATTCTTTTTAGCATTCATGTATTATCACTCTCTCAGTAGTCATCTTCACACACTACACTGCACACACACACACACACACACACACACACATACACACACACACATACACAGACAGACATTAGCACACTCACAGACACTCATAAAAATTTGCTTTGTCCTCTCCAAATCTGTGGTGACTAAACTGCTGAGAGGCAAAGCATGCACACACACTGAGAACAATGAGGTAATCAGCTCAATGTCAGCGCTGAATAATTCACCAGCAGAGTCCTTGCTCTCTCCTCGGAGAGGGAGAAACAAAAAAAAAGAGTAAAAAGTGCCGCCATAACTCCTGACTGTTTAATCTGGGCACATAAATGTGAAAGACTGTGCTTATAAAACTTACAAAGCACCTCTACAACTGACTTTCCCCACGATGGATGGACAGGCAGTGGAACAGAATATTTACACTGGCATCCAGAAATACCAGCAGAGAGCAGAAATCTTTGAATAAGCAGCCAGGCAAGGCAATATTCCCCACCCTCCCCTCCCCATCTCGCCCGACTCCACAGTCATCTCACCTCACACACTGACGCCTCGACTGCACGGCCCATCAGTGGGGTTCAATTACCATTCTATCACCTGGACATGGAAGGCAAACAAAGTAAGCTCTCCCATACCTGGGTGGAGAGCTGAGGGAAATGAATCTCAAGCTCAGTAGTCAAGTCTACTTGCCAGGGGAAGAGAGAGTAAAAAAACTTGAGTGAGGTGAGGGAGGATAAAAAAAAAAAAAAAAAGTCGTCTGGCCCAAAATAACCCTGGAGGCAGGGAAGAGAACGATAAGACGAGTGTGTGTGTGTGTGTGTGTGTGTGCAGGGGGGGTGTTCACTCTGCTCACTGACTGGAGGATTGGGTGGTTGTTCGTTTGTCTGGCCGGCTGGCTTGATGGTTTGGTGGCTCTAAGCGCCTCTATGCTAACGAGCAGATGGACTGATTAAAGTGCTTGGGCTTTGTCAGGTGGTTGGAGGACGGACAGAAATCTTGTTATTTACCTGCCACACTCACGTGCTTTCCCACACACCCCCAATACCCCTGTGTATTCAAGGACATTTAGCACAAGTGCTTATTTGTGGACATGTCTAATCACTTAATTTTGGACAAAGACTGACCAATTCAGTTGTGTGAGTGCACAGCCTTCCACACATCCTGTTATTGTCATGCATAGTCATGCAGACAGGAAAGATTGTGAACTCAGTGGGTCTATATGCAGTACACGTGCAAAAAAAGTAATGTCTGCAAACATATATACACACATTTAATATGGAATAATATACCGTAAATATAATAATATACCGTAAATATAAGATATAGGGTGTATAATAATATACCATATGTCACAATAAAGTGTATGATATGTCTGCCGAAGTTATTACAATGTTGTTTGATTAATGCAAAAACATTTCTAGGCATGAAATTGCAATTATGTAAATTATTAAGGCATGTATGCAAGACTTTCTTAATGTGCTGAAAACTGTTCTGGTCTGCAGGTTATGTTTTTTTTTTTAGATTTTGAAGTATTCATTAACATGATTCATTAATGCTTAATACACTATTTATGTCTTTTGCCTGGAGAAAAGCCATAAATTGTTTATTTATTAAATTATACACACCAACCATGTTTAATGATCCTACCAATTTGCATACTGTCAAAACATAATTTTGCTGCACAAAAGGCACGCCTAAAAACAGGATCGCTGAAAATGGTGAAAAGACTTGTTCAGAAAGGGCTGCTCAGCAAAAATAACGAGCAAGACAGTACAGGCCACAAACTCACTGCAAGGATCATTTACAAAGACTTTTGTAAATAGACAACTAGGAGTGTTGCTGTGTTACAGCACTAATCATACTTTACCTGAAAATTAATTTCAAAATGAACAGAAAGGTCTGGTGTAATTCAGCTCATATCCCTGTGGCTTAAACTCGCCAAGTTTTGTTGGTGGGAAGAGGAACGAGAAAATTTGGTAGGATATAATGTTTTGGTGGGCTTCCTCTACAGCCCCACTGGATGTTGGTATTAGAAGCTTAAATAATAAATGATACTGACGGACACAGTGTCAGTGACTTAACCTGGGTTTGAAAACCTGCAGGACCAGACATAACACAGACTTATCTCTCCAGAAACAGCTCAAAAGTGCAAAAAAGGTGCATATTTAATGTCGTCCTCAAAAAGATTTTCCTGAAGATAAAAACCGCTACAGATCCCCATGTGGATTTCCCCCTTTAATCAGTCATCATACACAGGTTGGAACATCTGCGATCCAACACTGGCCTCCAACAATAAACCTCTTACACTGATCTTACACAATTTAATGAGTTTATTACGTCAGTGAAAAACTCATTAAACAGTTGGTGACTACCTATGTGTCCACAGATGCCCAGAGAGTTTGCATGGCAGTATGGAGCCACATGCCGCTACATGGCTTCAGACATAGTCGTAGAGAGTCAGTGGATGCACTAACGTGTTGTACTATAGAATGATCCATTATTTATGCTGCATACGGGGTGCATGTCAGTGGAGCCATAGTGAAGGTTTTAGTTTTGAGAACCCTCGTAAGCCAGGATATGAGTAGCGTGCTACACCAGTCCCAGAGGTCTGTCTGAAAATGATCCGGTTGGTGGCAGGCTCAGGGTTAGAATATGTGTACACAGGCTTGGTCTGTGTGTATACCAGTTGTTTATCACATCATTTGTTAGTTTGTTTGTTTTTGGTTGGATTTTTGTTTTGCAGTGAAGTCCCTCTCATCATATTCAGGGATCGTAGTCTAAGCAAACCTGAAAAGGGGTCAAAGGTGGAAATAAAAAAGCGAAATTTCATTTTGTAGCGTTGGAACCGTCATTTTCACGTGCCACAACACCAATCCTTACCTAGAAAATGTTACAGTGCCTTAAATGGACCATGGCAAAATTAATGTTGGGTCAAAATCCTGACATTAGTCTATAGCTGCGTCCGGCATGGAAAACATGCTGCCTTCATGCTAGTACTATGAAGGAAGACTGGACATGTTTCACCTCATGTTATTCCACATCTAGAGGGTGGATAATTTTAGAAAATATATTGTTTAAGACTGCTTAATTAGTTTCCCCCAATATTATAGCCCAAAATCTATTAGCGGTGTGAGCAGTTCCATGTAAAGTGGTGTTTGGTCACATCCATAACTGCAATATGCTATCGTATTTCAGTCATGTGACTGATTATATGACATGGAGTCTTTGTTATCGTATTTCAGTCATGTGACTGATTATATGACATGGAGTCTTTGCTATCGTATTTCAGTCATGTGACTGATTATATGACATGGAGTATTTGTTATCGTATTTCAGTCATGTGACTGATTATATGACAGTGTGGAGTATTTGTTGTACTCAGCTGCAGAGATTACATAAAAAATAGAACTACTTTTTCATGTTCGGTCACATCCATAACGTGGCATTACCCATTGGTTTGTTTCATCCATTTCTCCCTGCAAGACTATGGAATGTATGTGTTTGGTGGACGAAGATGGGACATGTTTCAGCTCAGGCTAAATCACATCTAAAGGGTATTCACTTCTAGAAAATATATAGATTAGGCTGTTTAATTAACCTTTTTAATTACTAGTGGACAGAATGCATAGCCATACAGTTCACCTATACAGTGCAGGATTATTTGCAGGTCAGTTATATTATATATAGGTCATATATATAGAATATAGGTTAGAACAAATGCATAAATACTTAAACAATACAGGACGGTGGGACAGTTCTCAACAGCTCATATAGCCTTATATTGTTTAACTGTGCTATTATGCATAAATTAACCCTCTTGGAAGATTTTGGCCAAAGATTTTGTTTTAAGAGTGACTCTTTGACCTTTAACTTGACCTTTGACCCCACAACACTGAGCACTTAATTAACTCTTTAAGCCTTGACAGGGAGTAGGTATGAAGTATGAAGAGGATCCTTCCATCAGCTCTGGAGACATTTGTAAATATCATATCTTAACATCTGATTTTGGCCCATTGATTTTAATGGGGTTACTTAGTAGTACTGACATTTTTTTCCCGTCTGGTACTGTAGGCACCTGATATCATTAATGTGTATAGCAAGACGAATCCAACAATACCAAATATGCTTTTGTTCTATTTACTTCCACTTTCAAACCTAATTCGCATACACTATTCTGTCACTAGGCATTTTTTGTGCAGCCAAATTAGGCTTTGACACTATGCTAATTAATAAGATCATTAAACATGGTTGGTGTATAATTTAAGAAATAAGCCATTTATGGCTTTTCTCCAGGCAGAGCTCAAATAGTGTGTGATGCTACACTCATACAAGTCATGAACATAACCTGTAGCTAGATCAGAACACTTTAGAGAATATTAAGAAATTCTTTCACATGTACATGCCTGAGGTCTAGCAGTTTCTCGCATTGTAGGGCTTATTGTCCCTTTTTGTTCCTCTGTTTCTCTAGAGATAGCACAGAAATTCTACCAGTTATTGTAAAGCAAAAAAACACAACAAAAAAATCCAACCCGTCCACACCTGCGATTTTATTTATTTATCTCCTGGTAGCCAAAGACTCTCCTGCATCGCTCTCCTGTGAGATGACATCGCCACAGCCCTGTGATCACAGCAGGAGCGGGAGCAATAAAGGCTGCCATCTCCCATTTACAGGGGGGTGAGATGAATGCATATCCCCCCCAACCTCACCCACCCCCAAACCACCACCTCACTCTCTCTTTCTCTCTTTATCCTTGGCCCTGCCTTTGATTTCAGCACTCTGCCAAGCTGGGTAAACAACTGCATACAGAGTAGAAGAAGAGAGACAGAACAAGAGGTGGATAGAGAGAGAGAGAGAGAGAGAGAGAGAGACAGAAGAGGGGTAGGTACTCGCTCTGTATTCTGTGTCTTGGGGTGGACAATAGGCTTGTTTGTCTCACACAAGACTCTTTTGGGTCTTTTTCTTACTTTATGGCTCAGAGTAAGGGGGAAAATGCACTCTCCAAATGCAGCTGGCCGGCAGCTGTGGGCTCACAGCGTTCGTCTCCTTGGACACCTCACCATGGCGACTTTTTTAAATCAACTCCGGTTCAGTCATAAAGCCCACCCGACTCCTCTCCATCGCAACCCCACAAAGCTGCAAGAGCAACTGCCAGATTTGCAAGAGGGAGGGATTCTATTTTTTTTTTTATTAAACATCCACAAGTGGATGCTTGAGTAGCTCTGAGTGATGTTTATGTCTCTGGTTTTGTGGTCAGATGTAATAAAATGCACACCACACTCTATAAACACTATAAGATTTAACTGAAAGTGGGTTAAAATGAATTGAAATGACTGTGGTTCTCAATACAAGCGCATGTGCTCTGTCAGTAGAGTAGCAGGGTTGATCTAACATGGCATCCAGAACAGGACGCCCGTTACTGGGGGAAATCCAAGTAGATCAATGATCCACAGCCGCAGAAAATTGCTCTTATCTCGAGCGGCGGTAGAACACCTAACCCTCTCTCCTGCCATCACAACATTTGGACCTTTCTGCCATTTTTATTTTTAATCACATCAAGCCAAGCCTGGAAGAGAAGAGGGGGAGGAAATAAGGATGAGAGAGAGAGAGAGAGAGAGAAAGAGAAATAGAAAGTGTAAAATCCTTTCTATCTGGATTAGAGAGTCAATCAGCAGAGGATGCCATCAAAACCTGAGAGAGAGAGAAAGAGAGAGAGAGAAGAAGAAGAAGGAAAAGAAGAAGAAGTGGTGACATTCCATGGAAGAAAGATGATGATGACAGAGTGAGCTAGAGACCCACTGTAGCCACTAACGTCCACCAACTGCACCACCAGTTGCACCACCACCAATCCCTGAGCTAGCATTAGAGAATGCAGCAATCTGTAATCTCTCATGGGCTGAAAGCTCTACCAAGTTCCAATGGTGTGTCCTCTTAATGACAAGACACCCAGCAGGTGTAGACCCACCCATCTGTCACCACTCTACTAGATTTGACCGCATGCCGCTCCAAACATTGATTTGACCAAAAAAAAAAAAAACTTGATAGTACAATACAGATTGAGAGATGTCTTTGGTCTTCAAAAGTAAAAGAACATGGATCGATGGAACACAATGTTCATGACCATAATCATAAATAATTCTCACAGCTGCACTGTTGAGGTAAAACAGTTGCACTGTTGCCATAGAGTCAAATGGTGGTCGGAAGGTATTGACTGTTAAAGAAGGTGTTTGACCTAGCTGGTAGGGAAATGATAAAACGCGCAACAACACCTCACTTGAGAATGTGCGGCTTGGTATTTTCAGTGCTCTGTAAAATAAAGTGCTTTGTAAGAAAAGCTCACATTGGTGTCACCATTTGAATTTGTGATTTCACTGAAAAACTCACACACGAGTATATGTTCGTATAGAGCAAGCATTGTGAATACTTGAGGAGAAGTCAGACACAGTGTGCTTTTGTTGTGACGTGATCATGACCGAGTGAAAAGGGGGGGGGGTGAAACGACCTTGCAAGAGGGGGGATTACCATACTGTTAATAAGCTTGGACCTAAATCCTGTTGAATGACCACGCTGGAGAAATGGAGTCCTTAACATTTGCCTTCACAATGGGGGACATTTGCACCCCACGGCTTGGAAGAAACCAAGCAACCAAGCACCATGTCGACGTGTGTCTCAGAAACAAGGCCAGATCTGGGCACACAGCTTCACTGATAATCTTTTTCAAATAGCTTAATTTCATGGCAGGTTGGATCGACTGAATTCAAGACCGCTCATTTATTTTTGGCCTTAAGTATTTGACACAGGGTTTAGCAAGGAATGGAGCCAAGGCGAGTTTGAAAGAACTGAGAGCTATTACTTTTTCTGCATTAATCGATGTCACTTAAGCTTTAATTAGACTACAGCTACCTTTCTTCCAGGCACCACTAGATAGTAACTAGTTATGTGATTAATTTTTAAGGAATGGACAAAGTCTGCCAAATGATCATTCAGACTCTACCACGTACTGGCTGAAAATTAAACAGTCCAAGTAACTCCAATGTTCTCTTCGCACCTGTAAGTGAATAACAAATTCAATTTGTAAATTTGTGGTCTGGCAGAACTCGGTTAATAAGGTCTTGACAAACACTGTTGCAGAAAGATGGTCAGACAGAGTTATCTCCAAAGCCTGTTTGTGGTTCAGGGTGCTCCTGGATCAGCTGAGTTAAATCCACAGAACATTGTTCAAAGACCACCCCAGCAGGTGCAGGATCAAAAGGACTCTCTGCTGTGCAGCACCATGCTCCCAGAACAGATTTTCCCCAGGATCAGATGCTGAACCACCACAACCCAACAACCCAAGTCTCGGTCAAATGGGCATGGAGAGTTGGGGGGGGATCAGAAAAATTGGGGCACAAAATGATAGATGTAAGGAAACATTCCAGGGTGAAAGATTAGGGCCATGGCTGGACTTTGCGTGATGTCTGACTTTAAGCATTTGTGACAGGCATGACCACACACACACAATCACAAGTGTTCCATTCTGAATATGGATGGGTTTGCTTGATGTGTTGATGCTTGAGGGAATTCGTGAGGGAATTTAATTCATGTTATGGAAGAATGTTCAGACGTCATTTCCTTGAGACACACATACTGAATACTGTATGTCTTGGATTCAGACCAGCTCTTCTGTGATCAGATATGACTCTCAATGAAAGAGGTGGAGACTGCAGACCTCTGTCTATTTCCCATCTCTCTCTCTCTCTCTCTCTCTCTCTCCCTCTCTCTCTTTCACCCACACCACATGCCCTCTACTGTCCAATCTGTGGCCATATAAATACCAGCTGCTTGGTGCACCATGGCCACACACACACACACGGTATACACACACACGCACACACACACACACACACACACACAAACAAACCTACACACACATACATGCACACACACACTGACAAATCAGGCAAAGCAGTCGAGCAGAGCCATATAGTGGCAAGGAAAAGGCTTTAATGATATTAATCCTCTGAAAATTGCCGTGAGCCAGGCAAAGATTTCATCAGGAAGGCAGCGGCCCCTAATAGTGGAGAGCCATCCGCACCGGCCGGCAGGGCCTCGCTTCCCCGCTGAGGGTTTTTGGACAGATTTAGATGTATTACCAGTGGGTGTTTTTGTACTACTGTGGTTTTTTGAAAGAGAAGCCCGTACTGATGAGTGGCCAGTGGATGAGAGAGGGGGAGAGGGGGAGAGAGGTAATGGGGGATGCAGGGGGGGATGGTGGGTTGAGCGGTGGAGTGAGGGCAGCGGATGAAGCCAAATGGCCAGTGACTGTTCCCAAATGCCAGCCTCTAGCTGGGGCTCACCAATAGAATTCACTAACACCAGGGTCTTTTACTGACCTATATTCAATGTAGAAGCTAATACCCCTCTCATTATATATCGCTTGCGCACACAAACATATAAACAGATACACACACTCTCTCTCGCTCTCTCTCTCACACACACACATACAAACAGACATACAAACAAAGAGAGACAGAAAGAAAGGGAGAAAAGCAGTCGGTGACCGATGCATGTGTGTGTGTATGTATGTGTGTGTGTGTTTGTTGTGTTTGCACCTTTAGAAACATCCAGATGCACTCCAAACCTCTTGTGTTGTCATGGGAAAACTGCATTGGCATGAACACTCTCTCAATGGGTTTCTTCACAGCACTTCTCCCACATAATGAAACTGCTAACTGATTCAACGTGAATCAAAGCAGGTTTTTCAGTGAAACGTGCAACCTGAAGAGTGTATAGAGAGACTGCAGCAGCACAAGAGAAGAGAAGCAGTGAAGGGAAGGAGAAAGAGAGAGAGACGGAGAACTGACGAGTGAGGCAAGCGCTTAGCATAATACAGCCGTCACACCGCCGTTGCCATGGCGGCGGCTGTCACCGTCGCAAAAAGGGGTTTGTGCCATAACGGACAGCTGTGACAACGATGTAATCCAATCCTTTCCTCATGAAAAAAAGAAAAGGCGAGAGAAGGAAAGAGAGAGAGAGAGAGAGAGAGAGAGAGAAAGAGAAAGAACCCTCATAATCTTCATTACAGCTAGTGCCTTTACCTAGGACGTGCTGTGCCACCGCGGTTAGGCTTGAAATGTGTGGGAGGTAGTTGGGAGGGGAGGCAGGCTGCCTACCCATGTGAGATCATGATGTGCTTACACCGATACGGAGAGAATGAGAGAAGAGGGCTTCTGCGTGCCTAACGCTTGGCACCCTTTCCCTGAGCGAACGAGAGACAATAAGGAAGTGAGAGGTAAGAACAGCTCACAGGCAGGCCCTCTGCTGCGAAGCCTTGGCACGATGGAGCCCAGCTGCTTACGTAAGTTTGGTGCAATGTGCAGTGTTCCCATCTGTGTGTCTATTTTTCCCTTCCCTTATTGACAGCAGTTCATTTGTAAACAAGCTAAATCGGAGCTCCTTTTTGTCTTGGAATGTGTGAAATGATTTTATGTTGGTCAGTGGGTTGAAAGGTCGTTTTCTGTAGGCTACTCCACAACACTGTGCCCCAGTTCCTGGCAGGTGTGTTTTTACTAGGCCACAACATAGTCTGGGACTATGTCACCACAGAATATCCAAGGGGAAATACACACTAGTTGATATGCTTAGGAATTCAAAGGGGACGATCTTCCTTGTTTCTTCAAGATCAGACAATAACTATTACTGTTCGTCCCACCAAAGGGTGGGATGTTTGGGGAGGTGGAGGAGTTATAACTCCACTCAAGCTCTTGAAACTCAAACTCTTTGAGTGACAGGACCCAAACGATAACCCATGTCTGCACAGGGTCTTTCAGAGTGTGTGTGTCTCTGTGCCTGCTAATATGGCTGAGAATCATCAATCCCATCAGCTGCCAGTTTCAGCGTGTGGATACTCTTTTCAAACTATTCATTCATTATTAAACGTGGCTTAATTATTAGCTCAACATGCACCATGTACAAACCAGGTAAACCACGACATCAAAGACCTCAAGGAGCAATGATGGTGTGTGTGTGTGTGTGTGTGTGTGTTGGGGGGGGTGGAAATTAATAAAGCCCATCACCATACAGGGTGTCATCTCTGTTGACAATCTGTCTGAGGCACACAGCGAACTATTTTTAGAAGTGCAAGCAGAAGGGATTTTTCCCGCCTTTGGATGGTGGAAAAAGGGAGAGAGAGAGAAGGAGAGAGTAGGGGAGAGGGAGAGAGAGAGAGAGAGAGAGAGAGAGAGAGAGAGAGAGAGAGACGGCCCCTGAGGCTACTGCTTGGAGGATGAAGGTGTGAAGAGCAGGCTGTGAGCCATGCTGAGAAGCTGGTGAGGGTGGCGTGGTGGGGGCCGGGGTGGAGAATGAGGTGATGCTCCAGAGGGGAGGCACTGGCATGGCAGCCATCACGAGACATCTTGGTGTGAGGGAGGGGTTTGAGTAGGCCACCTCAGAACAAATAATCATGATGGATAGAGCCACTGGGTGGATGAGTGGAGAGCTGGATGAATGGATGAGTGAATGGAGAGATGAATGGAGGGATGAATGGATGATAGTATGATGGATAGAATTCAATAAGATTTGAAAAACAAGAGAAATACACCAGTGATCAAGAGCGGGAGGAATAAACAGAGAACAGAGAAAAATAGTCAACAGAAGAGGGAAGAAGACAGATAGATGGATTGACTCTGTGAGAGCTACATAGGGAGAGGGAGAGCAAGTGTGGAGATGGAGTGAAACTCAGAAAATCAGACAGAGAGAGAGAGAGGAAGAGGGAAAGAGAGAAAGTAAGTAATGAAGAAAAACAGAAATATGAAAGGGAAGACAACACAGAGGCGGTTTTCAGAGACAAAATGAGAGAAAGAGAGAGGAGAAAAGAAACACAGTACAAGGAGGAGTAAAGGTGAAAGAAAAAAAAACGAGAGAAAAAGAGATGCTGAGGCAAACTGGGAAAGACAAGGAGAGAAAGAGAGAGGGAGAGAGAGGGAGAGAAGAAAGGCCATGGACACACAGACAAAGCAGTAGAGAAACACACAGACAGAGAGAATGAGAAACAGAGAGGAGAGGGGGGGAGTAAAGACTAAAGAATACAGTGAGAAAAAAGGACAGATAGAGGTAAAGAATAAAATACCAGACAAACAAGCCAGGGAGGGAGGGAGAAATGGAGAGTGAGTGAAGGAGAGAGAGAGAAAAGGAGAAAGAGACAAAAATCAACAGAGACATGAAGAGAGAGAAACAGAGATAGAAAGAGAGAAAAAAGGAGAGAGAGAGATAAAGAGAGAAGAAAGGGTGAGAGATAGAGAGAGAAAGAGAATGGAAAAGAAGGACAAATAGCATGTGTGTGAGAGAGAGAGAGAAAGGGAGAGTGAAGAGGGAGGAAGGGCAGGTTTGTCTCCTCCCTGGCCGTGCAGAGGTCTGGTCAGCCTGCAGCCATCTGCCAAGGAGGCCGTAATCCTGGGATTGTCAGGAGTGATTAGCTGGCCCGTGTGAAACTGACATTAAAGATGGCGTGCCACAACCAACGCCGCAGAGAACAGAAGGGCGGGCAAGATCCCGTCACAGTAACCACACAAGACGACGCACTTGACTGTCTGAGCGGCTGTGGACAACATTAGCCATGCCATCCACATCATACCTGTACGCACAGAGGCACCATCCTGTATTCCGGTTGCAAAAACGACCTTCACAAGCTTCAATTAGGCTCATTAAAATGCCTCATTCGCATGCTAACACCACCCAAAAGTGCTCAGTATTTAATTCCCTTAATCACAGCCTCTATCAAACTGCCCCAGCTGGTGTGACAAGCTAATGGTTTCATAAGCAAAGCTATCCAAAGGCACTCGGGTAAATATGCCAGAGAGTAAGAGTGAGTGTAATATTACTGGTTGTATGATGGGTCGAGACACTTAACAGGATGGTCATTCATTCCATAAACCAACTGTTTGCTCAGTCAGAGGCATATCGTGGGATCTCGTTTCACAAGTCACTGCCCTCGCGGTTAAGTGCAAGCAAACAGGCTGCGCATGGCATCTAATTATGGAAGTGTCACAATATCCCTGAATGATCCTCGTGGTAGGAAATATCAGGATGATATGCTTTCTCTCTCTGTTTCTCTGTGGTGTCCTGCAACTAACAGTACGGCTGACTAAATGTCACTGCACTCACAAATGGAAACCATTTCTGTCTAAGCGCTGACAGAAAGAGAGAAGGAGAGAGAGAGAGAGCAGGAGAATGAGAAAAAGAATGTGGGCCTACGCCAGAGCTACCTTTTTCTCCAGGGAGGCAAGGATACGGCATTTAGATCAATCACAGAAAAAAAAGAAAAGAAAAAAAAAAAACGTTTGCCAGAAAAACAGCATTTTTTTTTCTTCTGCATTGGGATACAGGTTGAACACAACAGTCACATTCAGGTCCTTGAATAACACAGCATTTGCCACACTCTCGACAGATTTTGCATTGAGCCTCGCCTCCGCCTTTGAACGTGACAGCCACTTTGCTTAATGTCATCTGCCCAGCACTGAATGGGTGCTCAGCATAGGATGTAAAAGACTGTTTAAGACTCCTCAAACATGGACAACATGCTTGAGAAAAAAGACGCTGCTTTGTCTATGTAATCCGAGCAACATGAAGTTTAACACAGAAGCTGCCCTTTGGCTGACTTCCGGCCAGAAGTATGTGACATTATGCTTGACACACATACTGTCCCCTTGGACAAGCAAACGGATCTGCTTACTAAAAGCTGTCAAGTCTTAGACACAGCTAATGCGCTTCATTTTTCTCCCCCATGCCTATAATAACAGCATTTACAGAATGGCACACCCATTGCAGTGTATTCATAACCATCATATGTTTTACTCCTTGGGAATATGCTGTAATATAATATAAAGAGTAAATCCTCTTATGCCCTCTCTAAATAAAGTTTATAGATGAAGAATAATCTATAATCTGCACTGCTCCGCCACATGTGTAATAACTTGGTTTTAGTGTAAGCCCTGACCATTTAGATTAAACAAACCCTACAGGACCACAGGGACTGCTCTACTGACTGGGGGAAAGGCCATCTCAATAGTGGGTTATCTGTTTAAGCATGCAGGCTCTCTATAACCAGATAGAAGCACTGTGAAAGCCCTATGCAATGTAGAGTCTCTTTCCTACTATAAGCAAAATAAGACTTTGTAAGACAATGTGCAAATTACATCCCATTGCCATTCCTCAAAATGAGAGCTCATAACGCTGGAATCATTGCTGTTTATGAGCCATTTGTCAAAAGGCAAATTTAGGAGAGTGGGGGTGTGTGGGGGGGTCTCGTAATTCAGTGTCTTATCTGCGAGCCTGACAACATAACTTAGCGTTGCGTTTCCTCACATGGAGGCTATTGGTGTCTCTGGTAATGCACGTGTGTGTAGAGGGTCGTGAGGGAAACCGGCAACTCATTTCCACAGTCATCAATCCCTCCTTGAAGCATATCTCACAGTTAAAGCCACGCTCCGGGAACCTAATGACTCAAGTGCTTCGTCTGTCTCTATGAGAGACGTAATGATCTGTGTGTGTGATCTGTGTGTTCAAAAGCATCAGCGTACCCACACAGACAGTGGACTGTGCCGGAGTCTTAGGTAAACAACACTTCCTTGCCTCTCTCAGTGGTGGCAGCTCCCATGCATGATACATTAGTCCTGATTGGTCTCCATGACGAGCAGGATGTTATCCACTAATGCTGATTGCGAGTTAGAATAAGTTTAAGAAAACAGACCGCATGCAGTTTTGACACCCAACAACATTGATAACACTAACACATTGCTAAATTATCAGTGATGGTTGTACTTCACTACTTTCTTGAAAATTCAGCATAATTTTTTTTCTCTCCCCCGAATCTTGCTGTGACAGCATACTGGAGACCATCTCTGCACATGATGTCCAATCAAAAAGCATCCATCAGCTTGTTTTTTGAAAACACAGCCAGATGAGATCACGAGGACGAATTAACTCTGAGAAAATTTTCCTCATCATTATGCGTGTCCTAAATCTGCAGTCTCTTGCTGTAGGGGAGTGTTAGAGCAGCCATGGACCAATTGCATTGCTGGGCTTTGCTGCCCTCCAGGTGCTATGAAAATGAGGACTTTAAAGGGTCACACTGAAATGGATATTCTCACAAGCCATTCGACTGCACTAATGATGTTGAAGACAGTCTACAACGAGCCAGACTACACCACACCAGACTAGACCAGCTCAGGTTCAGTCTATTTTCAGCCCGTTTTCAGTGCATACAAACTTAGCTTGGAACACTGCTATACATCTGCTCACTTGCCATCCCGTTCATATCAAGTGAAACATATCAAGTGAAACAAGCCCATGTGTCCACAGGGCTTACGGCACAGAAACAAACAGTGCGGGACGTGTTAGGTGACTGGCGGTTGGCTCTTCCTCTGAGAGCCGTTTAAGGGTGATTAAGGGAAAGTCCTTGTGCACGTTCTAGAAGTCTTAATGAGGCTTATTAAGGGAGAGGAACAAAAAAACATGTGGGGCTGTCCCAAGCCAGCAGAGTTGCATGGTGGATTGCACAACATGGAGTCAAGCATCAAGTGTCCCAACCCAAGACGCCGTAATAGAAAGGCACATGATATGTGCGCATGACATCGAAGAGGGCCCGGGAGATGTCATTGCAAGACTCTTTTATCAGGTGAATGTGCGCCCATTTAGTTTAAGTGTGTGCTCACTTCACTAAGTCATTTACTAAAATGAGGGCTCTGTTTTATAAAGTTAGTACAGTGTTTAGTAAAATGAGTGCACATTTTCTGGATGCAAATATAATGTAGCAACGGCACACCCCAGACCCAATGCAAGTCATATGCGGTAGGTAGTACAGCGGTATGTCATTTCAGGAAAAGGCCAAAGTGTCCTCAGCCACTTAAACTCGCACTGGCTGGGAAAGCCTCCATGCTTCCTCTCTACTATTAGCTGAACAGACAAAGCGGCAAATACCAATTAGCAAAAGAGTACAAACTGAGAGTCCAATGACCTGATTTATTCCCCAAGTGCACCACAAACAATACGAGCAAGCTCGCCTCTGATTGGGTCAATAAGGAGATGATGAGAAAAACAAGCCTGTGCCAAGTGTTATGGGAGCTGAGGGGTACAAGGTCAATACTGTGTCTGTCTAGCCATAATGTTTCCTCTCTAGTTGGGTAAATGTGCAGTTATACTTTCCAGGAGAACCTCTGGAAGGTTCTGGTTTGCCAACGGATGCCTCTCCATCCCATTTTATCTGATCTGTATGCAGTTGGCGGCCAGAGAAGGAGACAGAAGAGACAGAGGGAGAGCTTGCATGTATAGGCTATTATATTGACTATACTTCTCGGTAATTACTCTGGTTTCTAAGGAGCAGACTGGTTGGCAGGATGCTGACGGTTTCCCTTTCCCCGGCACAGAGTGTCACCAGACTACAGGAAACTAATGAGGCGTGCAGAGAATGAAGCCGAAAAAGATTTAGTTCAGCGTGAAGGCGGAGGGAGGAAGTAAGTGTACGTGTGTGTGTGTGTGTGTGTGTGTGTCTGTCTGACTGTCTATGTGCATGTGTGCATGAGTGTCTTTCAATGTGTGTGTGTGCTTGTGTGCCTATGTGTGGGTGCATGCCCGTATTTGTATGCCTTTGTATACAAATATTGCATGTGTGTGTGTGTGTCTGTGTGTGTTTGTGTGTGTGGCTACATGTTAATGGCTAATACATGCTGTGTGTAGATACCCATCATTACACACATGTGACCATCTGTGTGTTCTTCATACATACAGCTTGGGTGACCCATGTGTCCATAACATCCTTAAGTGCAGCTTTGGAGAGGCCCAAATGTAATAAGTCCACTGGTCCCTTGAGCAGCGATGCCCTAGTATCGGCATGCAATAAGAGCCTCGACACCTAGTTTTGTCAATCAGAAAGCAATTATAAATACACACACGCCGAGTCAGCTCAATTTTCGGCCCAGTGCCTTATCTGATGCTTGTGAAGGATTCAATTTCAATCCAATTTAAAAACAGAGCTCATTTAAAGTTATGTCCGCCATCTACAATTGGTGATGAGCCAATAAGTGTGCTCAGATTACTGAAGTCTGCCTTCAGTTTTTTTTATTGTTTTAGAACTGTTGCGAGTCTCCGAGGAGAAACCTTCTCACATTTTCATCAGTAAGCGTCGGCTTTCTGCACCAATCCAAACCTGAGTAAAAGAGGTGTTTAATTTGCCTCTTACGCGCCACATTGATCTCACACGTCTTTTTTTGGAAGGAACGATATTTAGCTAAGCTTGAATTAGTCAAGTGGAAACATTACTTACGAGGGCTGCACCAAGAGAGATCCTCATGGAAGGGGGTCAGGAGGGGTCAAGCGCTATTGACCACATGCAGCACCCAATTAAGAGGCCTGAGTGGGCACGAGAAGAGGCTAGAATTGTGCCATCCTCGCCAAGAGACCATTCCCAGGGGGCGATTTAACATGCCATAAGATCTCACCCCCGAGATCTGAGGGAGCCCAGATGCACCATGACACTTGAAGCCAAGAGAGACCCCCCCCCCCCCATAAAACAAAGCAGACAAGGCAGTTGAACACGAGGCCTTGAACACGACAGCATTTGATGCGCCCTCGATCACTTGGCTCCACACGTTCCATTTCATCTGCGTGGGCTCATTTTTAGCACAGCTGGAGCTTGAGCACATCCCACACCTGCCGATCCCTGTCCTGTCCTCCTTTGATGCTCAGAGATGGCCTGATTACATCGACTACACCCTTTCTAAGCATTTGCGGAGCGACAAGCATGGAAACAAAAGTGATTATGAATCCCGAGGTGACAAAGCAGTTTCTCTCCAGACGGGTCATAATGAGGAAAGATTTGTGATGCCAATGTCTACAGCTTCTAGTCATTGATCATTAAAATAACCTCACACACACACACACACACACACACACACACAACTAATATCTGCATTAGCTCCTGGAGAATCCCTTCTTCTTGTTATCTCACTACATCTCTGTGTCCACAGCAATGTAAACATCCTCATGCAGGGAGTGAAATCACAGGCATGTTTTTCTGTCATCATCAACCTAAGGCATTATCTCCACAGAGGCCAATAAAAAGCAGCACCACACAGCCCCCTCATCCCCCACCCCAGCCCTTACAGGTTAGACTGCACACACATCTCCTCTGTCTCTTCATTGTGCATACGCCACTTGTCAAAACTGCTTCTGCCTCCCTTCTCCTTTGAGCTCTCTCTCTCTCTCTCTATCTCTCTCTCTCTCAGTCACACACACACACACGCACATATATACACTCTTTTTTCTCCCTCACTTTCAGTGCGTCAACATTTGCTGCATTTTATGACTCCCCCGACCTAATGGGCAGGTATATGGCAATTTTAGTCCATCGAGGCTCATGATGGATGTATCAATAGGCCAATCCTCTGGCTCGACTGCCAGGGCTCAAGCACTGCTATTGTGCTGCCTTTTGCCAAAGCACTTGACACACAAAATGTCCCCACCTACTACTGCAAGAAGAATGAAATCCCACTTGGAAAACATAATGCTTTTGATTAGACACATTTGAAATAACCAAAAAAAAAACATGAAAGGAAACGCTGAAAAAAGAAAGGTAGCTTTGTTTAGGTCTCGTTAGAAACTGCAGAGTGCAACACTGTGAGGGATTTTTCTTTCTTATTCTTTTTTCTCCCTCCGTCTGCGTTGTTAGAGGAAAGCGTAATTACTGTGACCTCCGGGTGAAATATGTAGGTTAAGTTTGCCTAGTGCTCTATTTCTCCCCGTCCCCACTCTACTCTATGGGATGTTTTCACAGTATAAATCCCAGCTTCTCTAATCTCCTTACTCAGCTCCATCCTCTTTAAAAATTCAGAAGCATAGAGGCAATGGTGCGTGGCTTCAAGATCTGGACAGTCCAGCCGTGGGGGCCGCATCTGACAGGAGGGAGTCTCTCTGTCAATGAGGGATCCATTCGACCATCCTGAGTGTACCCAAAAAGTATGCTAATGATGTTTGCATGTTGTCCAACAGCATCATCTATGCACCTTTATGCACTGCCAACTAAACCTCTTTCTCTCTCTCTCTCTCTCTCTCTCTCTCTCTCTGTCTCTCTCTCACTCTCACTCTCTCTCTCTCCCTCCACACAGTCAGTCATAGTAAATGATGTGATTCAGGCTTAAGCCTTATCACATTGCTGTGCTTTAGCCGACGTATCGTTTCACGGCTCCTCAGTGCCATTGATCGGCCACGATCAATAGGAAGACAGCAAAAGATGACACCGCTGGGAGGCACATCAATAGGGAACAACATTTTTCTCATAAAGTGCCCCCTCTCGCTGCTAACAAAAATGAAGTGTGTACTCAATTAATACTTTTCTAGATTCCCCATTTCATGCAGCTCTTTCACTTGAAGCATGTATACACACACACACACACACACACACACACACACACACATGCCGGCACATCTGTTTATCTCTCATCACCTGACTGTTTGTCACTGAAGCATTTGATCATATTCTGGGGCCACCTAGATATGCTTGAGACATTGATGTGGAGCGCTCTCCAGAACAGAGGGAACTTTATAAGCATTTCAGCAGCAAGCCGACTCATACCCATATAGTATGTGCTTATGCCTTTGGCAAAATTGCAACACATCTTTCTAGTTCACAAGGAAAGAGACAAGCGCTACCCTGTGTGTGTGTGTGTGTGTGTGTGTGTGTGTGTGTGTGTGTGTGTGAAAGAAACCAATTAAGAAACACTCTGGAAATAAGAAAAAGAAATTAAATAATCCAATAATCTACCCACACAACACACACAGAGAGTGCATGCTCCGGAGAGTGCATTTCAGACTGCACAATCTGAGAAGCTAAACAATTTAAAAAAACGAGAAATGCCTGTGTATTGCTCAGCTCCCACACTGTATGGTAGCCTCCTGTAAAACAAACAAGTCACCTTGAAAGTGCCTGAGCAAATTAGCCTACCTGTTTCCCAGAAATACAGTGACTTGGGTTCCTCGGACGTCTGCGAGTGCACAGTCCAGGTTCCAGCGAGCAGCAGGAGTATCCTCCAGAGACAGAGCCCAACACAGGGCCAGGTGCAGGCTGTCCTTGGACATCTCCCCTTGAGTCCCATGGCGCTTATCAAAAGCATAGAACTCCACTGAACGTAGGACAGGGGCAAGAGGACCAAAAAAATCTAAACAACCACAGCCACAAGCACAATTCACAATTAAAAAAAAAAAAAAAAAAACAGCCACAGCAAATAGAAAAAAAGCCACAGGGGAGGGGAATTAAAAAACAAAAAACAAAAACAATACTAAATACAGAAAAAACATTTCAGCACTTAGGTTCCACAGAAATGCAAGCAGGAAAAAGAGTGTTGCTGGGGAGATGGGTTTGATGGCAGTTCCTTGATCTGAAGGGCAGGGAAGGGGTGACAGATTCTTCCTCTTCCTCCTCTACTGTTTCCTCTCCTCCTCCTCCTCCTCCTCCTCCTGCTCTTCCAACTCTTCCTCCGTGTGCTCGGCTCGGCTTTGCTCTGCTCCCCTCTTCTGTGCGCTGGCGGGAGGGGAAAGAGATGAGGGGGGACCGAGCTCCGACTGTCACGAGGGAAACAATGGAGTGCACGGGCAAGCGAGCAAGCGAGCGAGCGGCGAGTGAGCTGGGAGCAGCGTGCACCACTACTGCTGCTGCTACTGCTGCCTTCTGACTGCGGCTAACGCCGGCACCTCCCCTCCCTCCCTCCTTCTCTCCCTCTCTCGCTCACTCTCTCTTCCTAGCTTACCTACCGCTAAGTCGCTCCCTCCCTCCCTCTCTCTCTCTCTCTCCCTCTTCCTCTCTTTATCTCTATCTCTCACACTCCTCTGTTCTCTCTCCTGTGCTCTGTGTCAGCCCCGACTGCCTTCACTTACTCCTTTGCTCTTTTTATTCTCTCTCTCTGTCTCCCTCTCTCTCTCCCTCTCTCTCACTCTCTTTCTCTCCCCATCTTCCAGTGTGGTTTAGAGAAAAGAAAAACAGCTCAGCGAGACAAGCAATATAGATGACAAATAGCAACTTCACTAGAGACTTATTGTGCTGGGCTGGTTTGGAAAGACTGAAGCATCAGTGATTTACTAAGATCTTCTGTACAGTGTACAGGTAAATATAAAAATAAAAAAAACGTCCAAGCGACAGTGGTTTGCTTGTAAGACCACAATATTGTCTCTGGGTACATTTTAAAAAGACGGATGTTGAAGCTGAAAATAAAAAGATTTGGAATAGCTGATCCCAAATGGAACCACTAAAAAAGAAATTATAAATCAGTTGGAGGTTTTTATAAATCAGTTGTGGACCACAGTATTTCACAAGCTTGTAAAAGCCCACTGCTCTCTGGAGAATGTGTAGCATTTAAAATGCCTCGCAAATGCTTGGAAAAACAGAAAATTCATTGGCTGATGCTCTGGCCGTTTCAGCTTTGTTAACATTTCAGCTCTGTGGCTTAAACATGCTTGATCAACCATTCGCTAACATTTGTTAATTTGACAAGAGGACAGCCCACACTAGACATGTTGTTTGCACATTACTTTTATGGATTTGGGGTTCTTTAAGGAATTCTACACACACTAAACACACCACGGGTAACTACACGGGTAAATTATTTACCAACGCCTTCACTCAATTGAAGTTGTGCAGAATTCATGGAGATGTGTGCTTTTTATGAATGGTGTTTTGGTGGAGAGTCTGTCAGCATGATAAGCACTGACTGAGGCCTGCGGGCATTCATGGTGTGTGTGGGTGGGTGGGTGTGTGTTTGTGGGTGGGGGTGTGTGTGAGTGTGTGTGTATATGTGTGGGGAGGGGATTCTCCTTCAGTGAGCTGCACCACTAAAGCCGGTGGCAGTGAGTGAACCCTGCTTCAGCAAACAACCTGGCCCATTTAATGTTACCGGACATTTATCACCGGAGGTCCACCTCCATTCCCCTGGTGGTGGGAAGCACCCTTTGGAAAAGGAAAAGCCAAGGGAGACAAAAACACAACAAATCTTGGTTTGCCAATCCGGTGGAGCGGAGAGCTTTGATCCTTAAAACGCAGAAGTAGAGCAGTGGGATTGTTGCTTTGTTTTGGGGGGTTGTGTTCAGGCTAAAAGATGCCTTTTTCTTCAGCTTTTTGGTTGGCTGGTTGTTTTTTTAAGAGCTTTGAAATGAAACCGATTTTTAGAACAGTTGCCTGGGAACCTGCAGCGGTTTCCTGATCAGGAGGAGGCAGAGGAGGAGGAGGAGGAGGAGGAGGAAGGTGTATGATTTGATTAAAGATGCTTTGCGATTTGTTAGCATGGGACATCATTTCCCCAAACTGGATTGGGGATTGATACCGCGCAGGTTAAGAGAATTAATTGAGGGAGGATGAAGGGGTAAAAATAGAGGAGAAGAAGTGGGAGGGGGACACTGTGGCAGTGGCGGATTTGGTTTTGGCATCAGGGAGAGAGGGAGGGGCCAGTTCAAATCTATATCCCCGTCATGAAATGCAGCATTTTATGGTGTAATCTCATGGGATTCTTGCTTGCACAAGTCCTTAACTGGACCAGATAAACAGCTTGTTTGTTTGTCCCAGAGCAACAGGATCCCAGCAGAGATGCCAAACAGCCGCCAACCAACATGGATATATATACTCGGCTTTGCCTCAGTTGAACCCCAATCCACATGGGGGTAAAAAAAAGCACTGGAGATGATTCGTTAGGATATTGATACAAATTAGCCCCTCACGTGGAAAACCAAAGGCTGAAAAGAAAAGCTCTCCCGGACACTAATAATTATGTTTCAACTCCCTGTGGGACAATTATCAGGCGAGTAATGGCTAGCATTGTGTTCAGCTTCTTCTGCTCAGATTACATCACTGCACTGCGTTTCCACGCAGAGGTGTTCTCCTGAATATTTTATGTAGTGCAAAAACAAAATTGACGGGTCAAAAAAAAAGGAAAAAAAGTCATAAAGGCTATAAGCTATTGAGCTATGAGCTCCTTCCAAACCTCACCAAACCTTTCATGCTATGTCGGCATGTGGAAATGGGTTCATTCACGGTAGTATTGCCTGCCATTTTCCCTCTCTGACCCTTGGCTGTTGCTGTGTTCAGCTCCATTGATTAAAAAAAGTCTGTAAGGGGATTGTAACCAAAGCCATCACAATAATCCCATCAGCTCTGCCGTGTCACTTAAGCAAGAGTCAAGTCCCAATATCAAGTCTTGCAATACTGATTTAAAGTCACTTACTTCTACTTACTGTTACCGAAGTCAAATCACTCTTTTCACTAAACAGGATACAATATACAATGAAGTTATGATGTTGTTATACATAAATGAAAGACTTCACATTTTATTGAAAATGGAGTTTGTAAATAGGAAATCCAAGCTTGCCTGATATCACACACAGATACAAATATTCAGTGTGCAGTGGTCAGAGCACATATGTTCACTCTTACACCACAACTTGCATCACAGCTATTATGCACGGTTTTAGATAGTGTCGATCATTTTCTAGGCTCTTCTTTTGAAAAGATGTTGTGCAGAGATGAGGAAGGTGCAGTTGCAGCCTGCCTTGTCTGCATTGCTTCTCTTCATCCTCCTCCTCCTCCTCTTCCTCCTCCTCCTCCTCCATCTCTTTAAGGAATGTGGACGCCTGGCAAGATTAGAGTAGCACACACAAGTTAAGACGCTAAGGACAGAGACAACAGTGCCAAAGTCAGCCTAGGCTGGCGGTAGAGGGCTCACCACGGGCATGTCTCTAGTCAGTGTATGACTCACACCCACAGAACACTGGCATAAAGAACTACCACCCTGCGTGAACTGCAATCATGATTGCATGAATTTTGACAAAAATGTCTGTCAAAAGAAAAAAAATATCACAAATCCTCTGCAGAAGGGGTACTTTCTTTGGTTCTTTCGTTGGTGCCTTGGAGCAATTTACGATGTTACTACACAATGCATGTTCAAAAGGAATGAGTTCAAGAGATTTCAAAAGGGGGGAAGAATCACATTGCATCACTTATTGTCAAAACTGGCATTCACTCAGGGTCACACATCAAAATGGCAACAAAAGATATTTTTGCTATTTATCCACAGAGCATGAACTACCCATATCAACTATTCACATTCTCCAAGTGCCAGAGATGTGCTAAAAGAGTCCTTCCAGCAGAGTTCATGTGGATAGATTCTGCTAACACAGAGCACGCTGCACTGTGAAAGGCAATATGTTACCTGGAAACCATGGAAAAACATTTGATGCTCTAAAAAGTATTTTCCTACCAACCCAAAGGCATTTGTTTGCATTTGACTTGTTAGCCAAGAAGGAAGAGAATAAAAATATTTTGATTTTGATCTTAATACTCATTGCAAACAATAAACCTCACAACTTGCCAAGAAACAGCATGTCAAGACATGCTTTCCAAGCAAGGCATGTGGGCCACTAGTAGGTTTGCAGAGACAGACAGTATTTTCCACTTAAGTGCACTGATGAGTGAGCCTTAAAGAACATGTGACCAGAAAGGTCACTGTGTCGGGGCAAGGGCAAAAGTCAGAGCTGGTGTCGTGCACAGCCCTTGATGGCTAACCCTTGGGGAATAATTGTGTTTTCCACGTCGTAGGCCTGCTATAATGCCTCAGGTTGCAGATTTGGGGGGGGGGGGGGGGGGGTGGAGAGACAGCAGTGGTACCGCTACAGCAAGCTGGGCGGGATTAGCAGCTTACGCTATCCGGCCTAGACCCAGCCCAACGCAGCCACTCTCCGTTGGCCTCATGTGCAGCGACTGTGAGCAAAACCAATTAGGCTGATGAGAGGCTGTGAGCACAGCCTCGGACGAAAGACTCAAGAGCTAAAGCCTCTGGTGGTCAACTCCCCCCCCCTTGTGAGAAGCTTCCTTTAATGAGGGAATGCACTGTGCTTGTTCAGTGTCATCACTGTGGGGACCATAAGGATTGAATTTAGCTTTTGTAAGCCTTAGACTGCAGTCTACACTGCAAAGGCATTCAATTTATGGCAAACTGCTAAATGTCTGAAGTTTCATTTGTTTAAGCTGCTAAATGCTTCATAAATGTTATATTCCATGTGTTTATTACTTAGTTATTACTTAATTTGTAAGCCAGCAATTTATTATAAGGCACATATATCATTATAACACTAATCTGTCATTTATCAGCTGTAATGTCCATATTGGTAAAATGCATTTTTCCCTATACATTTAAACCGATTTAATAGTGACAAATCTCAGTATTTTTGCTTATTCATTTGCAGGACTGCAGATATGCTGCCAGAGCTGGGAGTTAAATCAATCCATATGTCTGACATAGCTGATGAATGTCTTTCTGGACTGCTGCCTAGTCTCTTTTACCCTGATGGTTAGAGCACTGCACAAACATGGCCTCAGCCATCCATTTAATTCCCAAGGGAACACACACGAGGCATACAGAAAATGACGAGAGGATACATTTGAGTTGAACTTCTGGTCACTCTGCAAAGAGACGTCTCTTACATGTATGTCCGAGGGCACGGCTGCTACGCTCTGCAGACCCATGGACCAATGAACCTGCGACTTAATTAATCTGTTAGTCACTTTAGATATTAGGGTCTGCTGACCGAACAAATGCGTGCCAAATCTCCGAGGAGTAAGGTCAGGTGTGCTCAATCAGTGCATGGACTAATGGAGGTGAAGGGGAATCAGCAGAAGCTAATGGGGTGTCGTTGGGCCCATAGCTGAGGGAAGAACCAATTAAATGCCTTTCTCTCATGCCACATTTCAGATGAGTCCCAAATGATGACTGGCATCTCAGCGGGTGGCCAATGCATTCGTTCCAGTCCATGAACTTTCTTGAGTGTGCTTGGTTAAGTGGTGCTCTGCTTACTTTTGCGATAAAGCGCTGACATTTTTTAACGCAGAACACAGATATAGAAGAAAAAGTTGGGCACAACTTAAATTCATGTGACAGATCATTCTTGTGATGTCAGGATTTTTCAATTCCAATAGATTTATGCTGCAGAAATGGACCCAGAGAAAAACTACAGCTCCCTATTCACAGTGAGGTGTGAGGTTAGATGAGGGGGGTCTACCTTGCACTTGAGTGTCAAGCTTTATATGGGTCAGCAGTTAAGACAAGCCCCACACCAAAGCCAAGCTAGAACGAGGTCAACCTCCACTCATTTTCTGGCGACCTCTCTTGGATTAAGCCATTTTAAGAAGATGCTGCCATTTTAAGGGGACACATGCCAATCCACGACTCGAAGGAGAAGCAAGGGAGAGAAAAAAAAGAAAAGCAAACGTGCAAAACCAGTGCAAATACGGCAAGTAATGGGGTCTCGCACCACTGAGTGCTGCTACTGTCACAGGGGATGACTGTAGGCTGCCATCCCAGCAGATGAAAGCAACAGCACACCTTTTTCACATTCACAGCAATCTCGTTGCTGTCAACTAGATGATCCTTATCACATTCAATTATTGTCCCATGCGCCACACGTTTCAATATAGATGTTTTCAGAGTGGCACGTCCATCATAACCCTCCATATAAAAGAAAAAAAAAAACATCCGATAACAGACAACATTTTAAAAATACTTCCAGGAACAACCTGCACACAAGCGCACCTGCGAGCTGCATCACCTCTCTGACCTTCGCTGCAACACCTTCATTATAAGGGGTGGATCCTTCAGCTATTTCACCCGTCAATCTGTGTCACCATGGCGATGGGCCCTGACTGCCCGTGACAGGCGAACGTGTGAGCTGTTCATTAGTCTCTTGCTGCCACTTGTCATGCGTGACAGACGTTGACTGGCAGACACCGCGGTGTCAAACTGTCCACATTCTCTGTGACATGGGCCTTTTGTTTTGCCCCTGCAAAGGGAATGTCCATAATGCACTATTTTGCACTAGGTTAACACAGTAACTCCAGTATGAACCATGAACAAAAGAGATCCACGAACAGTATAATGTACGGATATTTAAAAACATTGTGCTCAATTGTGCTCAAAACATACATGTGTATATGCTATTGGCTTGTACTCATGCACTCATCTCATGCACCTACATTCATATATATGTGTGTATATATATATATATATATATATATTGTGATGTCACGAGAGGTTAGTCTGGGACAGTTCAAATAGTGCCAGGACACACAGGGTAAACTCAAAAGATTTTAATGGCGTTTCGGGAATTTACAAACAAAAACAGCTCAATCTCAAAGTCTAACAAAAAAGTTTCTCTACCTATTCACTCAGCAAAGTCACAAAGGTTACGTGGCCGTCTCCCCCAGTCCACAAAACATAATCCCCAGCCCAAACAGAGTCCCACAGAACGACAACAACAGAAAGAAAAGGAAGGGAAACCTGTCCGTCGTAATATGACGTGTTTAGAAGTCCACACGGTCTTCTTGGGCTTTAAAATTCCAGAGAAAAGGTGTCCTTGCTTCCATATAGCGAGCAAACACAGTCTCTTGTTCTCCTGCACAACTCCTCTCTACACATTGTCCTTCCCAGCCTCCAGCTCCTTCAGTTCCCTACACCTTTATTGGCCTCAGGTGTGCTCGTAGCCAGTGTCAGGTGACCACCCTCCCCCGGGGTGTCCGAGTGAGGTTCCCGTTTTGCCCCAGCAGATGGAGCCACACCTAGTTGGGGATGGAGCCACCTCCATGGTATGTAGCGTCCGTCCAGGACGCAGCCTCTCGTGACATCACAATATACATAGATAGATAGATATAGATATATATCTACACACATATGTAGATGCATGAGTGCTAGCCAATAGCAGCCAATTACACTCATGCACCTACATATGTATATATATATATATATATATATGTATGTAGGTGCATGAGTGCAAGCCAATAGCAGCAGTCCAAAAATTCTAATCATTTCATACCATACCAACAGGTAAAAAAAATTGAAAAAAAAAACATCTGAGCACTGCCATCTGCCTGATGTACAGAATGCCTGTATGGATCCTGCACTTCAGCACTACATGGTCAAAGGGAGTCTGCCTGGTTGCCACCCTGTTAAGACTTCAGATACTGTGTTCCCCACCAGAGGCGCTCATAGTCCTGTCAGACACAGGCAGCTCACATCCCCCCCACCCCCAGACACACACACACACACACACATACACCAAATTCGTCCACCCACACACTCACTCACACACACAAACCCCAGTGAGCCAATGTAGCCAAGAAAAGAATTACATGGATGGTGATGGCTACACTTCATAGAGCCTGACCTACAACCAGCAGGCATGGGCTTTGTTGCCCCCCCCCACCCAACCCCCTCCCAGCCTGCCCTCTTGCCCCACACCCCTCCTCCCTCCCCCACAGCTCACCCTACCCTACAATCCCCCATCACCCCCCTGCTTCACACACACATGTCCCTCTGCCGCAGTGCTCTCTGTCCGTTCGCAAATCACACAGCAATTTGATAAATTGAAAAGGTTATTTAGGGGAGATTAGCATCGAGTGGCTGCAATTAAATCTGTGTGCACTTTCCTTCCTCTTACAGAGCCACACGCAGCTACATGGTACTACAGTGCGCAAATGCATGTGTGTGTTTGTGTATGACAACCACAGCTGATTAAGAAAAACAACTTCAAAAGGGGAGACATGGCTTTCAAATGCCACCTTTAAACCTATCCTAACGTCTATGCTAGATACTCTGACATGAACTATTCTAAGCAAAAAATAAATAAATAAATAAAAAAGAGAAGGAGAGGGAAAAAAAAGAATTGAGAATAGAGCACTAATCCCTCTGCAGCCTGACGGTCCAAAAACAAGATTATCAGACTGCACTCCCAATGAGAAACCAGTAATTGACCTTGGATGAGTTCAGGAAGCAAACGGCACCATTCCAAGCACTCAGGAAGGAACACTGAAGCACTTCTCAATGTTATAATGTGAAGAAATACTGCCAAAGAACTTGTGGACTTATGGATAATCAGAAAAATGGTGAACCTGACGAACCTGAACCCCAAACACTTTCCTTCGCTCTCTACAGCCTTGAGGTGCCATGTTACAACAACAGGGCACTACATTGCACAAAGTTTCCTCATGAGGTTACATAATCTTCTTCCCATTTTGTATGGCACCATGGTAAAAGTCATATTAGCAGTTTAATCCCGACATAAGATAGAAAAATATTCACATACGTCACAGAATTGCCACACGGCACTCTGAGGATTTAAAAACCCAGAGCGACAGCTTTTAACACAGCTTTTAAACAGGACAGATAGGGATAGATATGTAAAACATGTCATTAAAGGTGTCGAGGCAAAATAACAAACAGCTCAGATAAAATACACAAGGACAAACACACACACACACACGCACACACACACACAGCCTTAGTGACAAAGAATAGCAGCACAGACAACTACTGACCAGAGAGAGAGAGCGAGAGAAGCAGTGTGGCAACTGTGGCATTGCAAATACCACAACCACTCAAGAAATCCCTTCAAAGGGTAACAGAATCCCCAGCAGCCTGGCTGGCTTTGGATAGGTAACAGTGGTTTTGTAAATGCAGTTCTTTATGCTTCAATCAATATCACAGTCATACTACAGTCTTTTAGCAAACATCAGGCCTCCAGCTAATGCTGAATAGATCCACCTGAGACGGCTCACACCAACTTCACCTTGCTTGTTCAGAGCTAGAGACACTGAGCACACAAACTAAAGATGTTGCATAGACCTACCATTTGCAGATGCAGATTGGAGACAAGGCTTGTCTTCATGCTGGATTTTGATGCTTTTGGCTGTTTTCCATTTTCACATGGTCCACAGATATAAGAGATTGGAAGAGACAGGAAATATGAAGGGGCCCATAACTAGGGGCCAGCATAAGATATGCTGTCATTAGCATCAATACCCTCTGTAGTAATGCGTTTTGTGTGTGTGTGTGTGTGTGTGTGTGTGTGTGTGTGTGTGTGTGTGTGTGTGTGTGTGTGTGTGTGTGTGAGGAACAAAAACAGAACATTCAGTTGATATGTGTTAAATCTTCCTCATATCCTCCATCATAAACAACACTGTGTGAGGAAGACAGGAGAGAGTGCCTTGCCTGTCCTGCACTGCCATCAAGTGGTTAAATTCAGCAGTACTACCCATAAAGAAACATGCACTGTCATTTCCAGATTATTAACCAAGGTTAATGCATTGATTTTGCTAAATCTCTTAATCTGTGAGGTTAATAAATGGGGGAGGGTATCTATGGGAATGCATTTCTACTTTCTCATGTTATCATGATCTGATTCTGAGTAAAAAAGTAGTAGCACTTACACTTTTACATTCTGTTTGACCATATCTTACTTGTATACATGTACTAAAGTGTGTACTTTTGCATCTGTGCTATACATAAACAAAAGCAAATAAAGATTTGAAGGTCCAATCAGCAATGCTGTCAATGTCCATAAATTCTTTGGCAGTATTTTCAGCAATGCTCATTGTAAACATATGACACGTTTTTCAGCATTCAGCTAATATCTCGTCATGATCCATTACATCTCTGTTATCCAAGGACACAGTTAAAAAAATCCCAAGCTTGGAAAACAAGAACAAAAGAAAAGGGAGTAGCCTTTCCCTTGAAAAATAACACAGAGTTGGGTGTATCAACCAGTGCTGTGTAGCAGGATTTTGAATTCAATTATTTTTAACAAACTGGTAAGACAGGTCTTTCATAGCTCTGCAAAAAGATTGCACTGAAGGTGTGCTGACTCTCCAGATATAAGATTCAAAATGATTTTCAGACTATTTAGCTCTCATTTTCATTTGTAAAAATGTCCATGTTAACAAAATGTTAACATAGTATGGCATGCAAACAGCATGCTATTTTTATTAAGCTGTTGTATGTTGCTATTGTCAGAGTTATACTACTGTTTCTGTTCCTTTGGGTTCCTGCTGAGGGTTTTATCTTTTTCTACAGAACAAAAAAAAAACTTCCTCTTCCTGGTACAGCATCTTTATCAATGAAGGTATGAAAATAAAATGACACAAATGTCCTTGTCATTCTATGACATGGAAAAGACAGGTGCACTGACCACTGGCCAGTCAATGGGTGTAAAAAGGGTGCTTGTCTAAAATGCCTTATTTACATAGCCTAACTGTGGCCAATTTTTCTGGACAAGGACCCATGTTTATCAAGCATTTTGGGATGACCAAGTTAAAAATATACTTTATGTATGAGTGGTGACCTCCATGTTTCCAGATTATTCAAGAGGCATTATAGGAAAATCCTTCCTTGTCCTTGAATTGCAAATGTAAAAGGTGGCTGTGTACCACAGGAATGGTGTTCTACAGATTGGCCACATGAAATTGAGACTTTGGCAACACTCATGGTGGGTTTGTTGTACATAGAGGAATGACTACACAGAACAATTCCATGGTTATTGACTAATGATTCAATCCATAGCCGTGTCTTTTGAGGTCACTGAGTGGTGTTTCTAGGACAAAAGTCCAGAAAGTTTGATACAACATAGACTGAATAGCAAATCTAATGTTGCCTGAATAGGGCATAGAAAATGAAACTGAAAGTGAGTTTCTGTGCCCCATTCAGTGAGTGTTAGCTGACAGTTCATTATTTGGTCTATGGTGCATCAAATTTTCTCGATCCTTTTCCAACCAACAGCACTCTGTGAGCTCAAACAACAGGGCTATTGATTCACACCGTATTTCTCCTTTAAGTAAAGCGGATAATCCGTGATATGGGGCTGTTTTATTCTCAAAGAGCCTGGCACCTCGCTAGGGCATGTTACCACAAACTCCCTGAAAGGCCTGCTCTTTTTCAATCAAAATGTCTGTCTTTGCCAAGACACTGAAAGTCAGTCATAACTGGATCATGAAGGAAGCCAATGAACTACAGCAACTGTACAGATCAGTGCTAAAGCAGCTCACTGAAAGCAATAATCATCTACCATGGTGTTCTAGTCCTCTAAACTGAACTCAATAGAATATGTGTCAGTGATACGCCATACAAGAGTTGTACAGCACATTCATTCTGTGTTTACCAACTACATTTACAGCACTTGGGGAATACCGACATTGGTATGTGTAATGAGTAAGCACCCACTATGACTGTGCCAGTTTCTTTTGGAATGAGAGAAACAGGTGTGGCTACCTGGAAAAACCAGACTTGCTTAAAACTCAGCCCCCATGCAGGCTTAATCAGAGAGCATATTGACCATACAAACAAAGGTAAGGTAAGAAGGTAAGAAGTTCAGATTTCTGCTATTTCATCTGAAAATGAATTGTTTTTTGAAAAGCCTATCATTTCCAGTTCTTACACCACGATTTACAAACTGTTATGATACTATATTTTATAAGACTAAGAATGTATTGTCAAAAGTAACTAGAGCAGAGATGGCAAAATTACACACTTCTCATACTTGATAGATGACTTAATAGATGTGTAGATACTTGTGTAAAAGGACTTGACTCAGTTTCTTTATCCAGAATGGTGAGTGCTCAGATTTCATGTAACCATTCACATCATGACATGATGCTTGGTGTTATGGACATGATATGTATATGTATATATGGGCAATCAAAGTTTGGCGGGCTCAAAGTTGACAGAAAAATAGTTGACAGAAAGTACAGATACCTGAAAATGGCACTTAAGCATAGTATATACGTATTTGTACTCTTACTTCCCATCTCTGAGCAAGAGTAGGCTAAACTACAACAGGTAGCTTTGGCCATAAGACAACAATGAGGACAGCTTATAGTGATTGCAGAGGCTGTGGAAGCTGAGTGCAAGCCCACTGGTGTCTGTGCTGTAAATGTGCTGGTGATCTTTATGAGCTTGGTTGGAACTGGAAATGTTGGAAGTCATCAAGTGTTTTTTTTATACACGTTCTATTATATTTTAGACTTTATATTGCACCACATGCTCAAAAGCACTGTCAGTATTACTAATGATTTTAGTGGGTTAACCAAACAATGAATATCCTAAGCCTAACCCATGATCACTGTCATCATCTATGAGTATTTTGATTAAATGCTGAGTACATCCTGTAGTTGATTATAGACACCAGTGTTATGGTGACAGAATTACTTGTAACCTATTACATTTGAAGACTGGCAAATATTGATACAGTTTCAGCTGCATTCAACATATCAAAAGACAAGTTGGATGGCCTTAAGCAGTCTGGAATGTATGATTCTCTGTAAACAGGTACGCGTGACAGCAGAAAGGTTTCACAATTCATGACTGAGGGCTTTATCTTTTAACTTAAGAATATCTGAAATACCAAAGATCGTCCATGTACATCAGCCTATAGCTGAACGTCTCTGTACACTTACATGTAATGACAGCAACAGTAGGGCACATATTCTTAAAACTTACGAGGACATAATTATATTGTAATTAACACTAGTATTTCAGGTCTGAAGTTGCGTCATGCCGTTTCATCCATATGACAGCAGTTTCATGACCAGTTTTGCAGTGACTTGTTTATCACTTTTTTGAAATGTTCCTCTGAGTCAAACTTTGCACGCATGCTCTGTCTTTCCTTTAATAGCAACACTAAGTAATTCTTTTTGACTTTAAGATTAGGTAGGGATTAGGGTTGTCTTAATGATAAAAGGAACCTACAATACCAAAAACGGCTTCTTTGTCTAGACTGACGTATGTCCGAAATGCCTAGTATTACATTCTATAGCTTTGCTAGACTTTTTAGTAGTTTGCAATCAGCTGACCTCTCACTCACTTCTCACTTCTTACCCAGCACATCGAAAATTGACAAAAAGAAATATTTCCTCAATGTGTTATTTATTAGTTAATTAATGTAGACAGAATTTATTTACTGAGCCATTTAGTTCACGTAAGCCATCTACTTACGTCAACTTCACTATGTTGTGATCTCATGATCCCATCATCCTCAGATGGCACAGCAGGACACCAGAACTCTGGCCGGAGGTTGCTTCGGGAAGGTGTACAGGGAGCAGTACAAGGGCCAATGGGCTGCTATTAAGAGAGTCCCACTGGGCCTCATCAGCAGACAAGAGCTGGAAAGAGAGTGCAAAGTGTATCGGTGAGTTAAGCTGAATGGCAGAAGTTCATGGTGTGAAGGTAGCCAGTCAGTGGATGCACACACTGCCAATGGATGGAGTGTTAACAGACCCTTGCAGCAATAAAAACAAATAGAACAATACTTGTTCTCAATACAGTTCCATTTCGTTCCGCTATGTTAAGGTTACGTATGGAATGTTAAAACAGAAACCCTCTGGGAACAGCTATGGGACTAATAATCAAACTCTATGATAAGATCACCTACGGGACTAATAATCAAACTCTATGATAAGATCACCTATGGGACTAATAATCAAACTCTATGATAAGATCACCTATGGGACTAATAATCAAACTCTATGATAAGATCACCTATGGGACTAATAATCAAACTCTATGATAAGATCACCTATGGGACTAATAATCAAACTCTATGATAAGATCACCTATGGGACTAATAATCAAACTCTATGATAAGATCACCTATGGAATGTTAAAAAAAAAAACTCAGGGAACAGCTCTGGCGCTAATGATGAAACTCTCTTGAAACGGTATTTAGTGGATGGAATAATCCTCAGTTAAATTTTGCTGTGAAAAGTTTGGTTATGTGGGTAATGAATGAGCATTGTTACGGCTTAAAGATCCAGGGCAAGCAAAATTACATTACACTTTGGCACTGTCATCTACTGAAATATAGAAATGTATGTAGTCTTTATAAATAAACTCCAAATAAATGTCCAAAAGTGACATATTGCTAGATTTTTTTTTGTGATTATCTCCTGGAACATAACAGCAATGCACAACATCACAATGTGGTGAAGCTACTTGGAGATCCATGGCTAGAGAAGTCCAAGTGGAACATTCCTCTGGAGTTTATCACAGGGGAGGAACTGGAGACAACTATTTTCTCTTCTCAGAAATCTAAAATACAGGTCTGTACATGAGTGTGTGAAACATTATTGTTTGCTATTGTGTAATAACTAAGTCACATTAACATTAACAAGTCACACTTGATTTGCTGCTGCCTAAATTGTTAGACTTTGTGTACAGTTTTTGTATATTAATCAGATACGAAATTCAAATGTATCCAACAGCTGAAACCTAGTATCAGAGCGACCATTATTACTGGAATGTGCACAGGGCTTTATCATCTCCACAGCAAAGATATTGTGCATCAGGACATCAAACCTGACAACATCATGGTAAGAGTTGCACTATTCAGTTTGGGAAATGTCAGTCTTGATATGCTTATTCTTCTTTATGAAGACATACAATAGGTCCTGTGTAATGTAAAGCTGTCTCTATGCTACATGGCTTGACGCCATGCTCTTCCACCTGTGATCTGGTCTCAGCTTGTATCTACTGTTTGTTGTCCCAGCATGCTGGCTGATGTTACTATGTTGCACAGACTTATTACGCAATGTTATTACTTTCCTAACTTTCTTTGACGCTGTGCAATGTTACAGGTTGAGTATGAAACTTATCGGGCCGTCATCATAGATTTAGGACTGGCGAAATTCTTCAAGGATGGAAAAACATCAGCCAAAAACCTAGGCAATGAGGCTTACTCCGCTCCCGAAATCTTGAAGCTGGAGGGTGTGCGGGACAAGCGCTCAGATGTCTGGGCCATGGGAAAGGTTGTGGCGGAGCTGTGTGCCAGAGTCAGGCTACCTACTCACGCCGTCACACCCAGCAAGATCCAGGAGACCTTGGCTGCCCATCCATACAGTGTAGCCGTGTCCAAAATGGTGGACAGCAATCCTGCCAGCAGAGCTAGCATGGCTTTAGTGATATCTGATATCAGGGGAGCAGAGGCAAAGGTGAAACAAGAGGAAAGGGCAGGGGAGGCAGCACGGGCAGGTTCTGGCCTTAGGCCTGGCATGGGTCTCGGTGGCGGCAACAACACACCAGGGCTACACCATACAGCAGGCTTGCATGTACCCTCTCCAGCAGAGGTGAACAGAAGCCCATCTCCGCTAATAAATAGATTTCAGCCATCACCTCTACTGGTGAGAGAAAATGTCAAGCCTGCGGTGGTGACCCCTGGAATAGGTGCTCGATTTGGTGGAAGAGAAGCAGCAGGACTACACCGTCAGCCGACACCTCATCCACGGATTGCTCTGGAGAAAAACCTGCCCCCTGTAACAGTGATACAACGTATTCCTCCCAAACGGGAAGAGGATATTAAGACACTCGTCCCCGCCAGCGCTGTTCCTAGTGACACAACAGTCACAAAACTTCTTCAGGAGATGACACCATTCCCTTGCCCTATTCCAAAAACAGGCAGAATCCAGCACAGTACTTATGTTAATGATGGCAGCAGCACGGGTGGTGTCTTTGAAGTAAGGGAGGTTGTAACTGAGAATGGAAAGGTAACAAAATACGAAGGGTTCAAGATGAACATGTGATAGTTCCTGCAAAGCTTCACAATCTAATGTGATAGTCAGGAGTCTGTTGTTCATACTCACAGAGTGTAGTCTTCTTAGTCTATCTATATTCAACTGAATTTTCTTCCTCTTATCTCTACAGACAGCACTCAGTGAGCTTAAACAACAGGCCTATGGTTAGAAGTGGGCTACTCTGGACCAAGGGTGGCCAAATTACGGCCAGGGGGCCAGTTGCGGCCCTCTGCTCTCTTTCATACGGCCCGCCATGAAGTCAAAAAATACAATTTTATGTGGCCCGTTCTTACATTAATCTGATCTTATTTCTCCATCGCGCATCATAGTTTCATAGTTAGTACTGGGGTGGCAGGTCTGTAGTATTATTAAACAGTGTAGCATTAGACAGCCTGAGGATTTTCTGATCTTAAATGCAGTCACTCTTTCACTTTCACAACTGGTTAAAAACCGGTGCTCTTCATTGTGCATATAGGTCCTTGGTAGCTTAAATCTTTCAGTATGCGTAGCCACCCCTGCTCTGTACTATCACTTCAAGTTGACATTGTTGTTTTTCATGCTATATAATCTTATTTGTGGATGGTGTTTAACAAGGACAAAAGCTCCAACATTTATTTTTTCTCATTGGGTGCCTGAGCAATAGCTTGGAGTCACCCTTGACTCTCTGTGAAGTCTGAGGATGGGGTAACTTAATGCAATTGTCCTTACACATACATTTAAATGTAATTACACTTATGCAATATGTAGTTATTTCAGTGTTACTGTATGTGTGGTTCCACAAGTTGTTTAATAAAGTACAAATTTGCTATTTGACTACTGTTTCTTAAAAAATACCCCAGCTGAAGCTTCTCCATTCAAGTTAATTAGTGAAGGTGATCATGCCTCAGATATTTAGAGCACACATTTTTGATATGCATGATGGCATTCAACCGGTCAGCAAAGACTAAATGTTCAGTTTATTCACCATTGCAAAGTTGCTGACCAGTACCCGTCATCAAAGACTGTGCTACACTCCAAAGATAGACTTTGTAATATTACTTTTAAAGATGTGGTTATGCATGTTAATGATTGATTAATGATGCTCTTTACTGACACTGTACAAAGAATAAATACATAAATAAATAGTGATAATGTAACTTGTGTCAAAAGGATAACACAAAAAAGCTCAAAGAAGTTCTTTCCAATGTAGTCCTTGTTAGCTCTGTCAGTTTCAATGTATATTACAAAGAAACATACAATAATGCGTCCAGAGTGAGGAATGTATGAGTAATTTTACATATCATGACTGATAAATATGAGGTGACTGGTATAATTTTTAGTATATAGTAGTATAGTAGTGATTTATTGTATAAGCTATAAGCTATAGGCTACAGTATTTAAACACTATGCATAATATCACTATCAATTTTTTTGTCTGCTGACTGTTAGCTTACCTTTACAAATAAAAAATTCTCAGCTGTGCCTGTGTGAATATGACAGGGTGTTCAAGGTACTGTGACTATGTTTCTCTTGAATTAAATGTTGAACTGAAGGCTGATCTCATATATTGTTTCCTTCCCAAATAACAGCATGCCTGACTATGTCAGAGAAGCCACTTATGCATGTAAAATCTAATGTCAAAATAAAGGCACTACTGTAATGACAGACAGTTTTTTTAAGGTATTTATTTATTTTATTTTCAATGAAACCCAGATTAAAAAAAAACATTTGAGAGAATAATATGAAATCATACAATGATACAATATGTCATGACTCCTTCAAGATTTGTGGCACATTAATATCAGAGAAGACAGGAAGTCAGTTGCCTTCTACAATTCATATTTAAATAGTGATAGGGTCAAAGTAAACTTAAACGACTGAAAGAATAAAACTATAACCAGAGATGCACAAGGAAATATGAGCGTATGCAAAGTGATTGTGAGATTGCTAGGATGAGGTGGTTGCAGTTATTACATTCAAATTACAGTAGTGATTGCTAGGATAGTCATGGTGGTTACTACGCAAAAGAAAGTGGTTTCTGTGCTGACTGCTATAGCAGTTCCTGGTGATAATGGAAGTGTGGGTGTTAAGATATTCCTGGTTCAAAGGACATACACAGATGAAAGACTTTATATGTAGGGGTTATCAATTCAACACAAATATGGCCTTTGTTATTTGTTACAGGCTAGTATAGGCTTTGTTATGGCTATCTTGTAAGTTTATGTTTCTTTTGTCTTTGTAGACAATTTTCCCCCCAAAGGGGCGTACAATAAAAAACAAACAAACAAAAAAACTAGGCCTACATTATAAACAAAAATACTTGGCTAAAATTTTAAATATAAAATGTAATATAAATATGTAAAAACAGAAACACAAATAAGAAACACTAATGTTAAAGATGCAAATATATATACAGCACCCTCCATAATTATTGGCACCCCTGGTAAAGACAAATAATAAGCTGGAGTAAAAAATAATCTTTTTGTTGTTTATGTTATTCTCTTAATAAAATTGATAGAGAATAATTGCACCTCAACGTAAGACACATTAATCTGGAGAAAACACAATGCATCAAAAAGAAATAAATATTTTTAACAAAAATACATGTGACATTTATTGGTGCCCTTACAAAATAAAATGAATAATAATGTAATTGAATAATTGAATCCATGTTCAACTTTCAAGTTAACCAAAATGTCTGTGAACAATACTAGTCGTGTTCCATGGCTGCATGGTTCACAGATATCACAAGGATATAAAGACTGATATAAAACAACGTCAAATGCCCTAGCCATTTTTCAACATGGAAAAGACAATAAGAATACACATTTTAAATGCATTCAAGAAAGTGTGCTCACCTCTTTAAGACAGAGAATTGCTATAAAAAGTGGTACTTTCTTGAAAATACCCTATTTGTTGTTAAAACAGAAACTAAAAAAAATCCAATCAACTGAAACTATTACAAATGTGGCGCACCCAAATATAGGTGACCACAGGTCTGCAGATGTATGACTGCTTTTATTTAGTATTTTCATAAATATTTTTCGCCTATTATCACTTCAGAGCAGCCTAGTGTCAAGTAGGAACGTAGGCTTGTGACACAGTTGGAGCAGTTGTGTCCGAGTTGCTTAATGTAGCTTACTGTTAACCTAGCATTGTGAGCTTCCAGACACTGTTTTTAGCCACAGTTATTTCACGAAGTTCAATGAGTATAAATACGTTCGCTCACTGCTTTAATGAAACGACTTGACTATACTTGACTATTTTAAATCAAAATCTGTCTGTTGCTGTCAAGACAACAACAGGCCAATTGCATCAAAACACAAGTTCATATAACCAAAAGCATAACCTACTGATCACTAAATCAAGCCTCAACCACGTTTGTCACAGTCCCCTGATCTTTATATATAGTAAACCAACGAGCTGAGCTATAGAGGAGTAGGCATCAGAGAGGACCTATGAATAAGGACAATCTGGACAGATTCTATGAAGAGCATGTCAAAGGAGGTGGCCAACACTTGCATTATTGGCAAAGGTTAGCTTTACAATGTACAAAATGCTGGGGTGCCAATAATTGTGGCACATTTTTATTATTTGATTTTTATTCAGAATTAGTTATTTCTTAAAAATCCATTGTCAACAACTTGCTTCTGACCATGGTGGTATTTTTCTTAATGTTTTCATCATGTGATTAAAGACAATTACTAATAGATAATTTTTAAAATGGGCTTCACATGTCTTTTCAACCAACTTTACCAGAAGGTGCCAATAATTGTGGAGGGTGTAGTGTTATTAAGTGTCAGTTAGGCTAAATATGTTTTTTGTTGTTTATTTTTTATTGCACAACTTATGAAGGCTAGTAATACCAGAAAAACATTAAGCTGCTTCCACACTGCCCCAACAAACACCAGCAAATTTCATCATTCTAAAGTTGGAAGTTGTCAGGATTTTAAAATGTTCACTAAACCAACTGGCAAGTACACACTGACCAGGCTTTAACTGACAAGACTGACTTTTGTCACCACCTATTTTGGCCTTTCACATGGATGTTGAGAGTGCACTGAATGTGGCCAAGGTCATTTTGGTCATTTGATCATTTTTTACTTTGTACTTTTGCCCTTGATATGCCCTCATTTGTGCTGACTTACGTTGACAATCGTTTCACTTTGTGTAAAGCGTCTAGAATCCCTCAATTGGCTATTTCCTTCCACGTGAGCAGATACCGTCTGTGATCTTTAAAAATATTGGCCATGCCAGAGCCTGTTGATTGCCCAGCCAAAATTTTGTCAGAGGAAGCCTAAGCTAATGGCAAGATCCCTGACTGTTGAAATATGGGATACTGAGCAGAAGCACTACGTGGTGCAAGCCTGGCTATCATGTTGATGCAGTGAAGTGAAACATCTCAGTTCTAGTAATAATGAACAGTGTTGAGAAGGGTACTTTTCAAATATATTCCATACATTATACATGCTCTACAATGTATTTTGTAATGTAATCCGAATACTTCTGAATACTTTGGATTGCTTTCAGCACAAAAATTATGTCTGCAAGTTATTGTCTCATAAGCATGCTTTCTACTGTCAATGCAACAACGAAGACATGTTTCATTTAGAATTATTAAAAGAAATTGAATGGCACTTTGCCGAAGGTGATAAATATCTGGGGTTTCTGTTCCCACAGCTCAAGGAACTGCTCTCCATGTTCCTGTGTCCAAAAGTCAGCCATTTCAAAAGCAAAACAATGTCATGTAGAGCTGGGTAGAAATAGTAAATCGACACCAAAGCAAGTGTTCTGGTGACCATTCTTCGTGCAAATATTGGTTAGTTGTCAAGGTAACAAGCTCTTAGAATGTTGTAATTTGTTTGAAAACGGTCTACAACTCCACCAGACCCGACTGAACATGTCCAACTCTTCGATCTCCACCTAACAAGAACAAACAAATACTGACAAAACAAAAACAAATGTTGCCGTTTGTTGGGGCAGTGTAGAAGCAGCTTTAGACTACTCCATTGCACAATCAAAGACTACAGCATCATATTTTGAAATTAAACTAAAGAAATTCTATAATCTTATATAATATTATATAATTTGGTGGCTCAGTCATACCCATGCGCCCTAATGCAGACTAGGTATGGCAAAGGCCAAAAAAGCCTAAATGAAAACAAGTCACAGGTGACATTCTGTAACATGGCAGGTAATTAATCTTAACATTTAGGTGAACTCTTAAGACTCTACATTCCAAATCATTCAAAAACATCAATTTAAGTCTTGCTCGTCGCAACACCCTTTTGTGCAAACCAGAGCTCTACCCATTTTGTGGCAATAGACAATGATGTGATGTATAATGAAATAACTTGCTCTATTTTATTATCTTTGATTATAATAAAAAATGGATACAGAAAAAGATGACTGATGTGTATATGACCTAAGGTTAATAAAGCACAGAGCAAATAAAATCTTCTAGCAGTGTGTGTGGGTTCTGTACACATAAAAACAGGGAATCACTGTTCTCTTAATTATGCCAGTTAGCTACTCTGGTTCTCACACATACTGATCTGCAACAGTCCAGTTAGGCGACTTTCCTCTCATCTTCTACTTCCCTGAGAAGGAATCAACAGACATATGCCCCTGAAGGCATTGGAGAGACCAATAACCAATCAGACTACTGTTTGCAGAGAAGAGCTGGGACAAGGTGTGTGAAAATAAAGTCTGTCTTCATCGCGTCAAGGTTAAAGGTGCCCTGTCAAACATTTTGATCTTCCTCCTTGCAATTCTGACATTAGCGAACTAATGTAAATATTCCCACAACATGCCTTGCAATGCTGACATGCTACAGAGGCAAACCAGAGCACAACTCTTTATCATAGGAGGAAAAACAAGGCGCTTTACTCCAGGGCTATTTGAATACTGTAGGTTGCACAGAGCCCTGTTAAGGTCCTCTTGGACTGTTTTCAAGTTACATACCATCTTTGGAGACCTCAGAAAACAATTTGAAATACCAGATGTATAGCAGGCCACCTTTAAAGCCAGTGATTGATTTCCTATCTCAGACAAATAGAAAGAAGTGGAGATGGGCCTAGTGGCTACTGTATACTGATCTGCATAGCAGATCATGTGTGAAAACCAGGCTACCAATTAGCAGGCTGTGGTATTTTGTATGTTTGTAAAATGGAACTAATCGAACTATGTGATGAATTGATCTAAATAAATATCTTAATATCTAAATATCTTGCCCCATGGAGAACTGTATTTGTTGCTGGAAGCATGTGTTACATGTGAGACTATGAAGGCCGTGGGTGGACAGGGCAGCCGTAGGCTTGTGTGGTGCCTGGTTGTTAGGACCTGCTGTGAGCACGGCTGTCGCCTGGGTCACAAGATATTTTATCAAATCTGAAAAATATTAAGAACATATTAATATAATTATACTCAATCAACTCAGAAGAAAGTGTTTAGACACAGAGTGAGATCGTGGGAAATCACGAACTTTGATCATCTTACCTTTGGTAGTCTTGTGTTGGTTGGCAGGATCACAAACAGTCTGAATCAAAGTTGTCTTGATCTGATTGAGGACACCAAAGTCATGCACAGGGAAGACCCGGCTCTCAGAGCCAGCAATTTGAATCAGCTCATTCCTGTGGACGATGCTGCCAACTCCAATGACAAACAGCTCAACATTCATGGCCCTGAGTGCCTCGGCTGCTGCTGCCACACTGTCATCGGAGAAGCCATCAGTGATAAGGATGAGGTTCTGAGAAACACCCTTTTCTTTACGGCTGCCACTGGACGCCTGGAAGAACTCATTCCTGGTGAAGTCAAGAGCCTTTCCAATATTTGTGGTTGATTTTATTTGAACAATAGCATCAATTCTCTTTTTTGCATCTTCTTCGCTGTTAACCTCGTTGAGGTAGAACTCTTTCCTGGGCTCATGGCTGAACTGGGCCAGGGCTACCTGCACAGCATCAGGTTTGATGTCAAAACTGCCCACCAGGGTTTTCATAAAAGATTTCATGAGTACAAAGTCAGAGTCCCTGATGCTGCCAGAGCTGTCAGTTAGCAATACCAGGTCTGCCTGCTTTTTATTACATTTCTGTTTCTCTGGTTTTTCTTCTTTTTCTGAGGAGATTTTAAAATTACAATTACATTTCAGTGTAAAAAGATTTTTGACCTACCAATCAACACAATTTTTATTGATTTGGTGGTTACAGCAAAAGTATGGATGAAACTGGCACACCTAAACATGTATGTGAAACACTGAGACAGGGAGAATGAGAAAGGGAGAGAGAGACAGAGACTGAAAGTGAATCTCAATAGTCCCCCCATCAACTACCACCACCACCCCCCAGTCTGTAAACCCTGCACTCTCAAAGATTTAAAGTGTAACTGCACCCAAAAATATGTTTTTTTGAGTTGCTCACAGAATGAAACTACTTATATGTGGTGAAACACACTTACACCAGGGTTAATATTGACAACAATCGTGTTCCCACAAAATCAGCATTTTGTGGCATTTTACATGTAAAAAATAGTTCCCCTCGCCCCCTACAGTTTCAACTGTGCCACTACATTTGATGACGGAAATGATGACAGCAAGCCCCAAAAGCACACTTCTACATCATACCTCCCCATCTCTAATGACTGCTGTAATAAGAGGTGGGCAGATTCTCGGCTATGTGTAAACCTATTCGATGGCAGCAGCATAATCTTGGCATTTTTGCCCCAGGCTCAGAATTTTTCTTGTATTGAAGCCTTCAATACTATTTTTCTAAGATAAATAGTCTACTTATGGATCTAATCAACACAGATTACAAGACAACAATCGAAAACAGCTTTGTCAAGTGTTCATGTTACTTGTATGGAAATGCAACAACACCTGGTAACCGGCACCTCGGTAGCTGTCCAATGCTTCTGAGGTCTACTACTTTAGAATAATTGCGGTGACCATTGACTCTTCATTGTAAAATATCTGATAAAACTATGGGGAACTGACAAATGTGCCAGCAGTATAGTCTACAAACTATTTCACTTTGATAATACAGGAACATTTTTTAAAAATGAACCCAATCCATGGGACACATCAGTGATTGACAAATCAGAAGCAAATCTTCCCCAACTCTTCTTGAACGGTGCAGTAGGCTAAACAAGAATAGGCAGACAGACAAAATGTACAACCTGAACATTACATCAACTAGAACGTGTTGCCAGTGAAAGAGTCTACCATCTATTCCACCTTGATCACACTGAGGTTCAATCAAAAGACCTTTATGCCAAGAAGAAACAAGATAAGCCAAAAGGATCTTGATAATAATAATAAAATAAAATTTGTTGGAATTTCAGACACATGCATAACAGTATGTGACTTGTGGCTGATGCTAAGCTGTGCTAAATAGAAGAGCTAACTGTTCATAACTGCCTGCTGGGACTTGCCATGTTGTCAGAGAGAAGGCGAGTATTTCCACTGAGATAGCCAACCGCATGATAGAGATGAAGTCAACACAGTGAGCACAGCGACAGTTGGCAGCCTGATGGAAGCACAGTAACAGATAGAAGTCCATGCATGCCAACTCATGGTTATCAAAACTGTAGTACACATATTAGATACTCTGTAAAACTTGGAATTCGTTAACATTTGTTTTTTTGTACTACTAGTAATCTGTCCCATGGATTAGGTTTATTTTTTTTTTATTTGTTCCTCTATGTGACGGACTGTATCATCAAAGTGAAATAGTTTGTATACTATATCGCCGGACATTGTCAGTTTCCATAGTTCACCAGATATTTTGCAATGCAGAGTAAATGGTCACTGTAGTTATTCTAAATGTAGCGGGTAGGACATAGGCAGCTGGAATTGAGCCCTCATTGAATTAGGTGGTGGTCGCTTGGTGCTGCACCTTCCTAGATTCCCATTGGATGGCTGCAGGAATTTTCAAAATGTTTTCGGGATTGGGAGAAACCCCTGAGCTCTGTTTATTTATTTTATTTTACCTGCACTTTAGCATACAATTGTGAATGTCGTTGACTGACAGTTAGGCGTGAGTGTTCAGAATCGTATAAATGAGCCAAGTCAAAAAGTTCTAATGTAGAATCCCTGGCTGTGATAAACCACTATGTAGTCGCCTAAGAAAAAGCCTGGCGCGTGGAACAGACACCAGGCACCTGAAATAAAATAAGTTGCCGCCTCCCACTCACTGGCTCCTTCTCAGCCAGCCTTCCCATTGTGTTTCTAGGCGCCCTGCCATTTTAAGAAGGCTTTTTCAAAAAATGTGAAGTGGGTGTGGTTGGGGGGGTGCAGTAACACATAAACAGGCATGAACTGACTTCATTATTGGCCAAATCATGCCAGTTAAGTGATTAAACAGTCTGGCTTCAAGAGAGAGAAAGATGGTGGGGAGAAAGGGGAATGCGAGAGAGAGGGAGTAAGATAGAGTTGTCACACTTACTAGTGTCAGGAGCATCAGGCTTACAAATCCTCTGCAAGATCTCACTCTCCATAAGTTGGAAGGCATCAAAGTCCATCTCAATGAACATCCTGCTCCGGCTCCCACTAATCTCTCTCAGCTGGGGTACATTAACATCCTCAAAACCAACAGAGTAGATAACTATATTGTTGTCCCTCAGATCCCGCGCAGGCCCTGCAACATTATCCTGAGCCTTTCCATCCGTTAAGACGACAAGGATTTTTGGGACATCGGGGCGTCCGCCCTTGGAGGTGTCAAAGTGGTGAAGGATGAGGGAGAGCACTCGGCCAGTCCGAGTTGGCCCTCCCAATTGCCGGACGAAGTTCACGGTCTGCACGAGGCCACTAATGCTCTGTTGCCTGCTGAGTGGAAACTCCTCCCTCAGGCTGTCACTGAACTGCAGCAGACCCACACGTACCGCGTCTGGACTCATCTGAATGGATCGCAGAACCAACCTGTTGATGAATGTCTTCATTTTGCGAAATTCATCAGCACTGATGCTCCCAGAGCCATCCATCAGGAATATGATATCAGCTAGCATGTTCTTGCATGCTGTGTAGGAAAAGTCAGACCTTGCTCAAAGTAATCTGGTCCACAAAGCAAACTACGAGCTAGGAATTACTCACACATATGTAAGTAGATAGATAGGTAGACAGATACATACATACATACATACATATATATACACATACATACATAAATACATACATAAAAGCCATACACCTTCAATAAAATAACAGTAATAAGTTCACCTGCTTGAGAGCATATGTCTTTCACAATGTCATCCTTGATGGGTCTAAAGGCATCATAGTTTTGTACAAAGTACTTCCTCTTTGAGTCTCCACAAATGGAGACCAGCTCCCTTTCATTGGCACCTTTCACACCAATGGCATAGATGATGATCCCCTGCTGGCGTAGTTTCTTGGCTGGCCCCTGAACCCGGTCATGTGAGTTTGCATCTGTTATGACAATGAGGTATCTTGGTACTTTGTGACGGTCCTCTTTGGCCTCTCTAAAGAGTGGGATCATGAAGTTTAAAGCATCTCCGATGTACGTGTCCCCACCAGTCTGATGGACAGCAATCACAGCATTCTCCAAAGACTTTCTGTCTGTGTGCTGAGACAGTTTGAAGTCCAGTTTTGGACTATTTGAAAACTTTACCAGGCCAACACGTACATTCTCTGGTCCAATATGAAACATTGATACGAATTCCCAAATAAACCTTTTCACACGCCGGAAATCCTTATAGCGAATGCTGGTTGAGTGGTCAATCAAAAAATAGATATCTGCTTTCTCACTTTGGATACAGTCTAATAAAAAAACAAAACATAGATAACATATAATTACCCAGATAACATATGGCATAATGTCATAAATTTCAGTCACAAGAGACCAACTGCTTAAATTAATGTCAAAAGAAGGGACAAATCTAAAATATAACTCTTTGAGTCGAAGCACTTCAACGCCACCTTTGGGTTATCGGCCATGCCCAAGCCACCCTATGCCTGCCAAGTGTCGGCGAGTGTCCGCTGCCATGCTGTGCGCTGGAGCTCTGGTCGACGAGCTACCCAGCGGTAAGCAACAACCAGGTGGCTACAGGCCAGTTAACTACCTCACCTAGCCTCCCTGCTTCCCAGAGGAGCACGCCCAGCCGTCCTCCCACCCCAACCAGCGCTGATTCTCCACCACCACCTGACCTCTGTTTCGACTTGAGGACACCCTCTCCCTCGACTCTTCCGATGGAGAATGCCTCGCCAACCAAAAGGGAAAAGCCAGTGCCTCTCTTTCCCCCCCCGGCCAGCGAGTGCAAGGCACACAGGACGTTGTTAGCAGCAGAGCTACACGTGGTGGTTAAGCACGCTGCTTGGTGGCTTATCTTGCCCTGGCGTTAGCCGTGCCCATGATCAAGGCACATCTCTCCCGGCTGCATGCCTCTCCCTGCTGCACCGGGGTGCATTCACCACAATCCAAACATGGTTCAATGGCATTGTCCACTCAGTTGTTCTGGAACACGCAGACATATTGCGTCGGAAGATATTCCAGCTCCTCAAGAAGGGTTCTGTTTCCATTGTCCCCTCGACAGATTGGTTGCGGGGCTTCTACAGCCGTTCCTCAGGAGGGATGGATGGATGCTAACCCTAAAACAGGTGATTTGCAGCCTATGCCAACACAACTGGATGGCCACCGTAGATTTGAAAGACGCATCCTTTCACATTCCGGTGATGACCAGACACAGTCGGTTCTGAGGTTTGCCTTCTAGGATACTATTTGGGCTAGCTCTTTCCCCATTCTGTTTCACGAAATGCATGGAGGCAGTGATATCTCCCCTCTGGAGGCAGGAAATCTGCATCCTGATGTACCTGGACAACTAGGCTATCCTTGGGACAGACCCCTCATCAGTATGTTGACACGTGACCCATGTTCTCACGCACCAGAGTGAGCTCGATCTCATGTAAACCATGCCAAAAGTGTGCTGACCCCGAGACAGTGACCTCACACTGGACATGACTGCGAACATCGTCCGCCTCTCAGAGGCTGATGGTAATTCAGACATGCTTTGCACACTTTTATCTAAGAGTGTGCGTGAGCATCCACCGATGCCAGAGTCTTTATGGTTTGCTCGCAGTGGTCCGCTCGGCCTACTACACATGAGCCCGTTTCAGAGATGGTTCCTGAGCCACTGTATATATCTCAGGAGGAACAGACACAGTGAACTCACCATCTAACTCAAATGCTGGCAAGCTCTAGCTCAGTGAAGGGACTGCGAATGGCTCGCCTGAGGCATCACGGGCGTCATGGGTCTGGTCCTTAGGAGTGTGTGGTGGTGATGACAGATGTGTCGCTGATGGTCTAGGGTTCCATATGCGATCAAGTGGCTGTTGACAGGATTCCAAGCCCGCCTGCTCATTAACGTCTTGGAACTGCTGACAGTGTACTTTGCACTAAAACACTTTCTACTGCGACTCACCAGGCGGCATGTCCTCATACGGACTCAGGTCACCTGTCGCACAGAATTCTCATGTTGGCTCAACCGTGCCTGCTTTTGCTACGCGTAACTCATCACCACTATGAATTACGCCGCAGACCTGCTATTCAGGGGCGGCCCGCAGGCCATTCATTCCCAAGTGATGCTGATGATCTGGTACAGGTTCGGGACGGCTCAGGTGGACCTCTTCACATCCTAGGAGAACACTCACTGCCCACTGTGGTTCTCGATCACGAACAACAACCCCTCAATGGGCACAGACACGTTAGCTCATCCCTGGCCTCACATACTACTGTACACCTTTCCTCCATTCGCCCTCATACAGACGGGCCTGGACGGAGTGCGCAGAGAGACACACCATGATCTTGGTAGCCCACCACTGGCTAACGCAGACATGCCCTATAGAGGTTATTCTATCTTTCCTTCAACACATGTTCGAGCAGGGCTGCACCTTCCTGACTCAAGGTCTATTTGGCAAACGTCTCAGCGCGCTGTGTCAATGGCAATGGTGTCACCCTGGCCCCACACCGCTCCCGCTCAGTTCCTTGGTGGGACTGTCCAGTGTACCATTTGAGCATATTTCACATAGTAATCTGAAACTGCTTTCTCTATTATTCTGTTAAGCAAGTGGGGGACCTTGGTCAACCCAGCATGCATGCAAATTGCTCCTAGGGACACCAGGGTTGTCTTTCATCCGAACCCCTTCTATGTGTCCAGAGTCTTGACTGCCTTGTTCAGATCGCAGGTCATTGATTTGCCTGCCTTAGACACTCCTGCCCTGTAGTCAGAGCCAGGACTCAAGGTTGTCTGCCCTGTGAGGGCACTGCGTGTGTATACAGAGCACACCCGCCCACTTAGGAGGTCGGAGCAGCTCTTTGTATGTTTCGGAACGCAGGCCCACAGGCCGGCTCTGTCAAAATAACGTCTGGCGCACTGGCTTGTCGAGGCAATAGGTTTTGCATATGAGGCGGGAGGAGTGCATCTGCCAGAAGGGCGGAGAGCTCACTCCACGAGAAGCGTATCTGCATCATGGGCCATATGGAAAGGCGTCTCGGTGCAGGATGTTTGACGAACACGCCTGTTGCCTGCTACGTCCTTTCTGCTGCCACAAACTCTGATCCAGAGCTGCCTGGGCCATCACTCTGACCTGGAGGCTACACATGCAAGTCTGCGGCTCGCTACGTCCCGCTCACTGTGTGTCTGATGCGTTATCATGGGCCCAGTATGTCACTCGGCCCCTGTTATTGAACGTCACGCACCCGCCTATGGCTCGCTGTGTCCTCACTCAAGATGTCTGGCCTGATATGGTGTGGCCTCCGTTTGGACGTCTGGAGCATGCTGCGTCTTCACTCCCTACCTAGGATGATGAGGTGAGAGGGTCAGTGTGAGCACATACTCCCCCCCGACCCCCACCCCTTTCTTCTTGACTAGTGACTGTGTGGCGTCTTGTGGGATGTATAAGCTCTGTTTTCAGAGGCTGTGTTGTATACCTGTTCCCAAAGGGGGCGTCAATGTCCTTCAACTGAAAGAGAATGTAAGGTTATGGCATATAACCTCGGTTCTCTGAACCAGAACATGAAGACGCCACCTACTATGTCTCTGCATGGATGTTCCTGTCACATTTCATCAACCAATCAGAGAGCGTTTTGCAAGGCACGCTGGAAATGACATAATTTATCCTTTCTGCTTGCACTTCCACAACATTGAAGTCGGTAAAAGCACTGATTAATGGCAGGCTATGTCAGTAAGTGTCACAGTCCCTCGCGAGGGTTTCATGGCAACTGTAAAGTGTCACACTTTGTATCTGCACTAAACAATCGCTACACACCTTAAAAATCATTTCATTGTATTACATCTGTGTATGTTTTATTATTTGATGCATACAAACTTTAAGACTTAACATTGTCATGTAGCTCTCTCAAGAGACCTTGACGTGCAAAGCCAGTGCAGAGACTAGGAGCATACGTTAGCTCCAGGTTAGCAAAAATTAGACAAGGATCATAAACATCAAACGGGAAAAGACAAAAAAAGTGCGTAGCCAAAAACGTCTGTATCTCGGCCTTCTCCATCACCCACTGAGCCTGGCAGCAATGGTTATTCAAAAAACAATAGTTAGTTGTTGGGATGGAAATGTGAGCGGGGTTTCAATTAAGTTTTTCCGATGTCACAGCGGAGGTCCGTATTGACTGTGCGCTTAAAACCTTTCATGGTGTCCACTACAGTGGACAGACATTCAAGCACTATTTTAAATCACATGATCTGTATTATTACCTCCAAACTAAAATAGGGGGTTCTCCTAAGCCTTTATCTTTTTGTTGTATGACCACTGTCTTTATTATGATTTCTTACCATGAGATATTACGTCACAAATTCAAAATGGCAGATAATAGAGTACATAATTTACTATCTATAATTTAGTAATTTACTAATTTAGAATATATATCTTAAATACCTAGTTATGAAGCATAATTAACCAACGTTTCATCATCATAACATTTTTACTGTAAAAGGTGTTGACTGTAGTGGACGCCATGCATAAAAGGAGCCAAAAAGGTGTCCACTGTAGTGGGCACTGCACATGAAGGGTTATATTTTGATTAAAGCTTTTCTTAATACCCTACCCAGTTCATTAAAGACACATCAAATAATTCATATTATGGTATATCTTTTTTTTTACGTACCTGAATGTGGGTGAATCAGTACTGCATTATGACAGCAAATTTGTTATACTTTAGAAAATAGCTATAATTTATTTTATACCTTTGTTGTGCGGTGTCCACTACAGTGGATGTGTATCTTTGTAAAAATATATGTATTGAAAAAAATCAGTGGATATGTTTTAAGTCTTGCAGATGGACGATATTGGCACACTTCAGGAATAATACTTGTGTTTTTTATCCAGAGGGCTGCAGTAATTGCATGCATTTATTGCCTTACATCAGGCTTAGTTAGTGGTTTTCAGCAGGATTGGCATCACCAAAGGCGATATCCCAATGGTGGCGTCTCATGTTCTCCTTTCAGACAATGAGGTTGTATGCCATTACCTTACGTTTTATTCTGGTTCACCGTATGAGTTAAAACTAGCCAGTATGACTCATCAAAAAAAAAAAAACATCAAAAGTAGATCATAGCAATACTTGCCGTTAGTATCTTTGGGAGGAGAGGGGGGAGGAGGGGGAGGAGGAAGAGCAGTGGAAGGAGGAAGAGGAGGAGGGGGAGGAGGAGAGGAAGAGGAGGGGAAGGTGGAGGTGGAGGTGGAGGAAGAGGAGTAGTGGTGGGAAATGGCAGAGCAGGAGTAAGAGTTAGGACCTCCTGCACCGTGTCACACAGCACTTTGACAATCTTCTGAGAGATGCCCTGAAGAGCAGTGAAGTCAGAGACGCTAAACACATGCTGGTCTGGAGGTGGACTAGCAATCTCCCTCAGCTCGCTCTGATCCGCATCTTTGATGCCAATGGCAAAGATGATGACCTTCTGACTCTTCAGAGCCAATGCAGATGGCCCCACTTGGTCCATTGACATGCCATCTGTGATGACAACAGCAATCTGGGGAACATTTTCTCGAGCACGGCTTCCAGCACTTTCCACAAATAGCTCAGTTCGGATGAATTCCAGTGCCCTGCCAGTGAAAGTCTGCCCAGTGATGTATTGTAGCCTGTCAATGTGGTCAAGAACCTGTTGCTTATTCTGATAGGTGTTGAGTTTGAACTCTGTTTGTAGAATGTTGCTGTACTGCGCCATGCCAATATGAACATGATCAAGAGCAACATCAAAGCCAGTAACAAGATGACGGAGGAAATCAACAATAAGCCGGAAGTTGTGACTTCCAATACTCCCGGAGCTGTCGACCAGGAAGACAATGTCAGCGACAGCCTTGTCTGTGCATTCTGAAAGAAAGAGGAGTTCTCATCAAATTGAAAGAAAAGCTATCAGATTAACAATGTTCTTCAATGTCAAACCAACTGCTTATGATATTATTCAAAAGCACTAGAAAAAAGCCATTGCTATGAATAAGTAATGCCCTCCTTGAGAAAGCACAACTTAAACACTGGTTGTCTGTGCTGTGCCATTGTTATTTTTCAGTGATTGCAATGCCAATATCATCCAGCAGAGACTGCTATTCTCTACCATAACATCAAAACAGCAGTCTATGCAGTCGCATGGCTGGACAAGAGAAAACTTTCTACTCTCAGGCCTTTCAAAGCTTAAACACACACTATACTGACATTGCACACATTCATCCCTCGACACTCACACACACATCCTAAAACATTACACTACACACAGACACACTTTACTTAGAGCACTTTATGCACTTCACCCCCAACTCCATACATCGGCACACTACCTCCATGGACCTGACATACAGCTCCCACACATTGCATTCTTCCCCACTGCCCACCAACCCCAACACACATCACACACTCACTCTACACAACCTTCACACCTTACTTGTCCCATACTCACCTCTACACAGCCCCCCCCCAACACACATGGACAGTTACATACCTGCCCTTCTGACCCTACAGCCCCCCACCCACTGCTCACACACACACACACACACACACATACCCCTGCCTGTCATCAGCAAGGCCCCCCACTCCTACTGCAGACTGCCCGCTTCAGTCCCACTCGTCATATTTAACCCCAGCCCCAAACTCCCCAAGCATACTGTAGGTCTTGCCCATTCTTCAGACCACTTCTTCAACTTTACGCTCTTTTTGGCAACCTTCACTCCCCATCTCCACACAGCCCTCATCCTAAACCCTCACTTCTTTTTTGTTCACTATGAGTTAAAACTGGCTAGTATGCCTCAGACAAATAACCATCAAAACTAAATCATAGCAATACTTACCATTAGTATCTTTGGGAGGAGAGGGAGGAGGGGATGGAGTAATTGGTAGAAGAGTAGGAGGAGTGGGAGATGGTAGAGCAGGAAGAAGAGTTAGGACCTCCTGCACCGTGTCACACAGCACTTTGACAATCTTCTGAGAGATGCCCTGAAGAGCAGTGAAGTCAGAGACGCTAAACACATGCTGGTCTGGAGGTGGACTAGCAATCTCCCTCAGCTCGCTCTGATCCGCATCTTTGATGCCAATGGCAAAGATGATGACCTTCTGACTCTTCAGAGCCAATGCAGATGGCCCCACTTGGTCCATTGACATGCCATCTGTGATGACAACAGCAATCTGGGGAACATTTTCTCGAGCACGGCTTCCAGCACTTTCCACAAATAGCTCAGTTCGGATGAATTCCAGTGCCCTGCCAGTGAAAGTCTGCCCAGTGATGTATTGTAGCCTGTCAATGTGGTCAAGAACCTGTTGCTTATTCTGATAGGTGTTGAGCTTGAACTCTGTTTGTAGAATGTTGCTGTACTGCGCCATGCCAATATGAACATGATCAAGAGCAACATCAAAGCCAGTAACAAGATGACGGAGGAAATCAACAATTAGCCGGAAGTTGTGACTTCCAATACTCCCGGAGCTGTCGACCAGGAAGACAATGTCAGCGACAGCCTTGTCTGTGCATTCTGGGAGAAAGAGGAGTTATTGTCAGTAAAAGAAAAGATATCATTAAAAGCTGACATAAATTAAATTTTCAATGTCAGGAAGTTCCTGAGTTTGATAGAAAAAACCTAGCCTATCTGTCTATGTATTAGAAATACTGTATATGCAACCATGTGTAGTCAGAATAAAAAGTTTGTGAATCCCATAGAATTATTTGGTGTTCTGCATTAATCAGACTCTAAATCTGATCTGATCTTTATGTAACCCATAACAGAGTGTCTATTTGCACCCAGGGTACAAATAGGCAATAGGGTAATGGAAGGCTATTTCGTTCTTGGGTATCGGCTAAAATGTATAGGTCTACATTTGTGTCATCATATGCTTAGATGTCGTGTTTTTGTAAAGGCCAACTTGAGACATTTTCATCATCACTGGGTCACTTCTAACATGATAGATGGCTCAGCCTATCTCACTTTTTGGTTCAGCTGCAAGACTGTAGTCTGTGTGATACTCAGGTAGCGTATAACTACTTAAAAAGTTATTTGATTTGCATACATCCAGTAAAACATAGGCTGCAATACTGACAATACTGTAAAAGCAGCAGCCTAGCTGTGGCAGACAGTATACCTACGACAGCAAACTAGACCACAGCACTGCTCAGCTGCCTGTGGAGGTTAGTAAGGAGGAATCAGGATGAACAATGCAGGTGATGGATGAGTCAAGACAAAAAAAAAATATATATATATATATATATATATATATACACACACAGAAAAATACAAATAAAAATAGAAAAAAGAATCCAAAACTAAACAATATTGAGAAAATTCAATAGCACCATTTCAGTTTTTTTTTCTTTCATAGGAATAATCAAACTGGTACCATTTCTGAAATTTGATCTTGTTCCAAAAAATAGAATAATGAATAAACGCAAGAGTACATGCCTACAGCTGCATTATATCACTGTGATGGCTGCTAAGTAGCACTCATAAGGAAGCACCCCAACTTTTCACTTCAGAAAGTAGATCAAGACTCTGATGCTGTTTCCATACACATAACTATGCTTGGGTGTAAATAGCATTGTTTACTACAGGCACCCAGGTGCTTGTCTGCTATTCCATACTATATACACCTGGGTATAAATAGACACATTTACTATGCCCACCAGGTGCAAACAGCATTGTTGGCTATATACACCTGGGTGCAAATAGCATCTGCCTAAAATTAAATACAATGCTCTGAAGCTAATACCACAAAGCAAATAATGAGAGATGTACCAGCTAGCAATACATTCTATGACCACTGCACATTTCATCATGTGCAGTCAGAAGAATCTCCATTACTGCTCTTGATCTTTTGAACCACAACTCTTATGTGTTTGACCCTGTTCATCCCACATTATGAGTTACACATAAGGGATAATGTATTGTGGTAGAGGCCATGACACAAAGTGCTTTAGTTGCTTAGTCTGCTTTAGTTTTTCCACTGTGTTCTATAACTGTAATGACAAGAACCTGTGAGACTGGACCTTAGCTGTATCCCTTCTAGTGTTAACCAACATTTTTTTTACCTTAGCTGTATCCCCTCTAGTTTTAACCATCTACTGTATGGCCCTGTCCATTGAGCTGGCTGTATGCCTGTTGCTGGGGCAATAGTTCTGGGTTTGGCCTTGTATAAGAACTGTTCAAGCCAAGCCCAGTACAGTATAAATTCTTACCTAGGCCAGGCCTAAGTTTAAGGACTGGATTCATCAACCTTCCAACAGGATAATAACCATCACCCATAGAGATACATAGAAAACCATTTATACTGGACATCCTATGAATTTGGCTGAACTGAAAAGGCTAAAATTCCTCCTGAACATTGTGCAGATCTTACAGTCCCAAAGCCCTGGCACGAGTCCATCCCTGCTAAACGAGGTTCAATCAACTATTGATTAATCAAAAAGGTTGACTTACTTATGCACACAACCTTTTGTTTGTTTCTTGAATGTTTCCAAAATAGACATGAAATACAAATCTTTTGTGGTACTAGCTTGAAGCATGTTGTATATACGTACTAGTGAGTTACATGAAGATGTAATGATCACATTTAGTAACCAATTAATGCAGAAAAACAGATAATTCTAAGGTTATTACCTTAGACCTTTGACTGTACATGTAATAATTTGATGTGGATACCTGGCTCTCCTGATTGACTGGTAATAAAACAACATGCCATGATGGCCGCAGTAAAAACAACGTGAGCTTTTATCATGTTAACAGTGCTTCTGGAATCCTGCAATGAGAGGAAAGAGTTGTTTAATATAACAGGCCTCATCCACCACCAGTTGCTAGAAGGAAACTTGTTCTTAAACCATACTTACACAGTCTTCAAGAAAACTTTGCATTCACCAGTGTCATCTGGTATTTGTTCATATGTGTGAAACTCTTCGCCCACCTGAGACTCGAACCTTTGAGCAGTGACTAGCTTGTGCAAAAGAATTAGTTGTTACATTTTCATCTGCAGTTGGAAAATATTACAAGATTTAAAATTGTTCAATGGAATAATTTTAAGAAAATATTTAAGAATAGTATAGCAAATACACTCTTGATCCTGTTTTGCTCTTGGCCTATGCATTTAACCTATCCGTGAGTTAGTGACACATACACAGCACGCACTAAAGTGAAACACCGTCAACCCAGAGCAGTGGGCAGTCAGCTGCTGAAGTGCCTGGGGAGCAGTGAGGGGTTATGTGCCTTTGCCTAAGGGGATCTCAGCCGTAGATTGATATTGATTCCTTGTTCATGTTAAATATATGTAATATTGTTTTGCATTACAATTGTTTGTATAAGTATGGCAGTAAGTAATTATCAATAGAAATATGAAAATATGTAAAAATGAAAAATATGTGTGTAAACCTTGGATACGTATATTTAAAAAAAAAAAAAAATTGGTATGCTATCAACAGCCAGTAAAGTCAATTTTCCTAGCTCTGAACAAGAATTTAAACCTGAATTGAACCTAAAAAATTTGCGTATTTAACTACAATGACTCATTCACATACTACATACAATTAATGTAAATAATCAGGGAACATATTATGTGCAGGCCTACATCTATTTTACCTGCTGACCTTTAATATATTTAAAAAAAAACAGCTACTATCAATGCAATTCTGTTATTTATTTTCTAATTCTACAGTTACCAAGACTCAGCCTAAAAATTATTCCCCACATGGTACAGACCAAGATACAAGGTTTCAAAAATGATCTCAACATGGGAAAGCCCCTCATGAGTTGTATTCTGCAATGCTGTGGATGTCTGCATCATTTCGATTTACTCATCCTACGGGTCTGTAACTACTCAATGTGCACTCTCATTAGACCATTCATGCAAAAGACAAGTTTTGCATAGAGCAAGCGATCCTCTCATGCGGTGACAATGAGGGATGTGTCACTGAGTGTCTGCGGCCAATGCAATCATGCATCATCAATGGTGATGTAAATGAACACAGTTGGAACACAGAAATGCAATAAAAAATAGCATGATTGGAGGCTACTGTAACAGTATATTTAATGTGAGAAGATTCTTATTTCCTCTGTAAACAGAAAGCTCTCCGTTCACTCACTCTAAGTGCTACTCTTATCCTAAACTGCATGGGATAGGACTGTGGTGCTCCACCTTCCTTTAGAGAATAGGTATTAATACATAATACACTGCACGGGATTGAGGACTGTTGTGCTTCACTTTCCTTTAGAGGTATGTGGTGTGTCTGACTCAGGGGTTCTGAGCCTTGTGGTTTTGTGGTGACATCATATGCTTTTCTTCACAGTTTATGTGGGCCTTTAAATGGACTGCATTTGTATAGCGCTTTTCTACTTCTACTCAAAGAGTACTCAAAGCGCTTTACAGAGTATGCCTCACATTCACCCATTCACACACATGCATTCACACACCGGTGGCAGAGGCTGCCATGCAAGGTGCCAACCTGCCACCGGGAGCAATTTGGGGTTCAGTATCTTGCTCAAGGACACTTCGATGGGGCAGAGTGGGGCTTGACCTGCAACCCTTCGGTTGTCAAACAGCACCTCTACCACCATTATTAATGGATACTTTAGAACCCATTAATAATAAGAATAATACTTAAAAAATGCTGCAAGTTTTACTATCATGACATAAACAGCTTGAGTTTAAATTTAGATCTATGTGATCATCTGTTAACTAACTCCAACCATTTACACACAAGGAACCCTTACAACATGGGCTAAACGTTTCCAAACATAAATGCACAGTGAGGCACTGAAAAGGAAACTTGGCAAAACCTTTCAACATAATTGGTCTAAAGCAGGTAGGACCCGGAAAACTTTGTAGTACATCATGTAGTCTGGTTGACTGACATGTCGGACGCATAGGCCTCCAAAATGACATACTAAGCACAAAACTGCTAGGCTCTCATTGCTAAATTGAGAGCACAGAAGTGAACCAACAACAGTACAGCAGAGATAATACAGTAGGCTACTCACATTGTCTGGTAAAGTTGAACGCTGGCTTTCCTTCCCCTTGGCCTAGAGACATGCAGGTAGATATGGAAAGTTGGCAGGTAGCAGCACTCATATAGGCCCCTCCCATTCCCAACAATACACCTGCTTTGGTGATATACATTACCACATAGACATGGTACAACCAGCCTCCTGCCCTTAACACACTAATCTGTGGGGTACAGGTTGACATTTGCACTAAAATGTGAATTTCACTGAGCTTTAAGTTACTGCTACAGAGTGCTGCATAGGTCAATAGGCTATGCTCCGAAAAAAAGATTTTGTAGAGAGGCCTGTGTTTTTATTCTTAAATAATAAGCATTGAATTTGTTGCTGTAATGTTCTTATTTGGCCGTGTTTTGATGGAACACAAGAGACGGCTGTAGCAGAGTTAGCTGTAGCTTTTCTCCGTCAGATGTTGCCTAAGGCCAGCTGTAGTAGAATATTCAAAATAAGATTCATGATAGGCAAAGTGGCAACGTTCTAGTGATGACCCAGAGGAGCTGTCATTCTGTAGGCCTACTTGAAAAACGAGCAATTTGGGACTTTGGGATGTGTAGCCTTAAACGTGACAGAGAAAATGAAAGAACTAATTATGCCGCATAAGTGACTTAAATGACCAAACTGAGATTCAGCTTATAGCCTATATCAAATCACCACTTTTAATCGGCTCTCCTGACTGCCTAATGGCCTAATGCGCTTGGGTTCACTTTTAATAGGAAGAGGTGTAGGCTAGCCTAGGTATAGTAGACTTTGGCCTCTACATAGCAGGAGGCGAGGAGGCAAGCTCCCTGTGGGGTTTTTTTATATTTATGTAATTGGGCAATTCAACAGAAAATGTACTTTTTGTTACGTCCCTGAAGCCAAAAAAATGCTATGATCATGTAATCATTTACATCATACCTTATCATGGCAGTTTATTGCCATTGCGGACGTGACAAAAAAGTGCATTTTCTGTGGAATTCTGTGGCCCAAGTGTATTTGTATATAGGCAACTGTAGGTTAAAGTTCATTAGATTGCATTGAAGATTTGATTGAATTATCAGTTTAGCCATTACTGTAATGAATCGTGTTACAGCATCACACAGTCTATATTTTTTAGGATGATGGATGACACATGTCCTGTGTTCTTTATGGGGTGACTGAAAGTTCTCTCACCATCTAGTAGGAGGCATCTAGTTGTCAATTAGGTAAGGCATGAGTGAATGCGGCTCAAAGCAAGGCTGTTGTTGCTAGGACAACTAGAATGTATTTCAACTGTGTTTCTGACATCTGGGGAAGTTTGATTAATATTTTGTAAATGACTGAAATGAGTCCTTTTACATAATTTTGCACACCACTGTGAACTCACTCTGTGAATGATATATTCATCTCACAAGTTTTTCTGTTAAAAAGTAACATTAAAAGATTAGTCGAGGATTTCTTTTTGTGATTCCTTTAGCAGCTTTGGCAGGGCATCTATTTGTTTGACTTGCCAGATTCCCTGCATTCAAAAGCACCTTGGTAGCAAAGCTATTTTCCCCAACTGGCAACAGGAAGTGACATATAATTCCTCTGTCACTAGGAAACAGATATTGGATTACCACCACTTTTCCTTTAGTGTGATTCGTTCTGGGCGATAGCTTGGCTGGCTCACATCTTCAGGTTCACCCTTGTTTTTTCATCAGTGTGATCAATGATCCATTCTTGAATGGAAGAAAGCTCAGCTCACATCCCACAAGTGAACATGTGTGTTTTTAACATTCATTAAATAAATGAAAAATTCAACACTTCTCATTTCTGTCCTTTGAAGCATTGCCAGCTCTGGCCTTTTTGCTGCCCTTGGCCAGATTTGAGTTTTGGCCCAGCTTTTCTAGAGATATACTGGAAAAACTGAAGAAAAAAATGAAGAAATGCATTACAATGCTCCCCTGAAGGTGACTGGCCAAGGTTGCCTATGCCAGGAACCCCCCGGGCATTGATGAGCTCTTTATAGTGAACAGTGATCAGTAAACATCATGAAGACAAGCAGATAACTTGGGAGACAACTGATTAGAGTGATTAGGCTTACTTAAAAAAGAGACAGATCAGCCCTAAAATAAGCAAAGCTATGCTGACAATAACCACTAGATGGCGCTATATGCGTCACCGGCCAAAAATATTTTGTGCAAGAGCAGTATAGAAATCTGCTGCCCACTACTGTCCATGAAAAAAACCCTGGAAACTAGTTGTTGATATCCTGTGATCCGAGACCTCCATGATCCTTATTCCACAAGAGAGCAAAATGGTATTTTTGAAGTCCTACAGCTCTGAGGGACGTTTATGTGTCGTGTGAGGTGACAGTAACGAGACATTAATGAGTCTCATTGTTCAAGTGCCAAGCCATAGGCCTACAGAACAGTTAATGGAGAACAATTGTGAAGGTGATAATTGTATTCAGTTTGTTTCCCAAGCAACCAAAAGTATTCAAGTCTGTTTAGTTAGTTTAGTTTAGTTAGTTTAGTATCAAAAACGCATAGCATTTGGGAGATGTAACAGATCTGTCATTGTTTTATTAACTAACCAATATAAATAACTCATATAAATCTTGTATTGGAGGTTAGACTAATTTTCAATGACTTTCCGTGTATATTTATTTTTTTAGAAAAAAAGTTATTTGAGTGTAACAGAAAACCCAAACTTAATCTTACCTTAGACTTTTCCTTTAAAAGTACTTAGAGAGTAAAAACAGTGGTTTGACCTTTGACCATAGTACAAAGGTGTTCAAATGGAAATTTTCCCTATGGTCTCTTGAATTGTAAGGTTTAGTTGAGTGTAGACGCACTGAACCATTATCTCCAGTCAACACACAAATCTATGCATACGATCTGTGACTGTCAATTTGAAAAAGATCTCAAATTTTACAATAGTGTCAGGTAACATTACTAGTCTGATCTCAGTACAATAAAAACGTAGTTTTAGATGAGATAGGTTAAGTCTTATAACTCACTCTCACCCCCTTCTACTATAGTTTATGAATTCTACATAGAATATACATATGAAGTTTAAAAGGCCGACTGGGTTCTTGGGAACCACCAGCTAGACTAGAGGTGGGGTGGTATGAGTCTTGGGAGTTGCATGCATTAGCTGACCAAAGTGTCATCAAGTCTACCCTCAGCCTAGGGTTTGCCTCTGGATAGCATAATGTTCTATTTCGGGTGCTGTGCCGCCTGCCAGACACTGCAACTGCACACTTCACCTTTTACAAAGCACTGGCTGAGGCTGATCACTAAGTGGCACTTGTCATCACAGGGCTACGGTTATGGAATTCAGTTGTTGCTTAATTCCAAAGCGATGTACAGTCTATGTGTAGACTTAACTATAAAACCATGACACTGTTAAACGTATCAGCTTATTAACTTATAAAGTTTTTTTTTTGACAGTCACAAGGGTTGCTGGACATTGTTTGAACTGTAAATGTGTAAACATCTGCCACTGTCTGAAATTACTTATTTTCTTCTAATCCATATCCCTAGCCTGGCACGGCTTGGCTCACACCATTTTGTGATATTAAAGGAGGTAAACAACAGGTAACTGGAAATGCCAGCTGTCGTATGCCAAAACAAGTGTTAAGGCAAGTATAGACACGACAAGGTGTATTTTAATTAACAAAACTCTGGTTGTGTGTTAACTTACCATACTATTTAAGACTGTACTTTTCTTAAAACTATAAGGCATCCTTTGACCGGTTTCTTAACTGGTGAGTAAATTGTGGGTCATACGGCCAGTCTAATTAAGAACCACTGTTCTATAGAAGTTAAAACAGACGCGAAAACAGCAATTGAGAACCATTAAACTTCCATGTAGCTGACCACCCAAATGCTTTTAAGGCTGTCCACACATTATATTAAGACACAGTACTCTGGATGATTATTCAATTTATTAATTATCATTATTATAAGGCAACTCTGGACTGTGCAGACTTTCATGAGAGGACCCCCCCCCCCCCCCAAAAAAAAACATAAAATGAGAGATGTTCTATTCCCCTGTATACATTTTTAGCACTAAGCCCACAGAACGTCCTTGTGCTAAATCTTAACAGAAGACACAAACAGAAAATGCTTGGTATTAATGCAACTTGGTGAGGACTGCCATGATGAATGCAGCAAAAACACATCAAAATGCTGCAAAAAAATTTCCACTCACTAAGGGGCGATTGCACATGTGAAAAAATATGTGGCTGATGCATGGGATCCTTAAAAGTGCTTATAAACTGCAGTCTATATCCATACAAAACAAATTTTACACACTGCAGCCAGTCATGATCTCCTGCATAGTTTGGCCATCTACTTTCCGTCCCATATACAAATAGTGAGGCGTCTTTCTGTCAGCTTGTGTAGCATACGAGTAAAGCTCAAAACACCTCAGCATCCAACAGAGCAACCAAAGAGGCGTGTGTTGATTCATCTCCTAACCTCTCCACCACTTGTAGGCAACAGTTCCAGTCTCCTGCTCATCTTTTAGGCCAATGAGAAAAGTACAGTCACGACGAGAGGCAAGTCTGGAGCGTGTCACCTGCAGTTAATTATTAACATTTTTGATACAAATTTGATACATCAGAGAAAAAAAAGGTTAAGTTCTAAAGAGACTGAAAAAAAAAAAAAAAGAAAAACATGCCAAGGAGAGGACCGTATTAAGTACATAGCAAGGACCTCAGCCCTCTACGATAGCTTTGATCTAGTGTCACTTTTGATGAAAGGCAAACAGACCATCACCAACACTCAATTTCCATATGGTAAACAGTTGCATGTGAAAACGATCAGACTGTAAAAACTTAAAACATACAGGAGGCTCTCTCTTCATCTCTGACACACGCGCACGCACACACACACACACACACACACACACACACACACACACACACACACACACACACACACACACACACACACACAACACACACACACACACACACAGACACTCCTTCTACCAAAGCAATAACACACAACATAAGTTCCTTTTGTACAAGACCCCTCACAGGTCGACCAATTTAAGCATTAGTTCAAAAGCTGCCAACCAGACCATCATCTTTGGTTTCAGCCCAGTTGCAGTCTAGGCTCATTGCTAAGACACATTTAAATGCAGCAAACAATTTAGAAAACAAAAAACACAACAGGTGAATCCCAATGTGCCTCAAAAAACTCAACTGGCATGGACCAACTTCATAATTAGCTGTTTCACACCAGTCAAGGTACTGGGATTCACCCATTCCATCTCATTCAGTTTTCAGTCTTTCCCACTGAAGGAGGAGTGACTGTTACTTGAAGAGAGACGGAGCGTGTGAAGCCACAGACAGAGTGAGGACAAAGCCAGTTCATTGCTCTCCACTGCTCCTAGGCTTAGGCTCTGTGCTACACAGGCCCAGAGTGTGCTACTGTCACTACTGTTCACAGTGCAGAGATCAATTTATATCACCTGTTACATATATTTGACCCTTTACAAAGCAAGATCCCTGACAGACAATCATACCAAGGTGTAACAGACTAAAATAAAAGGAAACATGAATGTTGGTCACATAATTATTCTGATAATCGAGTAATTCTGCTTTGAGAATTTAGCAGCCCAATCCCCGGTCCCCTTCCCCACCATTTTAATGGCTACAGTATGGAAAGGAATACACAAAGGAACTGTTCTCTCTGTCACCCTTGAGTCCCTTAAGAGCCTAATGTCTTAGTAAAGATTTGATTAAAAAAAACAAAGCGTCTGGACCCAAGATAAGTAGCTACCTGTATACAACATTCCAATCTATCAGGTCAAAAAGTCAGAAAGGTCATGGTTCAAACTGGCCCAGAGTTACTGGAAATGTAAATGGGCACCTGAAAGATTAAAGGCACAACTGCTGTTGGGGCATACTTAATATTTGAATACCAAAACTGTGGCCGCACTCAAATCACTAAATAAAGCACTATGTTGGCCTTTAAACTACAACAAAAGATCAAAGAAACAGAAGAGGAAAATGGGCTATATGTCAACTCCACTCGATATGATCTGAAAGATAAATAGCAGTAAACCTTCGGAGGTTATTCAAGAAATGTTACAAGGCGAACAAAAAAAAAAAGCATAGAGGATCTATTTCCACGTGTGGCTTTGTATGATTATGTTTGATTTGCATGTCATATAGAAATGTGAATGACACATGCTTGGTGAACATTAACCATGCAGGTTGTTTAGCAATAAATCAGGGTATGTTAATCTACAGTAAATTGACTGTCTTGGCTTTTGTTGACTAAGGAGAGTGAAGCAACAGGGAACATGGGTAAGGATATTTCCCACTTCTGCTGGGTTAGCTTAACAAGGTTGGTCTCTTGTCCTTATGCTCAGAATCACATCCTGGTTTCAATCTCTGTTTAAGGGACAACTCCTTTCAGGAACTGATGATGCCACCTTACGTAAATCTCACCACAACTGTATGAATAGGCTAATGTAAACACCTATTCATGCAAGCACATATGCGCACACGCAAATCCACACACCACGCCCTGCACACACAGTCACACAACCTCAAACAGACGTTGTAGACTGCTTTAAACACACTGTGAGATCAACATGACCACAACAGCATGCTAAGGCCACAGGTTTACAGCCGAGTACAAAGTGGTCTCCTTGCGGATACAACCCAGCAGGTCCCATCTCTTGTTGTTACCGCAAACAAACAAAGGTCAAGTCACATGCACAGGGAGCATCCAGAGGGGGTGGAGGGGCAGAGGGAAAACAATGACGTTGTTGTAAATCACACACCGAGAGATACATTCAATGGTCTAACTTTTCATTTTCTTTTTTTCCCAACTAGCCTTCTTCTGATGAGTGTATATGTGCCCCAGAGAAATCTAAAAAAAAAAAAAAAAAAAACCCACAGCATAACGCTGGCGAGGACATCCCCCACAGCTTTTATTCCCCCTTCTTTTCTTCTTGTTCTTCTCACAGGGCCCAGTCTGTTGCAGCTCACTTCAGAAAGGTGAATGGGCAAGGCAGTAGCGTGAAAGAAACTGATCTGAGAATGGCACTGCCAGTGACCCCAAAAACCCTGGAAGGCAACGGCTGGTGGTGAAGGGCTAGTTTTGGTTTTGGACAAGAGGGAGCTTGATGGGACTCCTCCTCACCAACCAAACGTCACCAACCACGTTCCCCCTGCTACCATAACACACACACACACACACACACACACACACACACACACACACACACACACACACACACACACACACACACACACAATGCATCCTCAGTGGTCTGCCGTATCCTTGCTTGTTCCCACTACATTTGCCTCCCTGTCAGCTTTGGCGGGGTCAGAGGTTGGGGTGTGACCCTCGGCAGGACCAGGGGCGTTGGCAGTTTTGGGGGCTGGCTGAAAGCCCTCTTCAGTCCCAATGTTGACCGTGACGTTAGTGTAGAGTGGCAGGTGGTCACATGACAAGAGCTCGTATTCCAGCGAGTTCATGCCGTCCAGTTTCCAAGTCTGCCGGGTCTTGGCGAGCATGTTGAACCTGTAGAGAGGGTGTGGGAGATTGAGCAAGGAAACAAAATGAACAGACAGAATGGAAGATAATCATTTTCCACTGAATTCAATGTATATGATTACATAGATTTAAAAGGTGCTATGGAGAGCATTTAATGGTGAAAACAACCAAAAAGGACCAAGAACAGTGATGTCATGTTAAAATGCCCAAGCTCGGCGTTGGTCAGAAGTTAGCGTGCAAACCAACTAGCACTGGTTCAAGTATAATATTCCATTTTACAGCATGTAGTCGCTGAATAACACTGCAAGTGATTCCACAAGAAAATATGGCAATAAATATGCAGATGCCTTAAAAAGGATCAAGATAGACAAGAGACAGACTTTGATTAACTACAGAACCTTTTGTGTGGAGTATCGTTTCCAAGCACTGCAATCCACCACATATCTGTCACTGAAGTCTTCTCCCTTGCCAAACCACATGAGAGCGCGTGCCATGAGTCGCCAAGAAAAGACCGGAAAAAACTGAACATACCTCTCAGGGTTGCGCTCATTCCCCTCATCTAGTTTGTGCTTGATCATTTTGTAGCGACCGATGTTGAGTGACGGGCGAGAGATCGCCATACCTCCCAGAGATACTCTGAGAAGAGAAGGAAGGGGGAAGAGAGGAGGAGAAGGAGGGAGATGGGTGAGAGAGGAGAGAAGAGGATGAAGGCAAGTGAAGAGACTGATTTGAATGGAGGAGTCTAAAAGGGGCTTTCACATCTGGCTCGCTTACAGCAGTAGAATTGAAGGACCAGTTAATTCATGAAGTACATGCACTATTTTAGAATAAAACAAATAGATCTAGATGTCGAAATATCTAAATGACACACTGCAAAAACAACACCACCACCACCACCACTGTTTGAATTGCCTGTTATCCAAAACAAATTAGGTATGAAAGTAGTATATGCCGTCGAAGTGACTCTGAAACATCAACTGGTAGCACAAAGCTGATGCCAAAGGCAGTGAACATGGCCAGTGGCTTCCCCCAAGCAGGTCTTTCTATGTCGTTCTTTCCAAGGTCTTTCTAGAGACTTTTTTGTGTTCTACAGAGTTTTGTGTGTATGACGTTTAACCCAGGCAGTTCAATCATAATAAGCATCCTAATTTTATTTCTGATTACATTTAATTCAAGTCAATGACATACGTTTCATTATTAGCCTGAATAACCTTTCAGCTTACACAAAGGCTTCATATGTGAAAAAGCTAAGGTAAACTGGCAAAAAGGTTGAACATGACCTTGAGAGTAAATGTTTGTGTGCGTATTGAGAGGGAGTTTCAGGACTGACTGTGTTGATGGAACATAATCAACCCCCCCACCACCACAGACACAGACACACACGGCTTCCACACTCACCTGATTCCAATGTCGTCGTCCTCGCCGCCCCAGCCCCAGTAATTGTTGGGAAAACCATTCATCTTTAGGTACTGCAGAGGGGTCAGGGCAGACACGCCACCAAAATACATTTTATATGGCAGCCTGCCGACAAGAACACACAGACACGAAGACAAAGACGATGGTGAGAAAGAACATTATGGAAGGCACCGAGAGAGAGAGAGAGAGAGAGAGAGAGAGAGAGAGAGAGAGAGAGAGAGAGAGAGAGAGAGAGAGAGAGAGAGAGAGACTGCTTCATTAACGCATAAACAAAAGAAACTGATAGTCACTGAGGTAATAATACTTGAGTGATTCACCCATGTCAAACAAAGCCACAAAGGGAGGTCTTTACCTTTCCAAGGCCTGGTAATTTACATACAAATTGAATATAACTTAAATGCACACGGACACAGGACATGACGTAAGCCTGATTTACTACAGTGAGTGGGCATGGACATGGACAAAGCCAAGCAGAGGAACACCAGGAATTCCTGCTGTTTGTCTTGTTTAAATAAGGCGGCTCCACACTACTTATTCACCTGAAAAGGCAAACACTTAAATAAAGATAAGACAAACCACCCCTCCTGGGTGGGGACCTAATGAAGCAGGGACACTTTGGACCTTCAATCACTTTGATCGCTCATAATCCTTCTTGCCACCAATGAAAGGTCTCTTATCAGTGCACAACCAGGAACTTTTAACTTTTTTTTTTTTCTTTACACACACACACACACACACACACATCTCAGGGAATTCGAGGAAAAACACGTCTCCCACAGCTGAGTTCCTGAGGAGTGCTCCCTCCCATTCAACTAGTCCAAACACGCTCTTGGCCTGCTGGGTAAAGATCAAGTCCTTCTAAGGCAAGCCCCCTCACTGAGCTGCCATCTTGGAACGCTTTCGTGGAGCTATTTGAGATTATCAAGGAAGACCAGGCCCTATCAAAATGAATAGGGAGCTATCCAAAACTCCAGATCAGCGTGTACAGACTTTAAAAGTGTATTGTGCGAATCCTTGTTTAAGTCTGAATTGAACGATGTCAAAATCTACCTGTAGATCACTCAAATAAAGCTAAAAAAGGCATTATTTAAAACAGCAATTATTTAAAACTACACCTATGCCAACATTCGCAGCATGGCTATCACCATGGTGATGGAGATAGTAAACAAAAGGTTAACCATCAGTCATACCACATCCAACAATGCAATTCATTACTTTCCCAGCAGGGCAGGACTAAGTTTCTCAACTCCGCCATCTTTCTGTTACAAACGGTCGCAATACGGGGGGACACAATATGGGAGGACATTTAAGTGATGCGTCACCTCCTATATAAGTGTCTCTGGTAGAGACTAAATTTGAAAGACTGGGAACACAAAGGTCGTGCTCAGATTAAACTGTTTAATGTGTGACTGCGATTCCCCAGCACAAATACTATCCTTCCACAAATACTATCTTTCACCCACATCAGCACTGGTGATGGACCCATATCACAAACATTATAATGGGACACATCAGAGCTGCCGATGGTCGCCAGTTGTTTGTCAACCTCCCTATCAGTAAAGCTTGTGTATTATTGCAAGAGCAAACAAAAGCAAAACCCATGTGGCCACATTCAGTTGGGGGGGAGGGGGGATATCTGCATCCCTTTAGTATTGGGGTTGTCAAGAAAATCAACTCTAATAATAAAAATTAGAACCAAATCAGATACCCATTGTTAGAATTTTAAAGAATTATCTGTTCCACTAAGTCTGTACAGAATGTTCAGTAAACAACTGTTAGACTTGGAGGAGACCTTGGAAATATCCTTGACCAGTGATCATCTGTCGATACTTGTCAAGACAATGGCGTCAGTATGGATAGGAATGTGCCTGTTTAGGTTAGGTGCTGTTCGAATGCTTTGAGTGTCCCTGAGTCTTGCACGTATATGGAGTCGTGTCAAGTATAGAGACTGGTCAAGTTATTTCTTACTGTTTAGAATAGACTTATGATTAAACTTTGGAGTATATGTAGAACCCAGTTTGCCTCGCATCGGTGAGAAGGATCCAGACGAGCTACACTACACCATCTTCGTTGTCCTGTCTCAACCTCGCGGGAGAGACAGAAGAGTGACTTAGGCAGATAGTCTTTAGAGTTCGCTTTGTTACTTCAACCTTTTTATTTCCATCTAATCAACAGTTGTAATACATTTAATTAATCCTGTAATACATCATTGATCCTGATCCAACTTAACGGAGTCATCCAATCTTCTATTCCGCTGGGAAGAAAACACAACGCAATCTTAAAGGTGAACAGTGACTTCAGGTGTAAAGTTAAACTGGAAAACCCCGAAAATCTAATACCATCTGCAACAGTATCAGTACCAACAGTGCCATCTTTGACTCCTCCAGTTAACATTTTACAGAGGACAAGTGCACACACAGGGTTTCTGCAGGTTTCAACAAGTTCAGTTTAGACATTTTAAGACCTTTTTATGACCATTATGATTCAAAATTTGAGACTGTGATGCCCTTTCTGGCAAAAATGGATGGGGTTGTGGGACTTGAAGTGAAATTTATGGATTCTATGTCCAAAGGGTATTTTTTTTCTCTGTACTATGGACTACAACTACCAGCTTTACATTAAAAAAAAAAAAAAGAAGAAAAGAAGATGCACTTCAAACAAGTAGCATAACCCACACGAAAACACACAAAACCAACTACGGTGTAAAATTCTTTACACAGACCACTTTAAGACCTATTTGACATAGCTGGCTCAACATGGCAAGAGCCTTTACTGAAGAGAATGCCTGAAATCTCAATTTTTTTTCACTCCTGTGGTATCCAAAATGGTATTTAGTATTGTAACAACACCACAACTGATCTAGGTCTTATTCACCTTGAAGTGTCAGCATAGTCTAATGCCCAATAAAGAGTAGACCAGGCATCACCCTCTACGAGCAAACAAATGACAGAACAGGAGACACTGACTTGTAGCCAAATTTGTCCATTGCTATGGCGGCGTGCTTTGGGAAGGCGTCGCAGGTGTAGGTGTTGCGGTCGTCCTCAGGGATGAGGTCCACATCGTGGAAGAACAGACAGTCCCAGTCCTCCTCACGCATGGCCTCCCGGAAGCCTATGTTCATCAGCTTTGCCCGATTAAATGTATGGTCCCCTGCCTATAGAAACACATAGTCATGCTATACATAAGAAGACATCTAACTATCCATACATTAGTTCAGCTACACACACAGACACAAAGACCACATATATACTGTATATATACATATATACACATACATGCAGTTATTGCCAACCTGTTATTAGAATACGACCACTACCTTGAAGTCAATAACAATTTAAAAACGCTGGTCACAGATTAGTGAGCAAATGAATGTAAAAGATTAAATTTGATCACACACTCATACGTTAGTGAATGCGGTCCTACACACTAATTCCTTGCAATATTCCTGTAAATCCGAGTAAGCTCAGATGGTGCTTGAGGCGGGTGACCCTGGGGATTAGCTCTAATCTCAACAAAGCAGATGAGAGGTAGCGACCTCTGATAAAGGAGACACAGCAGAAAAGCCAAGGGTTTTGCCATTGCAAAATCAGTAGAGATATGTGTGTGTGTGTGTGTGTGTGTGTGTGTGTGTGTGTGTGTGTGTGTATGTGTGTGTGTGTATTTCTGGATGTGTGTATGCAGGCCTTAAGATTTTGATCTTTGTTCTCTGTTTACAGATACCAGAGCTAAACTCACGCGTAGGCTTGGTTATACATGCAAGCGCACATGCTAGGGCTGGGGTTTTGTGTATGCTATGGCCAAATAATAGCGCTGATGTCATGCACAGGAATACAAGATGTTGACTAGAGTAGTGATCAAAAGCCTGCGCCTATTCTCAATGATCACAAACACAAAGAAACACACTATTTTTTTTTTAATAAAAGAATAGCAACATAATGACTAAGGTTCATTACTTTACATATATATATATATATATATTCTTAATAACACTTCATACATCACACATGCCACAGGGTTTCATATATCAGTTAAGAGATCAACAGATGAATATAAGAATGAAAAAAGGAAACCAACAATTATGCCATCCAGATGATTCAAAAAAAAAAAAAAAAAAAAAAACCTTTCCAAGTAAATATGAGCAAAAGTAGAGGGCTAACTGCCAACACTTTAAGGTGAGAGGTGAAGTAAGCGCTTTACTAAAGCCCAGGTTGTTTTAAGTGGATAAGGAGATTTGTAACGTCTGATTACAACAGGCAGACGTCCAACTAGTGTGTTTTTTCGGTGACTGATGCCAAGGGGTGCTCCTAAGTCACTTCAGATGGAGCGTTGGGGCCTCTAAGTATACCGACTCACAGCCCTGATTTCTTCACCTGAATTAAATTACTGCAGCATGCTTATCTGATAAGTAAACAGTGCAGTGAAGCAGTGAGCAGTGATGCAGTGAGCAGTCATTATCAACTGTGTCAATTACAGAGAATTAGGAGGAACTATTGCACAGAAATCAAGATGGTCCTGCCATTGTTGTGCGGTATGACCATGAGAAAGACTGGAGCTGATTAGAGGGGTGTGTGTGTGTATGCGTGTGTTACCTCACCTGGTGAATGACATAGATGCCATAATTAAGCTGTTGTCTCTGCAAGAAAGGGTGCAGGTAGTAGAGGAGGAACTTTAAGTGGTGCTCCCGGTTTCTGTGGGGAATAATTATGGCGGTGCGATGTCTGGCCTCACAGTTGGGAGGCTGGTACCGACCTCCTCTTGAAACAAGTGGATTCCTTCGCTCCACTTCGTCCAGGGTCAAGCCAGTGGGGAAAGTAACACGGATCGGTCCACCTTCGCAAAACAGAACCAAAAAAAGAGAGGGAAGGATGAGATGTACACAGAGAGAGAGAGAGAAAGAAAGAAACAAGGAAAAAAGCAACATTAGGCTTAGCACTAGCTGGAAATAAACCACAGTTGCCTTAAGGGAGACGTAGCACATTAAGGCTAAATGATGTAATGTGAAGCTAATTCAGTGGAGAGTGACTGCTGACTGCTTGCAGGAACACACAATTCGGGATGAAATGAGTCTAAAAATAGAAACAAGAAATGCACTTGAATGACTTGAGATGACATGCTAAAGATCTGGGTCAGCTGTTACAGAACAGCTCTACGGACCACAGAGTGTGCCAGTATCTATGAGGAAGAGAGAAGTAACCTCCTTTGTGGACATACTCATTTGCTAGACATACAATTTATTGTTTTTGTTCCTTAGTTGAAGGCAGTGTGTCATCCGTTTTTTTTGTCCTATCTGAAGTCAGGTATGAAAGATTGTTCCCTCCCAACAACACCCTCCTTTAGCCAACTGTGTCAGACAACACACACACACAAGGGCAGCGCAATTGCTCGTTAATCAAGCCTTCACCCTGGCCGTCCAGAGAAACCTAGGCAACAGGAAAGAGACCTCTGGGAATGAGACAAGGAAGCAGGGTCTGACTATCCTTGATAAGATTAGAAAGGAAGGGGATAAACAGAAAACATAGAAATATGGCACTTTTCCAGAAAGTTCGGTACCTCATCGGCACGCATGTGGTGGGGCAAGGGCTAGCACAATCTGGCTACTATAGCCTTCTTTGTTTATGAACGAAAGTGTAGGCTAATTATTTATACTCATTGGTCATCTTAAATTGGCACGAAATGTAACATCTCTAAAAACACAAAATGGAAGTTTTCTTCAACTGTAAATTTCGTCAAATGTAAATGCTGTCATTTTGGATATATCTTCCAATAACAAAAGTATTGAGGTCATGACATGACATACAGGTGGTCATGAGCAACACTGATTTTGCTAAAAACTTTGTTATCAAAATAAGATTGCTTACATGCAATTAATAAGGATTTTGGAACTTTGCAGAAAGGCAAAAAATATAATTTAGCATCTATACATCACCTGATACTACCCTGATACTACTAGGGAGGGGAATTACTTTCAACTTGTGAAACAAATGCTCTTGAAAAGAATGAATAACCCACATCTCAAGTCCAAATCAAGATCAAGTTTTTAGACCCTGAGTCTCAAGTCAAGTCTCATGTTTCTAAATGGGTGACTTGAGTCCAAGTCTCAGACCATCTGTTTCTTCCCCATGTGCTAAGGTTGGGTATTGATTGGGTTTTATTCGATGGTGCTAAATTGATACTTTTACATATGGTGCTGGTGCCTAAACGGTGCTTAAATCGGTACCTGGGGAAAGAACGGTCACATAGCCTCCTTGTGTGTGTGTGTGGTGTGCCTTCCCTTGCTTTATTAAAGGTTGTAGGTTAACCATGCTCTTAACCAGCGATACTTTTTTTTCCACGATGGAACAATATTCTCAAAATAGTCATTCAAATTCATGGCTTGGAATACTTCATTTCACAAGGTATAACTGGACAACTTTCAAAGTTGGCAGGACTGGACAGGTCATGTTGATTCTCTCGCAGATAAACTTTCCATTTGCAACGGCCTTCTCAGAGCAATCAGTGTCTGTCAGTCTGTTCACGTCACATTTTAGTATCGGCTCAGCACGGATAGAACCTGGCCAAAGCAAGTATGACAAAAAAAGGGTCACAGGTGCAATCCCCAGTGGAGCACCAAAAAAATCGAGTCGAGTCGAGCAGTGCAGTGCTAGTGGAAAAGCCCCAAGATGCACACTTGGTTGGGTGAGAGGCCAGAATAGCAAAAGTGTATGATCAGACAAAACAAGCATGTAAGATCAGAGAAAAGTAAAGTTCTACAGATAGGCCAGTGCTAAAGACGGGCCAGTTTGATTTGAGATTTGATTTCAGTTCGACTCTTGAACCCACCATTCTGAGTTGGATATCTATTTGGATAGAAGCATTTGTTAAAGATAAGTGAACTCTGACATGATAACTTTGAAAATGTGTGGTTGAGGTGGACTCACCAATGAGTGGGGACTTCTTGGGGCAGTAGGGAAGGTCCTCTTTGGCCGGACTCCGGGCCAGGACTGAGAGATTAGCGTACACATCTCCTCCGTTGGTGCCGTTGCGCGCATGGGCCAAGGTCGCCGTGGAGTGCTCGGTCTTGCGAAAGATCCGGAAGAAGTATGAGACCCTCCGCTGGTAGCCCTCTCGTGACAGCAGCGCCATGACGACCAGCTGCACACCAAGGAACATCACCAGATAGCGCCATTTGGACTGTAGAGTGACCATGGCAACCGCCTGCAGGGATCAATGCGGTCGGCGGGCAGGTGGGCGCACTAGACTTGGCTCTGCTACACTCTCGCCTGTGTGCGACGAGAGTCTGTGGGTGTAAGAGGTTTCCGAGTGGCTTGGCGATGAAACAAAGGACACAAATCACTCTACGGTGGTTTCATTCCTCCCAGGAGAGCTTAATGCCCCCTGTAAAAACCATAAGCACCAGTTAAGGGGAATAGATTGGTCCAAAAAATGTTCTACTTTCCCTACACAGATATGAAAAAAATAATAATGTATTTTAATATATGTACATAAAAAAATCACAATAGCTAACTGCACTGCCAAATGAGATATGTAGTGCTGTCAAAACAGGGATGATTGCCAAGAGATGTAAACAGGCTGTACAGGGAGTGTTGTTAGAGGTGAGGTTTTGGAATGTAAACCTTTTGAGAGTGGAACAAAAAATTAATTGCAAAAAAAAGTTGACAGCAGATACAAAAGGCACTTGGGAGAGGGTGGTTGAGATGGAGTCACAAAAAGTTCTGAAAAGTTTCCAACTGTTGTGGAACGTGCTACCGTTAATGATGCAGCAGAGTGGAGCCTTCTAAACGTTCACTCATCAAGGATCCTTCACGTCCATGCCAGTTTCATTTTGAGCCCTGCCTGATTATCTGTCACAGTCCCTCGGAGGAGACGAGTGGCAGCTCATGCAGACGAGAGTCTTTTCCTGGGCATTGTCCATGTCAAAGCCACAGCTCTCCACAGCCAAGAGTTGTGGTCACTCAGCTGTTCACTCCTGGACCCTGGCCAAGAGTCTAACTGAAGTAGAAAAGTGTGTGAGTATGTGAGTGTGTGTGCGTTTGAGCATGTGTGTGGAGGAAACGAAACAATGAAAAAAAGAGGAAAAGGGATATCCAGCAGCAACAGCTATTGTCTCATTTTGTCGCCGGCTAAGAGCAGGGTTCAAGTAAACCTGCCAGACATGGTCAGGAGCAGAATCATGGGCTTCCCTGTAGAAGAAATAAGAAAAAACACAGTGGAAGAAAAGGAAACAGGAAGATTAAGGCCACATACTAAATCAGACAAAACAATTACAGAAATTAAAAAGCATTTCCTTTTAACCAAACACAACCAGCATCTGACAATTTGTAATTCTTCAGGGTACAGTACTATGGCATCAACCTCAAATTAATTTCAAAGGAGTATGGTCACGAGAGAGCCATCAGTCAGTTCCACTAGACTAGAAATCCAGGCTTTGCACTGATCTGTGACTGCGCACACATCAGCACACAGAGCAAACTTCCAGGGACTGTGAAAAGGCACAGACACAGTTATCTCTAGACTGAATCACAACTTCTTTACAGTTGTCCTTTCTTTAATTCTGTTGTTTGATTTCCTCTTCTTTCCTTCTTTCTCTCTTAATTTGCTCAGTTCTTCACTCATTTCATCATACAAAGCCTACAAAGCCTAAACCTTTGCAGGCCTAACTTATATTAAGATGCACACCTGTAAATGGTACTTTGACTGAATGATCTACTCAGATTCATGCATGAAGCCAAAATATAATCTGATTTAAACATGAAAATTAATATCACTTTGCATACATTTATGAATATTAGCTTCTTATTCGTCAAAGTTGGCTGTAGTTTGGGGCACTGTACCATTTAAGCCCACCATCAAAAAACAGCAATTTTTTGAAAATATTCAATTCTCTAAAGAGATAAAACATGTGTTGATGTGTAGATTAATGTCATCAATTACAAAACATTCATTATACACACCTACATGCTTCATTTTTTGCCAGTGTATCACTCAGCAAGACTTGTGGTTTGGCTGACAGAATAGCTCTGTGCACTAGCACCTAAAAGTCATCTTTCCAAATGTACAAAAACAGCTGAAAATGACAAAGTATTATGTCTTAATATACAAATATCAAATTTACCTCTCATTTTTCATAAAATAAATGGAATTCTGAAAGAAGTGACTAAAAACAGCCAAATGCTAGTTTGAGGGGTCCGAAAACACCAAAGTTTTGAGGTATCGTTTTGTGTGTAATCTTGACACTCTATACAAAGATGTTTGGGCACCTAAAATTGGCTTATGTGATTGATTTGAAATTAAGAACACATGGAGTTAACAAACCGCTGGACTGATTAAAACAATGAGTAGCACAAAATAGTTTTTTCTTTTTGTAACATTTGACTTCCAAGTTGAAAGTGGACTTAAATGGTACATGGGCTTCACAGGTACTCTTATACCTTTTGAAATCTATAAAAATGAATGTATACGGAGAGATTAATCTTGAAGTTTGACAGGTTCTTTCCCCTGCAAACCATATCAATATTGATGAAAAACATCTAAACTTAGATTTTGTACACTCAAGGGTACACTTACCCCATTTCCTAAATGCACTATCTATAGGACAAGGATTTGCAAGGGTTCTGCATGTTTTTTGGGTGGCAGCTCTAGAATCTCCAAATCATCAAATGCTCCTTTAAAATGACTAAATACCCCTTTAAATACATGTCCCCTCCTTTCTTACCTTCATTATTACTATGACCACAACTACCACACCTTCATTCAGAAGGGCTGAATCTTATCTGATGGGCGCAGCCCCATAAGTGTTTGACAGTCAGCAGTGGCAGCAGCTTGTGTTTGTTTTCATCCCTTCCTGAATGCCACAGCTCAAGTGCTTGGATGGGATCAAACCTTGGGGGAGGAGGGGAGGATGTTATTGGTCTGAGGGGGACATGGGGGCATTTGTTCCAACATGGCTACCTTTCCAGACTGGCAGAGCTTGAAGTAAGCCACCCCACACACAGACACATCACTTCCACAGGGCTCTTTTCTCTAACTCAGCTGTTGGTGTAGACTGTCACCTAGCCATGAGGTCCTTGTCTGCTTCACAACGCCTCTCCATGACAGTAGTGCAGTCCCATTATCCCATACTCCCCACCATATGATCAGCCTTGCCGGGTGGAAGGGCCAGAGAATCCAGTGAATCTGTGCTTACAAATCAATTAGTCCTCGTTAAAACGGCCACACTCAGACCCACTAATCCTAATCTCACGAGTGGTGATGGGATTCGCAGTTTACAAAGAGAGAGAGAGAGAGAGAGAGAGAGAGAGAGAGAGAGAGAGAGAAAATACAGGATGTGGAGAAATGGGGAAAATGATGGCAAAAGCTGAGAATAGACAAGGATAAGGGACACAGAAACAGTGTGTGTGTGTATAAGAGAGAGAGAGAACCAAAGAGACAGGAGGAATAGACATGAAGTGTGTATTTGAAGAGCACCACTGTAACATTAAATCTGTGGGCCTATTTGAGCATTTCTGCCTGATCCCCAGTCAATCCCACACACACTCACAAGAGATTGGTTCATTGAGCACAACTCATTAAAATGGGGGGGGGGGGGGGGGGGGGTATAGAAATGGAGACATAGGCAAGCAGTGGACAGAGAGAGAGAGAGAAAGAAAGAGAGAGAGACAGATGGAAAGGGGGGGCAGTAAAAATGGGAGAGAGCGAGAGAGGGAGAAACAGAGGGAGAGAAAGAGGAGGGAAGAGAAAGAGTAGGAGAGGGGAGGGGAGAGGAGGGGAGCATGCTGGGAAAGAGCCAGAGCTAATGACTTCTTTCTGTGGTTGGAAATGAGACCAGATGGAGGGCTAACCCTTAAGAGCCCCTCTCTCTCTCTCTCTCTCTCCCCCCCTCTCTAAAAAAGGATCTGTGCGCTGAAAGACAGCCCTTTCTACAGTTTAACGTAGAATACAAAGGTGGCTGAAAAGGAGCATCACAGACACACACACACACACACACACACACACACACACACACACACACATACATACACACACACACACACACAGTTACAGACTAATGCATAGAACATAAGAGTATGAGGCAGATCAGCTCGGCAGCTCCTGGACGTCCTGCAGTATCCCCAGCTCAACACCACAAAGTGCAGTGCTATCAGAAGCCACGAAGGACAGAAATATCGAAACCCTTCAGCATACACATCCTATATCTGCATGACCACAACACTTACACTTGAAACACACACATAGGCTACACTCTCCATTTGTACTATTCCACTGAAAATGCACACATACAAATCACCACTTAACACAATTAAGGACACAGACACACACGCAATTAGTCTCTTGTGAGTACAGAGAAGTGAGTATTTTCAGGAGATGAGGAAGTAGCTTCACTGGTCAAAAGGTTCTACACTTAAGGTAATGGTTCAAAAACCTTCCTATCTTACTGGAACCAGTATGGAGTGTCTGAGAAAAGTGATGAGTGCGCACACACACACACACACACACACACACACACACACACACACACACACACCACACACACACACACACCCCTCTAGCAGAGTTCAACGCAGAAGCACACCAGGTTCCTCTGCTAAGAACAAAGAACAGCTCTATGTCCAGCAACCCTAGTGCATACAGGGGAATTCATAGAGCTCAAGGCTTTACCAACAACATTGTTTCATCAAGTGTGTATGCATGCATGCATGTGCGTGCGTGCATGGAATGCTACTGCAATAAAAAAATTCCCCAAGACAACGCCAATGGTAAGTCATTGGTGCGCAGCTGAGGAATAAAGTAGTATGTAGTAGTGATAGTTGTAGTAGCAGTAGTATACTGCTGCTGATGGCCTCCATCTCTCCTTTCTCTTCGCTTCTTTACTGCTCTTCCTCTTTCCAAATCCCCCCATTACGCTTTCTCCTCTTTTGTTTTCCCTTCCTTTTCTCTCCCTCTCTTCATCATACGTCCATCTCCCTCTCCACCACTCCTGTTTCTGGGCACAGGCAGAACTCAATGCAGAAGCACAGGCAGGCATGACTAACACTGGCCGTCTTGCCAGACAAATAATCTGCGCCGCCTCCTCTTCTTCCTCCTCTTTCTCCTTCACTTTCATTCTCTTCTCTCACTGGCTGCAAGGCCTCTGAGCCTTTGTCAGAAAATGCATCCTATAAATGGGACAGCCTCCGCTGCCTGAGGTCATTAATATCTCTCCCTCTCTGTCTTGGTCTCTCTTTTACATTCACATGCATACACAAACACACACGCAAGCCATCAAACGTTGGAAGACTTGGCATGAGCGACAGACTGACTTACTTAAATAAATAAATAAATACATACATACATACATACATACTTACATACTTACATACATACATACATACATACATAATAAATGAGCTGCTAGCCAAATGGCTCGGACATATTTATAGATCTTTATCCAGCAAGCGCCTGAGGATGAGCATGTTAAAAGTGGGAGATATAACTAGAGCACTACCTGAAAAATCACACCTACCTGCCACATGCCGCCTGATCTCTAAGGCCCACCCTGGTGCACAGCCCCAACAACCACACTACAATTGGGCCAGAAAACTTGGCAAGAGAGAGGTGGACTAGTCTATACGAGGCAAGGCCGAACTGCAAGCCACTTCCACCCCCACCTCACGACAGACTACCCATATGCAGTTACTCTCCCCATCAGAAACATCTAACGCTGCACCCAGTCACTCAAACTGAACTGCCCAGGAGGTGGAGAGTGTACTGGCTGGCCTTCACGTGAAGGACAAAAGGAGATATGGCAAGTTGCGCATCAACATGTACGAGTGCTTGTGATGGGTAAACAGGGAAGACGAATCAGGCAGTGATGCACCAAAAAGAACAAAACAAAAGAAAAAAATAAATAGTGCCAAACAACAAGACAGAACGAGAGAGAAGTGCACTCGGACCTAGAATTGGAGGTCTTACGAAACAGTGCAGAAAAGAAGTGCGGGGGGGGGGGGGGGGTTACTGCAGAGGAAATGTGAAATACTTGAAAACATCTGGAAAGCATCGCTGAGATTTTTGTTGCAGAGGAGAGAAGAGAGATGGTAAAACAGGGGGTTGTAAAAAAAATAGAGGGGGGAAGAGAGAGAGAGAAAGGAGGGAGAAAAGGCAAGGAGATGGAGGAATAATAGACACACAAAAAGAGGAAACAGAGAATGTAATAAGAGGGAAACAAGCTACAGCAAAAGAAACCAGAAACAACCTGGTGTTTCTACCCTGGAGTTAGCCCCTCGGCCATAAATCAGTAAGGGTTCGAGCTGCCAACACACACACACACACACACACACACACACACACACACACACACACACACACACACACACAGAGAGTTGGTGCTGGAGAGCCAACCCTCCCTCCCAACCATGGTGACTGACCTAGTCTGGATCATGTGTCAAAGACACATCTGTCAGCCTAAGCATCTCTTGGACTCTGCAATCTCCACAAATCCACTCTGACACGTTTCCATATCGTGGTGCAGTAAACAAATTGAGGTAAATGCAATATAGGCAAGGAGAAAAATAAAATATAAATATGTAAATAAACAATGGGGCATAAATGTACCTGCTTAAGCCTTACAGACCCGGTTTTAAGTCTGTAGTGGTTTTAGTCGCTTGCACTAAGCACTGTCTGACTCTCATATACAGTACATTTGGGAGGTGTCAGAGCTCACAATCACCACTACTGCCACCACCACAAGAAGCTTTGCAACTCTTACGAGATCTGAAATCTTTGAAGAGACCTAATGGTGTTGCATAGAACAGTGCAATGACCCTGTGGCCTCATACAGCACATGTTAGATTCATTGCCATTAAAAAAAATAGGCCTAAATAAATAAACTAAAATAGATAGACACTACAACAGCCATCCGGTGCTTCAATGTTAAATTTAAAGTGCTTACACCGGTAATATACCACTTCAAGTGCTTATACATCATCTGTTCCTGTAACTCAAAGCCATCTTCAAGGGATTTCTGCCATTCTTGCTTACTAACATTCACTAATGACAAAAGCTTTAACACCACCATTCTCTCAGGTTCCTCAAAGTGAATGGCACACTGCTAAGCTCAGAAATATGCATTCAAATCAGAAGTGGTTTACGGCACATTCTCTTCCTTGTGGTCTGTATTTCCAACCTACTCTAACTATCATATTAACTGCCATCATGTAAGCACTGGTCCCCTTCTCAATTTTATTTTCTTTCTCTTCCTCATACTCTGTGACAACAACAGTACCACAGAACAGGGGGGAAAAGCCAGGCCTTTCACAGTTCAATCACCAATGACGTTTCATCTTAATAGTACAACATGGTTGGTCGCAAAGCATTGAAAATGGAGGCATTACGATGGCAGTAATATGCAGACTGTGAGCCAAACAGGAAAAAGAGAGACAAGGGGAAAAAAAAGTGGCATTTCAGGGTTAGGAGGAAGTTGCAAATCTAGAAGTCTGCAGCCAAGGTTTACAGAGCTTGACTGACCAATATTGAGCAACTGCTCAATGTCTGACCATGTGACCCATCCAGTGAGTAGTAGACGCCGATGTGATTGTAAGTCAGTCATTAGCTTATATTTCACGCATTAGGAGGTCTGGCCAATGAAACCTTCTGTGGAAATCAAAAAACAAACCAAAAAACAAAGACATGCCATCACCTCACAACCAACCACGACCACAAAATGTTCTGAATTCTTCTGAATCTTTTCTGATTAGATTTCCGCTTTTAAAAGGAGTGCAGAGAACACTGTGGGTGATATGGCAGATTCAGGCATACAGAGTGTTAATATTGCTCACGACCCTCTAGATTCAAGAAGTTACATGTTTTCAAGTTGCAAACCAAAACAACTAGCTTGTTATGGAAAGGCTACCCCTCTTTTTAGATTTTTAGAGCAAAGCATTTACATTACATTTACATGATATCAATAATGCAAAGCGACACAAACGCTAGGCTACACGGCTAATTTTGCTTTCTGTGAGGATACACTGACAGAACCAAAGCGCTAATCTCACCTGACAGCGTTTGAGAAGTGCAGACGCACACAAATCCCATGTCATCATCTGTGATGAAAATGACATGGTGTCAGCATGGCTGGGCCCTCTTTGTGGTAAACCCGGCAAGCCACTGTTTCTACATAACAAAGAGTGGATTCTGGCAGCAATGTTTACCACCAAATGGCCACTTGTTTTATGGGGGGGGGTTAGAAGCATAGAAGCATTAGGTCAACTGTAAAAGCGAAGTCCCCACACCCTGGTGGCTTCCAGGGAACTGTAAGTGATATCAATAATGCAGAGAACTACTATTGAAGCACAGTGTAGTAAACCTACAATCTAGATGGGTGGGGAGTGGACCTCTCTAGACCACGTTTAAAGTACTTTGACAAATTTACCAAGGCTCAGTCGGCATGAAACTGACAACGGTCCTCATCCTCCCCAGAGTGGAGATGAGATAAAAATGGAATGTAGAGATTAAAACAATGTTTTCCAGCCCACCTTATGTATCTCTTACACAGCATGGGTTATAGTGCTGGCATGGGTTATAATGTAAGCAGCACTGCAAGCACACGCTCATGCAAATGCTTGTTTTTTTTTTTGTTTTTTTTTTTTAAATGGCCTCACCATGGAAACATATCAGCTGCTTTGGATCCCATAGGAGTTGGGAAGGAGGTGCCTCTGTGCTTGAGGTATTTAGTTCTCATGACTTCCCATTAAAATACAACCAATCCTCCTCCCTTCCTCCCCTTTTTAGAACTTGGGAGAGCAAACGGTAGAATCTCCATGCTCTCAGCCTGGCAACCTAAACTGGACAAGCCTGAGCCCTGTTCCATCCCTGGTGAGCAGGTGCAAATGAGATGAAGGAGAACAAAACATTAATAGCTTTTCTTTTTATTGTTGTTGTCGTTTTATTTTCAGAGTTTGTGCTTTGTCCAGGAATTTCTTTTCCTTTTACACTTTCAGCCAGATTTCAAGACTTTTCCAGGTCTGGAAAACAATGTGTTATAATTCCAAACTTCCCCTTACTTTTTGCCCTGTGTTTAGTTTTGCTTAGTGGGATATAAATATTGCTTTTGCCAATATTTATACTGTTCTATTTACACGGCTTAACCTGCAGCCAGGCACTGCCACCATAGCCACAAGCAAAGCTTGGCTTAGGTATCTAAGCAATGAGGTCCAGAGGGAAAGGTGGCAGGGTCAGGTTAACTAGCAACAAACAGTACATTAAAATCATACACAGACAGATGCATGTTCACAAGCAGCCTCCACAGCACCTAAGTTGTTCATTTATTAGTGAAACTAGCATTCATAACAACGCAGACCCTTAAGCATAGCCTCAACAGGCTAAATACAGTCTAGGTTATTTTTGGTCTTCTATCTCAAACGCATAGCTGCTTTATAATCAGTCACAAATTAACAGATAACCTACCATACATTTCCAGAAGTCTTAGTTAACCCTCTATAAAGAATCAGGTCCCCCTGTTTTCAGTCCCTGAATCCTGTGTCCTTCAAAGTATTTCCCTTTATCTCAACTCTTGAAGAATGTTAATGTTTTGTGTACAAGTGCTTGGTTACTCTAGCCTCTGACTACTCCAGCCACTCACTACAAGATTAATCTGACTAAGGTGCATGGGCTTATCAAAACCATTAACCCAATTCACTAAAGATGGTGAGAAGTAGGTGTGGTGCTGTGTACCATAAATATATCAGTGACAAAAAGGTAATAATAATGGTTTAACCATCACATTCCATGTGTATTTCTTAGTATTCATGTGGGGGCTGGTAAAGAAATGAAACAAGAACACACAGAGTGGATTCATTATTTGTGTTCAAGAAGAGAATATCTTGATTTTGGAATGTTTGGAGGGAATGTGCTATACTTGTATCTTCGATACTGTTCCACAAAAGGTGAATATCAAATCCAAAAGGTCCCTCGTTAGATGAAGTGACAGGCACGGTTTTTTTCAGATGTGCCTAGTAGGTATGAACAACTAGAAACAGCCCATATGGGCCTATTGGTAAAAGCATATGCCAATGCAAGTAGGCCCATGTCATAAATGAGTGCTCAACAAGGCTAAGTACAGAGACATAACTTACTGCTAAACCCAAGAGTTTCATTTCCCTGATGAAACCCCATCTAGTAATAGTCACATCATATCCTGGTAAAGCAGGTGAGGCCCATGTAACGTCAATGTATCAGTCAAATCGAAAAGTAAAATCGAAAAGGGCATGCCAACTAATCATAACCATACCAAACAAAATGTGGACTGGCAATGAAGCACAAGTTTTTGTAAGAAAAAGGTTAGGAAGGAGAAAAGAATACTTAAAAAGGGCACATCTTAAACGACTAAGCAATATCAGATTTGTCGATTAGCTGAGATTTATAAGGACGTGTTCAAAAATGACTATATGGGACCAGGAAAAATGAAAAAGTTTCTTTATTTTGTTCAACAATTTAATAACTTCCTTGACGTAGCTATGTAAAGATTTTTCTCTTAGTAATGTTAGTTGGTCTAGTGCATGACACGTGAAAATCCCTAACGTTTTAACTGCATAAAGTTACGTGTTAATACGAGCCATACGATTCTCAACAACAAAACAGCAACCCAAATTAAACTACTTTCCCATCCAAATTATAATTTATTAATTTATGTAAGGGCATACTCCATTTTCCCGTGTTTATTTAAAACTAGTAGTCATTCCAAAGTTAACGTTAACCGGCCATCAAACACATCGACGTAACCGTTAATCTACCATTAAGGCGAAATCATAAAATGAGGCAACTTGATGTTGTGTTGTTGTCAGGACATTGTTTTCGCGTTGGTGAAACTTTCATTTATTTACAGTATTCGTTTTGTCAGGGCTAACAGGAAACTATACAGTCCTTACACAGACCTGCATTACGTTAACGTTATCTCGAACAAAAAACGAGGGACAGGAGCTAGCCGATGCACGAATAATATGGCAACTAACGTTGAAATTATGCTCATGGATGTGTAGCCTAGCGAGCTAGCGGAGTTCCAGCCCGTTATAAGAACTAGCTGGGGAACTGTGGCAGCAAGCACACTGTGTACAAAACGGGTTATTTGATTTTGTCGATAAACGTAATCGTTCGTTTCAATAACCTGGTCACTTACCCGATGTTTGTTGTCCTCTTCAAGTACCTTGGCTATTCCTCGGCACAATTACCGCTATAGCTCCCACTAGGAAAGTTGAAATGCTCGTTACTTGAGCACAGGAAGTGATGTACTTCTTATACTAGACTCTCGAGAGGGTGGTTACTTGGTGAAACGCACCCTTCTACGAATAATCACCGTGTTGTTTTTTCCATAACAGCCCTTGCTGACTTGAGCAAGCAGGACTAATCTTGTCATCTGACACTTTTTAAAACCACAGACCACGACGACAACGTTAACTTACACTGTTCCTTCAATCTTTAGATTAGGTTGTTGCATTTGAATAGGCCTGTACACTGACATCAAAAATCATTCAGCTCCACTTACTGACACTGCCCTTACACTGCTGTCTGCTCGTGTACCACTGACCAGCTGACTTCCAGAAGATCTAGGCTATTCTAGAATGTTAATCAAAAAAGGTTATCAGTTTAAAGTCAACCGTAAACAAATGTCTTATTACACTTCATAAATTACACAACAGATAGCCCAAGGTCTACTAATTTCCATCAATTCTTTTTCATCACTGGAAATGTGTTAATGCTAACATAGCCTAACTTTCTCAGTTGTGGCAGTTGTTTTAAGACTATTAGCGTTAAGGATGTCACAGTTTGCCCAGTTCCACCCGTGGCAGCCCCAACCCAAATTTGATGCAGTGGTTGTAGCTCTCTGGCAAAGTCTTTGTCCTAATCATAAAGGCACCTACAACTTGGATCTATCATGTAGTTCTATGTCTTCAAATAGCACTGAGATTTACGATGTATCGTTAGTTATTCATGCAATCTACACAAACTACTTTGACCCTGTTACTGATCATTTGTCAACCAACACGTCATTAAACAGGTATGTAAGAGCGTGGTTTTATACAGTATATAATACATATTCATTGGTGTTAAAAACTGAAAACTGTAACAAAAAGTGACCAACTTCATGTCAGGTTTAATTTCCTTTTTTCCCGATCTGTCATTCTGATCGTGAATAGCATTACAATTTGGATTAGTCCATGAGCAGGGGTCACCTTTACCAGTTTGGGAAGGTGGCAAATTACCCCTATATTTTTCTGCAGCAATGTATTTCTGGAGTAAATTTTACATGACAGCAAACTTTGTGATTTTACAGCCTCTTAAATAGAGCTCCCATTTAAAAAATATTAAAAAAAAAAAAGAAAAGAAAAAAAGATTTTTCCTGATATCCTCAGAGCACTTTGAAGGATCGCCATAAAACTCGGAACAGTTCTAAATCATCACGAAAGTCAAATTTGATTTAACGTCACCTTCCTCCATACTTTGCTACACTATAACCTGTTTGTGCACAGTCCAATGTTGGATTTTGTGTAGGCCATGGCAGATACATTTGGTCTGTAGACCTAACTTTAAAGGAAAGCCAACCTAAAATCCACCTAAAATACATTTTCTTATAACATGTACTATGTGTGATGCAACATGAGTTGTGACATGTGCCAATCTCTTCCATACTTTGTTACACCATACCCTGTGCCCAGTCCAGTATTTGGATTAGGTGAACCTACTGTATGACTATGGCATTTGGTATGTGACTTTAAAGGAAAACCTAGACTATTCAACCACCAAAATATATATATTTTCCTAAACCCTGTACTTTCTAGTTGTGATGTAACATGAGTTGTGGCAAATCAAACACTCCTCCATAGTTTGCGTTTATTGTACAGTTTTTGTATTGTATTGTATGGGCGGTGGTAGCGTAGTGGTTAAGGAACCTGGCTAGCGTGCAAGTAGCCTGAAAAGATGTGGGTTCGAATCCCAGCTACCACCGTTGTGCCCTTGAGCAAGGCACTTAACCCTAAGTTGCTCTAGGGGAGACTGGCCCTGAACAATTGATAGTTGACAAAGTTGTAAGTCGCTTTGGATAAAAGCGTCTGCTAAAATGCCTAAATGTAAATGTACAATGCACTATATATTGGTCATGGTTTACAACTTACAACTAAAGGAAAACCCAAACCAACAACCGACCACAATAATCTTCATTCTTCTCTCCAGGGGCGATTCTAGTACTGAGAGACAGAGGGTGCTCAGCCCCCGGGTCTGTATGCATGAATATGCACGCATTGCAAGATACAAACCATTACTGAAATATGCAATAATGGCCTCCACATATGGTCAGGGGCTAGAAAGGCATAAAGTGTACCCTTAACAATGAAAGACACTATCCTTGAAACATTTGGCTATGTTTAATGTGGATGTAATGATAACCAACAATTTTGGGATGCACTGCCTATTTAAGCTTCATAAGGTACCTTGACAGTCAGTGCGTTACAATACAGTGCAAATACTAATATAGACCAGGGGTTCTCAAAGTGGGTGTCAGGGTTCTCCAGGGGTACCTCAAAGTACTTGAGATTTTGAATAGGTATGTCATTGTCATCAATTTCATAACCATTTAAATGTCCACAGTTCTAACCATGACATATAGGCCTTCCTTTCTTATGATTCCTAATCACTACGACCTCTATCCACCAAGCAGAGGCTTACATTTTTATCATTATCCAAAAACAGTACGCCATGTATGTTGTAGGCTACATTATTCTAAAAGGTGGCATATATAGAGTATGGTGGTAGTGCAAAGACGCAGAGAAGAATTTAACTTAGTAGTCTAGTGGAAACCCCTATATGCCCAATAGTAAGCCCAGAAATGTTGAGTACCCTGAACTTTTACTCATCTAGGCCTAGCGGATGAAATTCAACTTGATTGCTAAAAGCTGAACTATGGGAAGTTTGTATAATTAGCATAGTAAGCCAATTATTTACTAAAAACAGAAAGAGTTGATGAGATTTATAATCCCTGTATCAAATCTACTGTCTTTCAGATATAGCCTGTCTAACGTCTCAAATGTAATGTAATGTAGACAAAAATTGCAATTGCCAACTTCTCTAAACAAAAGCATCTACGTTGACAAAAATTGTGGAGTGTGTGCTATTTATACACACAGACTCCCTCTTCCTGAGTGACCTTTGGCAGTTGGGTTGGTCTCTTGAGCCTTAGATCTGCCCAAGGTTTCTTGAATAAGGGAGTTTTTCCTCACTCCCGTTGCTCTTGGGTGCTCCTTGTTAATGTGTGGAAGTATTGTAATTTGCCCACCCAAGTAAGCCACATAGCCCTTGCCCTCTGTTAAAACTATACATCACTTTTACATCATCCACCCACCATCTTAACCCTCCCATAATGCACTTTATTCTTGTAAATTTTCTTTGTAATTTTGCATTTAGCAACGGGAATGCAATGGGGATTTTATTGTAGACCTGTACTTCCCATAACTGCAGGTAGGCTACAGAATATTAAAATCTATTCAAATCCAGTGAAGGGTATGCCAACCTAACCTACACTGACTGATATTAGGCCTATGGTGATTTGTTAAATAAAGTGATAATGGATTGAATATCCTTTTTTGTCAAAAAACAGCTACAAGGGATCAGTTAACCTCTTTGGCCACTACAAAATAATAAACGGGAGAGAGAAACAGTCTGTTGGGAATAGTCCATTGGTTCTCACAAACAGTATTTTTTAACACAGTAGGCCTAGATTTGACAAAAAAAAATCAATCCTTTTAAAACTGCTGCTGCACAAGTTTTGCCAAATGCAGTAACATGCCAGTTTAAAATTCTTGTGGTATTAGCAAAATATGTTTTTAGAATAAGAGTTCAAAAGCATCTGAAAGAACAAATGAAAATAGTCTTATATGGTTAAGCTTACATTTTTGCCACGATGAGGGGCCCTTGAAAAATATTCTGCTCCATTCCAAGAACCCCTGGAATAGTCAGTAGAAGAGACAGAGATTACAGGGATAACAAGAGAGTGATGCTCAAGAAGTGACCCCCTGCCAACACATAAGCCTACATGTGCAAAAACATCAAAACACACAAATGGAAACAGGCACCAGCCAAGCAGATTTTAGACTCAGGCATGATCTACAATTGAGTGACTTGTGAAAATGTCCATTTTTGTGCCTGGAGGGGTTATAGGTTAGGTCACAGGTTTCATATCCCACAAACTCCACCCCAAATATCCCACAATCCCCACAGGTCAGGTCATAGGTTTCATAGCCCACAAACTCTCATGGCACAATTTGCACGTCAATTTTGGCATGTCAGAAATTTTCTCAATGGGTGAGCATTGTCAGCCATTTTTGACCTCGGTATCTGAAAAATCCTGGCTACGGCCCTGCCTATGATTTAGCTTGTAGTTAACATAGAAAGGTGAGAGTCTAAATCCATGTTGTGATGTCCTATACCCATAATTCAGTCATACAACATTTCTGCAATAACAACATTATGTAAAAATTAGTTAAAAAAACAAGGAAATGGCCTATTAATGTGCATTTGCCTGAAACTAATTTCTTTTTATGTATAATCTTGATTGCAACTGTATAAATAAAAGTGGAAAGTAGAGAATAAACATGGGGATAGAGTGCAGACAAATAACCACAAGTGAACAAGTTAATAGACTTAGTGTAGTAATAATAATAACACTAATAAATGACTAGCAGTTTAAAGAGATCCATTAGATGTTTATAACTCTGAGAATTTAAGATAGCCTGAACTCAAATAAATAAAAGCAACCACACAAATAACTATGTGAATTAGTCAGGCTTGAGTTTAGATTAAGTTAATTAGATTTTAGAGCTGAGATTAGTTAAATTAATTAATCTCAGTTATTCTGTAAAGTCACTAAAATTGCGCTAACCCTCCAAAAAAAAAAAAGAGTTTCAGCTCGAGGGCATCCACCATTAAATCTAACTAAACAATGCAAGTCTATAACTTAAATACACTTCACCGAGGAGAGTTGCATCCAGTTGAAGGAGGTACAATGGAATGTGACTGGTTCTTTACCTGCCACCACTCTGTCTAATGGCCTAAGGACACACCTATGGCAATTAGCATTGTTAAGTGGCTATCCAGTTGTACATATACTCCAAGATTTAGAAATATCACTTATGGATTGTTTTGATAAGCCATACACTTTTGTGGCTTATCAATGGGTATCAAAATTAGAGCCTGGAGTGGGATCAATTTCATACAATTGTTCCATTACATTCAAAACTCTGTCCATATTGATTATGGTGTGTGTGGCGTGTAGGTCGTGGGAGCACACAACAGATCATGGGATAACCGTAGCAACAACAATAGATAGAGAACAAATACAGAGATCAGAATCATATCCGTTGTCATATGCCATGACAACGAAAGCAAACCTTGGTTTCAAATGTATGTCTTTGTTAGATTGGATTATAACTTGACTCAAATCATTAACAATCAGATTTGTTTAATTTCTGGGCTATAGTTTTAGACATTACTAAGGACAAACTCTGTGTCCCTGGGGTCAATAGGAGGATGGCATGGATTCTTGGGAGGTTGGAGTCACTGTGAAACATACATACAAAACAACCATCAGCATTTTGAACATCAGTAGAAGTCCACAATTAGTCCTTAAATCCGAGGCGAGTGTGTGTGGTGATTCAGTGTACATGCATATGTGTGCAAACAAAGTGTGCAGAAGGGCAGCGCTAGGCTCGCACCCTTTGTCTCTCTTCCTTGGAAGAGGCATTTCGATCCTCTTCGTGTTAAGCAAAATGTCGTTGCAGTTGGTTCTGGTCGTTGTTGTTTTAGCCCGGAGCCTTTCCTTGCAGCCCCCTTTTGCTGCAGTGTAGGGGCAGGTTGATTTCCCAGGCTCAGGTGTAACCGTGGCTTCCTGTAGGATGAGAGCCTGAACCAACCAACAATGGTTAAGTTACGAGAAGAGTCTTTGGCTTAGATGGTCACAGCTCTGGACACCTTCATGGTTTTGTAGATTCATCCGACATTATGTGTCCATCTCAAGGACAGGGACCAGACTGTTTCATGTCTGTTTGATTCTCTGTTATGATGAGAAGTGCTGAATAGCAGAAGGATCTCCAGGGTGGCAGTGTAAATGTTATTGGTGGCAGTGTAAATGTCAAATGGGCCATGTGTCCATTCTTGCCATTCATGGCGGTGAATGGTCTGGTCCATCAACCTCGGCTAGAGCGGTATGTTCTTTTCCTGGTCCCACTGCTTGTGTGGAGGCTGCCCCTTTTGATACAGTAGCACTTTTTCCAGCAAATCATTCCATTAAGTGTATGAGGCCAGGATAACAGGTCCAAGTCTATCCATGTCACAGGTACTATCCAGAGTCTTGAAATCTGAAATATATCTTAAAAATACTTGGGTAAAATCATTCAAAACCAGTTTTTAGTGAATGCAGTGTCACGAAGGGACACAGCTTTCAATCTTTCAATCAAGACTGCCTTGTTCTCTGAGAATGATATTATTCCCCCTTTCGGAACTGCGGCAATTATAAAGCCGCTAGATCCATCTTCTGGACTTATACTAGTTAAACAGTATGCCTTTATACATAGAGAAGAACATTAGATTTTAACAAGGCAAGAGTCAGTTTTGTCACTCATATTTCATCAGTTCCGGCAAGACATTCCACATCCTGCTGCCCTGTAGGAGGAAAGCTTCAGGTTTCAGTTTGTCAATAAGGAATGGCAAACAAATGCTTTTGGAACAATGGCAGAGGATGGTAGATAGTGACTGGTTAAGTATCAGGGAAATTAATCTGGTTAAGTCAAAAAGCAAATCCCAGTGCCTCTAATCAAAAATCATTTAAAGAAAAGAAAAGAGCAGAATATTTAGAGCAACTTTCACATTTTCAGTCTAAAAATAATAACCTTGTTAGGCATGCAACCCTATAACATTTTTGTTTGTTTTTGTTTTTTGTCTTGTAAAGTTGAGAATAAAGCAATTATCACCAAGAAGAGACAAACTTTATATAAAACTTTATATACTGTATAAACCTTTTCCTTTGTCCATAACCATACATTTTTCAGAACATCAGGACTTATACAGAAGGTAAACTAATACAATGGTTGTCTTGGCAGGACCAAAGAAAACACAGTGGAGTTGTACCAAATAGTGATGAGTCCCATATAAATGAAGGAAAAGAAAATGCAAAAAAACAAAGGCAAGCAAGAAAGTAAATTAAAAATAAAAGTAATAAATCTAAATTGTGGGTTTGATTCCACTCAATTTCAGTTAATCATGTAATATACTTACTTGCAAAAATAAAATAAAACATGTCAATGACAAGACCTCAGAGAGATCCGTTTTTAAAAATGTGTTAAAAATTAAAGTGAAATGTCTATTAACATACAGATAAAAAAATGTCCCAAAAGGTTGACCCAGAAAGTGACTTTCTAATGGTGTTTGGCCTCCTACAGAGGAGCAAACAGTGACTCTTTGTGTAGGCAAATTTACATTGAAAAGGAAAGAAGAGGCAACAGAGGGAAGTAACCCAATAAAAAATAAAGCAAAATGCAAATAAATTAAAGGAAGTAAAAATGGGTTATGTTTATCTGGGTTTGCAAGAAAAACATTTAAATGAAAAAAGAACATTTAAAGGGACAAAGTTAACATATTCTGAAATCAAAGCACTGCAAGTCCGGGAATATGACAATGACTGCAAATGATAGCAGTTTGGTGTAACTGATGTGTCATTTTAGGAACGATTCATCGATTTTTTCAAGTGAGGTTTTTTCTTTCTTTCTAGGACCCACTGAATACAAAACAACCATTTTTGTCCTCATGTTCAGTGACAAAATCCAAAATGGCCGACAATGTACAAATAATTCATACAAATTGGATACTGTGTTCAGTAGCTTCTTGCTTATGTTTGTGATAAGAGGACTCCTGATTAGTTAGGCATGTTGGTTGATCTCGACATTTATATCCGTTTCAAAGTTTCAAATGCTCAAAGTCAGCTTTATTGTCAGTTTCTCCACATGTACCACATGTCTCCACATGAGATTTTGCAGAATTCAGCCTGGCATCCACCATAGACCTAATGAAAAATACTACACCAGTGCTAAAGCATCTGGAAAATAGAAAATCAAAAGACAGTTACTGCCACTTTGCTCTAAAGCCCTGGGGCTTTGTGACTGACCCCCCCCCCCTCACAATGGAACTGTTAGAAATGGACTGTTTTTATCCCCCCATGACCCATCTTACTCCTTCACGTTAACACTATATCTGGCTACGACGACACCGTCCAGCCATAATTCTTGATAACCACCTATGGATAGACATCCATGTAATGTTATGGGATATAATATTATAATATAATAATATAATAATATAATTATTATGATGCTTAGCTAAAACTATGGACAACTTGTCATCTGTCATGGTTACTACAAATTGTGCTCTTCCTGCATGACCCCTGGCAGTTGGGTTAGCCCCTTGAGTAATGGATCTGCCCAGGGTTTCTTCCTAGACTAACTAAACATAAGGGAGTTTTTCCTTGCCCTGGTTGCTCTGGTTGTACAACACAGAATCTTCTCTCAGATGGATAGCGGATTATAGGAGAGGCTACATAAGGTAACACATAAGCAGAGCCTAGAAAAAGAGCTATGCACCAACAACTGGTTCATAAGGCAGCATCCAGAGGCTGCAAAGCCAAACAACCCAACCTGCATTGCACTGCACTGCAACTGCCTTGACTGACCCCACCAAAGCACAAAACTCAGGATGCTGAAAGCATCCACTCCAAGACAGAGGGAAACGAAAAGGAACATCCACATCAAACAGCCGTTTAGAACATGTGGCTACCCCACATTGAAACAAAAAGCCTAAAAGCTTTTAAAAAGTGAAATGACATGTATAAACTGCATGGCAATTAATCTGATGCTTTTAGGCCCATTCATTTTTGCACTCACTTTCTGGTCATATTGTTTTGCTGGCATTTGCAGGAGCCAATAGCTTTCTTGCACTTTTGAAATCACGTTATGTGGACCTATCAATTTGTCAATGACAAGATTTCAGTCATGTAAGCCCCTGGCACCACCACCTCCACTATAGGCTGTCTGAGAAAGGCCATACTGTATCCATCCCCGTGAATTTTGCACATTAGGCAGTAAACATCTGCATTAATCTGATCATTAATCACAATTTCTCTGTGCCCCTCTTACATTTCAGCATCTCACTTGACTCTTAACTTAACAGATGGCGACATCACACACCACAGAGCCAATGTGACTGGGCCTGCCCAGTAGAGTGTAAATTAAGAAAATAATCAAGGCCATGTATTTAAAAGCAAGACAAAAAATACAGGGTGTCATTGGCCCAAAAAGCACATTGGCTCATCGGGAAAATGCCCAGTATGCCAGATGGCCAGTCCGTAACTGGTGAGGAAGAAAGCAACCTCCTTACAAACACATGGCACAACATGGAAGGACCACTTCATCAGGACAGCACTCAAGGGCATGCCTTTGAAGATACAGATGTCCACATTTTGGACAGAGAAAATGATTTGAGAGAGGAGTGAAGGAGGGCATAGCAAACTGAACCACTCTTAAAAGCTTGAGTGGTTTTCACACCTGAAGTTGTTGTGACCTTAACAACTCTCTCCAGTTCACTTCTAAGTTACGTTACCCCAGGTAACATGACAAAGGGTATGGTCAACAAGTCACCACGTCACCTCCAGTGTCACCCCACTGTAGGCATATTTTCTTGGACTCTGGCAGGCCTTTTGGATAAGAGGCAAAACGTCTTCAATCTTCACTAACGAAGATCAGGAGTTGCTGTGGTCTGCAATACAATGGGAGACTCAAGGTGCAGGGTGTGCAAAAATGCAAGCACTCCAGGCTCAAATTAGTAGATGCTAGTAGAAAGGCTGTATATGGAGTAAGGCTAACTTCCAGAGTGACCTCTGGAACATCTGTACTTATTATGAGCTGGAAGTCCCATGGTTAAAATCAGATGCATTCCCGATTAAGATATTGAGTGACTGACAAACCAAATCAAGATTCTGTTTGATTTCAAATTTCAGTGGGAGAAAAACATCAGCATCAGACAGAAGGAACATAAAAAGCTGAAGTGGTCCCAGTGGTGACTAATACACTGGTGACTGCAAGCCCAGCAAATAGTTCCAGCTTCCCCCCAAACTTCCAAGTCTAAGAGTGTCCTGCGTCATCCTGTATGGTCTAGCCCTACACACACATGAGCGTGCAACCTGTGACTAGCAGCCCCACGGACTGGGAGTGCAGTGCAATAACTAGTGAGCTAAAACCCTAGGGTGCTAGTTTTCACTCATTAGCACACCTGTTAAGGTGTTGGGAGAGAGGTTTACCAGTGTGCTTACTGCGCAGATTACGACCAGATGGCTACCGTTATACTCAGCCCCCTAAACCTCACTCCCATCCGGGTCATGGCACCAGTGTAACCTGCATTGTCTTACGCAGTTCAGCCCTACACACGACCGGGCTCAAACCTGCAACTAGCAGCACCACAGGAATCCTGCACAGCTACCAACCAGCTGGTTACTGTTATAAAAGCTTGAGCATTCACCAAAAAAAAAAAGTAAAAGAATGAAAAGCATGAATAATTTTCAATATATTAATGTATTAGCTAATAATTGATAACTAATCAATATTGATTATAATCATCATGGTACTTTATACATGGTACTAATTATTATGAGCATTTTGTATAGCCACTAAATATTACTGGTATTTGGTAACTGGTGTTCAAATGTATACATTATAATGGCATTTCCACAATCTTGGATTTAGGGCGTGACCAAAAAATTGGAAAGAGGTGGTTTTGAGGACTATGGGGTCTGTAGAAGTGAAAAAAAGATCTATCAACAACATCTATATGAAATGTCCCTAAACCTGAATTTTGCTACGTATCAGCATACACTATACTGCAAGGAAGTTTTTTGTTGCCCCTGTTGTTATCATTGAATTGAATTATTTTATCTTAGCATAGCAACACTATCTTGACTATCTTCTCGAGCTTCTTCAGCTTCTGCACATAACACATATATTAAAAAAAGTAACAGTCTAAACCACTGACTCATTTCTTCAGCAGTTTCACACATAATATCAATGGAACTAAATCAAAAATATTTCTTTACCCTAAGCTCTGTATGGACAGTAGCTGACCTTGACTTGTATGACCTCTGAGCTCTTAATCAACATGGCACACTGAAGGAATGTGAACCTCAAGAGAAATTGAAATACTACAAAAATATGGTAGAACAATATTTCAATCCCATGCAATTTTGACCTTGCGACAATGATTACCTACTCAGGTCATCTACCCCTTAGTGATTTTCTCATTAAGGCTTGAAGAAAGTTCTTCAATGTGTAGAAAATTATACAGTGTGTTGCAGCAATATTTCATGTGTGACCCCACTGGAACTTGACCTTTGACCCTATGACCTTGAATACTTGGGCAGCCATCTGGCCTTTGTGGTGATTAAATGTGCCAATTTTGGTAAAGATCATTCAATTCAATTAATTTAGCAGATATTGCACAAACTCTGTGGAATTCAATGAATTTCAATAAGAGATGTCCTGGGACACAAGAGATCATAAAATCACAAAGCTGCCAAATTCAATTGCTATCATGTAAAAATATTTTGGGGCCTGTGGCTAATGGACTAGACCAGCAGGTACGAAAGAGAACACTCAGTTCAAGCATTTGAGGAATATGCAATGAAACAGTGCACTGTTAAATCTCTGCTTCCCCCTTGTGGTTTCAGACAATTCTGCAATCTTAGACTGAGCTGTTTCGACTCGTGGGCAGATGCAGAAATGGAGAGGGAGAGAATGAGGGGCAAGAAAAAGCAGTGTCAAATCCCGCCTTATTGCAGCGCACGAACCAGTGGACCATACCTGTCTAGACTCTCTCAGTACGGCGCATCAGGACCCATGTCCACAAAACAGTACCTGTACCACATGTATGGCTACCACTGTAATGATGGGGCCTCTAAATGACTATAAATACCTGACATTTGACTATGCTTTGTTTTGTCCCAATTCCCCTTTTCTTCTTCCTGGCATCGTTAAACTATGCTCTACTTGTGTAAACTGTGTGACGAGAGGTTTCCAAATAAATAAATAAAATAAATAGTATATGTTCATATTTCTACATAGAAGTATATACTATATAAGTTTATACCTCTACCAGTGCGTTGTTTACAGTATGTCTGACACAGGTCTCATGTTACATATTAAAGCTCAATGCCAGCTAAAGCAGCTCAGCCACATTTACTCTTTGCTTTCCTTATCTTGAAGATATGTCTTCTCATCTCACCAATAACTCAAAATATCTCAAGATCAGTTAAGTGATGACTGATTAAATGAAAAATTCAGTCCTTTTATGGAAAACTTCTTTTTAATGGAGATAGTTGTACAATAATAGAATTGATGAACATGAATTTTCTGAGCATCTGACCATTTAGCTGATCACATAAGATTCTGGTGTGTGTGTGTGTGTGTGTGTGTGTGTGTGTGTGTCTGTGTGTGCGCGCACGCTTGGCCCTCTCTCCGCATTGATATAACAGACCCAATGCTGGCAGTAGACCTTGGGAAGCCAAACTCCTCAAATGCAAGGTCACAGCCAGCTTTGAGTCTGTGAAATCACACTACATGAGTATGCACAAAACAAAAACAAAAACAGTTGTGTTGTGTATATCCCAGCTCCAATGGCAGGGTAACATCACTACTTGTAAAACTCATGCTCCTGCTCATCCTTTTTGATGACCGTCTTGTACGCTTTCTCAAAGTCCTTTGCCAGGACGATGTATCTGTTCTCACGTACAGCTAGCATGCCAGCCTAAAGGGAAGAGGGCAGAGAGGGAGACAAATCAGGCACTACTGCCAAATAGAATAAATGCAAACCAGCAACCTGACACGGCTTCTTGGGAACAAACAAGAGAGCATGCAAAACTTGTTCTGACACATGTACATCGTTTCTGGCTGTTTGTTTACTGCAAAATATCCAGACTTTAAAGAGCAGACCAGAACAACCAGTTCTACCAGAGCAAGAACATCTTATTAAAAGGCAATTTATAAAACAAATGTAAAGATTTATGCCACATATAGTACTAAATCTGCTTCTGTCTTTAGAGTATGACAGTACAAAACCAGCTTCCATGTGTCCTTCACCCTGTCCCACAGCTTACCTCTTGACAGATGGAGTTGATATCTGCTCCAGAGATCTTGTCCGGTCGAGCAACATCTTTCAGATCAGTTAAGGAAAAACAAAAAAATAAGGGGCACTTTCCATTTTTTTTATTTATTTAAAGGCTCTAGGTCAACATATGTTGCAGTTATAAGGCAAATTCACCAGCTTCGTAGTCACTTCAATGGTTAAATGACTCATTACGGGGTAAATAACGAATCTCTCTCGACTCGCCTTACAGCCTCTTTGTGAATTTACAGCACTTTTAGGATGCCTTGCTGCTCATGAATGAACCGAATAATCACATTAATTAAGCACCGTGTTGAGGAGACATCCTCTGAAGTTGGCGAGCAAGTCAACCAGTGTTGGACCAGCTCTCTAACTAGATCATGTTCTACCATGTGTGGCTGCAGTTTTAAAGAGAATGCAAGTAAATGCAAATCTGCTGAATGATGCTGGGAGTATTTAAAGTAGATGGTTAAGTAAAAAACCTGAGTATGTCAAGCGAGACAGAGTGGTAAACCTTCTAATAGACTAGCCTGCTGGCACTGTTTAGCAGAGAATGAGGACTCCAGGCTCTTCTATCAGCAGGTCTACCGTTACCTGTGGCTTACCTTGTCCAGGTTTGTTATTCAACCACCTATGCAAAATATACCCAGGAAGACTTGAAACTGAAGGTACTCAACGAGAACTAAACATAGTGGCTTATACTTCCACAACTGGTATTAAAATCAACCAGATACACACAGGCATAGTATGTTAAGGATACAGTCCTCTAGATCCACTTCCTCAGAGAGGTTCATCTTGCTTGTGATGGTGGAGAAGATCAAACGCTTCTGACGTCTGTCTGGGAGGGGGAACTCAATCTTCCTGTCCAGACGACCTGGACGCAACAGGGCAGGATCCAGAGTGTCTGCCCTGTTAGTAGCCATGATGACCTGCATGCCACAGAATGAAAACATTTTGCAGTTACTGGCATTAAGGCACTGATGGTAAATGGGTTTGTTTATGTTTTTGTTTATGTGTTTGTTATCGCATTTGTTTACATTTACATTTCTTAGATGTTTTACGGCGAAGCACATACACGTTTATGTTTAAGCAAATGACCAAAATGGTTTGATCCAGTTTCCGTGAAAGGAAAACACGGGTGCATCCTACATGAAAACATACCCAAAGGCACACATTGGCATACACGCCCACACATAGACAAACACACACTTACCTTCACATTAACATTCTGGTCAAAGCCATCCATCTGATTTAGCAGCTCCAGCAGAATTCTCTGAACCTCTCTATCAGCTAAAACAGGAACGCACATCAGAAGTGAATATTTAGAGCACACCATGTGCATTTGAGCACACCACATACACACACTCACACAAAGGCAGACACATCTGATCCATCTCTGATCTAATAATGCTCTCACACACAATTCAAAGACTGCACGTTTAGCTCAACATGGCCATCCGTTTAACAGTGAGAAAGCTATTAGCGCATGTTGAGCTTTGGTTGCTGAAAAAAATATGTCTCCAGCACATAGTTTTATGATTTGGGCTGTTAAATTGCATAGCCTTTCGGTCTCAAACAATCAACCTCAATCAAAAAATGCATGTGAGCACTTTGAGATTAAATCCTTTAAATAATTAGCCAAAGGTGGGTTAAGCAAAAGTGGCGACTTGCTAACAGAGCTCAATAGCCCCGCCCTTATCCAAAACGGCTTTTGGAGCTAGAAGTAAATTTTCCATTCACTGACATCTCCTAGAGTCAAATTTTTAGGGGTTTTAAGCCTCATCAGCTACAAGGTAAAAGACGACCATAAAACATTTCATCCTAAGTGGAGAAAAAAGAAAGGAAGAAAAAAAAAAAAAAATGTATTTACCAGGTGAGGAACCCACTCACCCTGCAAACCATTGCGAGCAATACAAAAATACTGCAAGACTATGCAACAAGAGCTCCAAAAAATAAATGCTCCAACTCTATAGAAACCGCATTTAGTCTAATTTTCCCCAGGGTGATCTCCGCTGACTGTCTGACTCAAAATTCAAGCAGCCTCTCTCTTACCGCCAGTCTGGGCATCAAAACGCTTTGTGGCAATGGCGTCGATCTCATCAATGAAAATGATGGCTGGGGCATTTTCCTTGGCCAGTCGGAAGACATCACGGACCATGCGAGGGCCCTCCCCCAGGTACTTCTGGACAAACTCAGAGCCCACCACACGGATGAATGCAGCTGGAGACCAACAAAGACGACATGGAGTGAAGCCAGGCTAAGAAAATGGGAGACTGAGACATAATTGATACATATATGTGCCCATGTCTGCACTGTGAAAGCAACACCTTTCCCAACAGCAACACCAAAACATTTGTGCACACTGATGAATTCCAATGATACTTGCCTAAATAATTCAGTAACTGACTGTCTTCCTATCATGTTTTGTACACAAAGGGAGTGTCAGGATGGTCAACCGTTTCCGGTAATTAGCTTTTACATTGGTAATCAATTGTAATGAGGCTATAGCTACGACTTAATTACAAATTATGAACCCTGTACTGGTGAGAAACATGAAGATTTTGTTAGTTAAGCTTCCTTTGGATAGTAAACTACTGTAACTACTCTATACAACTAATGCTTATGGCTTAATATCACTCTAGCCTACTGTACTTCACAAAAATAGGTGTTCACTGGAAGAGAGTATCCATCGTCCTTCTGGGACAATTTGTCCTCCGTGCACAGAGCCCATTACCTCATTGGCCATGTTTACATGATGTTTTTCAATTCCGAATTAATTATTTAATTAAGTTTAATTCCGAAAAATCATTTTCATTAGTAATTAAGTGCTTACATGGTTTTACATGGGATTATGTTGCTTTGTTTCAAGACAAACATGAGTCATGGAGCAGGTGAACTGTATTGCAGTTGATTACCTGTAGTGTGGTGAGCCACAGCTTTGGCCAGCATAGTCTTTCCGCACCCAGGAGGGCCATACATCAGCACACCTCTGGGAGGGTCAATACCGATCTTGATACAGACAGACATGAAAACTCATTAGGACAGCAATTCTCGCCTAAGGACTACTGAACATTAAAGAGAGGACTAGCCACTAAAGATGTATTGACCTCAAAGGAGAACCCCTCCCCAATCAATTCAGTACTCTATAACACCAGTAAAACAGTAACAAATGAATTTCAGATAACAAATCTGTTCCACTAAATCACTGAACGGGGGAGTTTGGGGTGATGGCTAAGCTTGCTCTCTGTGTTTGGACACATCATCCAAAAGTGCTTTGCTTGAATAAAAAATCTGTTCTCTTAAGGAGTGTTACATCGGTTTTAACAGATCAACTGCATTCTGGCAGATACCTGTTTGTACAGTTCAAAATGTGTAAGGGGCAGCTCAACTGCCTCCCTCACTTCCTGCTTCTGAATGTCCATGCCGCCAATGTCTGCATACATCACATCAGGCTTCTGGTCTGAGGGCCAGAGGAAAAGAGAAAATATCAGTATGCAACAACTGACTTGCAATCTAGAGAACACCAAAAGAACTAAGTTTCACTTGTAGACCATCAAAAACAAAGAAAACTCCTGGGTGCTCAGGTTGAGATAGACTCTAGATGAATGCAAGGTGCTTTTGGAGCTTGAAAAGAACTCTTCAATAGAGTCAAGGCAGAGACAATAGAGGTGTGTATCAACTTATGTATGTCTAGGGCAAACAGCAACTTGGTATAAAGCAGTGGCAAGATGCTTTAAGACTGCGTTCAGACAACTAGTAACAGAGGATCACACAAATTTGTGACCAGATATCCATGTCTCTTACTCAGGAATTCAGATTACTTCAGATTCTTTGATAAGAGACAAAATTTTTTTCTTTAAATATTGTTGGTAACTTCTCCCAGTGTCACTCTACGTTTGTCAATCACCACCTTTTCAGGCTGTTAGCAGATTGCAAACTCTAAGCAAATGAAAACAGAAAAATAGTTTGCAAATTTTAACTGGAGCTTACCAGACGTGAGCATCATGATGCTGCTGTCTGCCTCAGGGGGCAGCACATCCACAAGGGCATTGCTGTGCTTGTGGAGAGCCACTGAGGCATTGGGCTTCAGCAGCTCACGGTCAATGGTGCTGAGGATACGCACATAGTAGTTGGAGCCTGCGAGGACAGAGGAGATTAAGTCAGTCAGTAACAAGACCAGTAGTTCCCACAATAGAAAGACGAGTGTGTGAGAGGGTATGTACTGTATATGATACTGGAATGATAATCTATGGCATGGAATTAATATTACAAAGTACAAGCCAAGGTCATTTGCAATGTCCCAACACCTGTATGTTTGTTGCACCTGTTTGGTATGGTGAACTTTAAAGTAGAACTACACACAAAAATCTACCTGTAGTGGAACCAACAATAGCAGTGTTCTGGTCCACAGCTTCAAGGAACTGTCCAATGACAAGGGGGATGCTCTGTATCCTCTTCACCTCTTCTTGGGCATGCAGAAATTCCTTTTTAAGATTTTTCTGTTCATCTTTGATATATTCTTCCTGCACCTCCAGAAACTCTAACTCTTGCTGTAATTTCTAACAATCAAATAAAGCAATATACTATGTCAAATTCAAGTTGCATTGTCAACTGAGATTTTATTTTTTTATTCTGCCATCTAGAAACATATTCCTTTCAGATAAGTTTATATCAATGATTAGAAAGTAATTCTTTTTTTAAACATGGGCTACACACTAACACGTCCAGAAATACTTGACTCTTAATTCAAAGAGGTGTCAGACCTTGTATCTGCTGTAAAGATCTTCCAGGTCTTCTGGTTCTGGAGCCAAGAAGGATAGGCCCGTCTGGGGCCTTGAGCTCAGCATACCAGTAACGTCGTCCTTATGAAACAATGCAACAAAGATCTTGTATCAAACCAATATCAATGTTAACAAAATCAGCAGTCCACATATAATGTTAATGTCAAATTCCATTGTTTCTTTGACGTTAGTATGAGCGACACTTGCACAGTCACTTTAGGTAAACACAACTCCTAACGTTACAAGACCATGAAATGCTGCATTTAACGCTATAATCACAAACAAATACATTTGTTCCCCAACTGAAAAAAAAACATAAGCTACAGACAGCTATATATACCATAACATGCTAACATTTTGCCAGTTAGCAATTACCTACTGCTATGCTAGTTTTCACTGCCGACACACTAGCTACAAAGCTGTTAGCCGAGAGTCTTACTAGCAATCGATGATTCAGTAAGTTAAAATTAACTGTTAAGACTGATTGACCGAGGTTAAATAGTGAACCGGACTAAAACGACATCCTGCATCATTTACAAAAGATTACAAACGAATCACCTATATACTTACAAAGTTATCAGAGAGCTCCCTAACTCACGACTGCATGACTGAGCATTTGTAGAAGCTAATATTAGCTAGATTTGCTAACCCTATCATCGCACATAACAGTGAATGAATAGGCATCTTTTTACTAAGAGTGGTATGTCAGTACCATGCATGTCTTTCGTTTCCCCACCTCATATATCACATTACAAGAAAGGGCAATATTACACAATGTCTGCAATAACGATACAAATTGAGAAAACAACACTGAAAAATACGATGAATTACCTGCGGTTTTTCTACTACAACACCGCCGTCCTCCATGTTGAATTTTGTCACCGTTGACGTAATGAGCGTTCTCGCGTTCGACGTAGGAGCCACAGTTCAGGAACGTCATTTTGAGCCTGGGCAATGTAGTCATCATAAACTGGCTTGAGGAGACGCAGAGATGGTATCAAGATGTAAGAGGTAGGGCCATTGCCAATATAATTAATACCAGAATATAAAGTCGGACAGTTGATTGATATGCTACCCTTGCAATGAAGCCAAAGTGAATCTTCTGTTGGTAGTAGGCCTACATATGTGTTAGACCAACACATGCAGGTGAAACAGACACATTTACATCACTGCATATTCTCACATACACTGCAGTTCATACAATTTTTTAAGGGTGTAGTTCATAACATACCCTTAGAAAATTGTATGAATTGTAGTGTATGTGAGCTCTATTAATGCACAGGAAAACATCTTTTTTTAGACTCTATTAACAATGCACAGGAAAACAGCATTTGCATGGACACACATTTTTTATGGACTCTATTAACAATGCACTGGAAAACTGTCAAAAGACAGGACAAAAAATTAGAATAAAATGCATGCTTGCATGTTTGCTAAGCTGCATAGTGTAGGAGTCAAGTTTCCTACAGTGTTTTCATTAAAGTGTGCATGTAGCTACTCGATTTGGCAAGGATGGCAGTATGCAATCAAATTATTTATCTGTATTACTTATCAAATTAGATTTCTTGGATGAACTCATGCTCTGTTATTGTTACTGTTGACTCAGTTTTGTGATTTTAGTTGTCCTTGAAAAGCTGAGTTTGTATATTGTGTGTACATAGTAAGATATTTCTTTCCTGTTTCCATAGCAAGACGTTAAGACAGCTCCCCCTTGCATCACATTTATCACAAAGACATTGATTGACTTTGCTGAAGAAGATAAATAGGTTTTGTGTAATTGAATGCAATCCAAATCTCATTACGATAATGAAATGGGCCAAATACTCCCTCTAGTGAAGATTCTGGGGACAAACATAACTACATTATGGTTTATTGGTGAACTATAAATGAAACTGGAGATATGATAATGTTGAGAGAAAAAGGATTTATGTTCCTTTCACTAACTCTGACTCTCTCTCTTTCTTCCACTTTTGTGTACAGACGTTCAAACACACAAAAAGTGATAACATCTCTGTTCCTGTGAAGGCTTGATTCCGAACAACAAAATGGTGAAATCATTGTTTCCTGATTCAGATGTTAATACGCCTTGATGTAAAAGGTAGCACTAAAGTTTCCGTATAGGTACACTTTTTCATATTTGTAATAAAAACTATATTTCAAAGTCCATGCCAACGTATGTTTATCACGGGCCACATGAGCATTATGCTTTTCCTCAGAGGACAGGCATTGCCTGCCTTGTCTACACGCATGACCACAAACTGTTGGGTAAAAAAAATTGCACATTTCCTCATGTTTCTGATCATCACCAGCACAGTCCTAACGTGTTGCTCACTTCATTTTATCTTCTTTTCCTGTTGGTAAACTTGGTACATCTCATACTTGAGTCGATTGAGTTCCGTAGTGACATGCCAATCTCAACTTAATAATTATTTTGCGCATTGTTAAAATTATTTTCAAGCAGGCCATATAACTACAATTTTTTTCAAGCTTTTTGAATCAGGCCACATGAAATGATGTGAAGGACTGAATCTGGCCACCGGGCCATATGCTTGACACCTCTGGCCTATATGATTTGATGCATTGGAACATGCCTCCATACAATGGACTGTAATGTGCCTGTAAATACATTGAAATGCATCAATTTTCAATGGACAGCTTTTCATGGGACTAAAATGGGTAGTGCATTCCAAAATTCCCAGTGTTAACATTCATTGTCATCATAGCTAATAAATATGAACACATAGCCTATAGTAATACATGTACATTACCACTTAGTAAATTCACATCAAATTTAAGATTTATGTAGAATACTGCTAAACAACCATTCGGTTATTGATTTGACATGACAGTAAGTACATTCAACCATTATTCATATAGGAATTTGAAGATTACGTTTATGGGATTACCCCAATGCTCTCTCAGCACAAAACAATCAGCTATTGAATTCCATAAACTTGTATTTTGGGTGATGTAAAGCATTGCTGTTGATACACAAACTCATGAGACAATTCTGTTCAGTCTGCAAACCCATATCATGTCGAGTGGTACAACAAAGGGCCCAGAGTTCACAATTAAAGCAAACCAAACAGGCTACAGCTAAAAGTCCTGGACATGTTTAAAGACATAGACATAAAGACTTATCAGGTGGTTGCATTGCTGACTGGAGGCTGATAATTCAAAATCCACAATAAAAAAAGATAGTGACACAGGTAACAGGTTAAAAGTGATATGCTAATCATTAAGTAGATCACATGCTTGTCATATGGGTCGTATGTTGGTCATGTTGCTAGTTGCACAATTTGTTGTTCAATGAGTAAATCTGATGCAGCTTCCATTGACCTGTTTGTACAGAGGAACAAATCTGGATACGTTTTGGTGAGGGGTGTGAATGTGTGTGTGTGTGTGTGGGGATGGATGGATGGTTATTGATCTTACTGAGGTCAAACTGCTGATTAACTATACTGCAATCCTCCCAGCTCCAGTTTCACAGGTCACAGAGTAGGCTAAGATTTTGGCTTTGCAGTATGCTTGCCTTTATGATGAATAGGCCTATTAGCCTACATTAGGCAACTAGGCTACAATAGGCCTATTTGCAGCCAAAATAACAGGCATTTTGGCCACAATGAGAAAATAACTAAATTAATTTCCTTTTAATTTAAACGTTTAAACCTTAATTTCAGTATTTTATGTTGTCAATTCCCAGCACGTAACTATCTGTAATGCGTGCTGGACCACTGGATATGCCTAGGTCTACTAAATCTGCGTTACCATAACAACTAGCAACTACACCCATCTAGCTCGCCCTCCATCCCACTACCGCAATGCATCACTCTCCTCTCCTCCCTCCCCCCGTCCTTTCCTCTCCCCATCCCAAAGGCTGATTAGCACAGCATCCCCTCTGTACACCATTCCGTTTGGCCGACGCACCAGTTTTTTTTCCAAGCTGCGCTCGTCCGTCACATGCCGGAGGAAGCGCTTCTACCTTCTAGAAAATTTAGTCTGTCGGCGGTGAACTGCGGCTCATTCTGTGCACCTCTTTTGCTGATAGGCCTGTGTTTTCTGACATCCGTAACGCACCGCTGTGAGGGGGGTTCGCAAAGTGACTAACGGAATGATTTGACTGTCCTATCGGGAGGTTATAGCTCAGTCCACGGCAGTTCCGGGCAACAGTCGGATGGGATGACGAAGGAAATGTAAACTATTATATGGAGAGTATTCGGTAGCGGAATGCGGTCCTTTCAGTGACCAGAAGATAATGTGACTGGTAAGGGGTAGGAGAGCAGCATTGAAGTCTCTGTATTTTGGTAATTTATCGTACTGACGATTATCACCATCTGGTATCAACCGAACTTAGCTAACTGCAGATGTATTCTGAAAACAGTCGTTCAGACTCTGATCATCTCTTTGTTGACGGTAAAGCATCAGGATTGTAGCTTGTAAATTTTGACATCGCCCTGTAAATGCATTGGATAGGTAAGCTTATTTGCTGTCGATGGTACGACATTCTGTTGTGTAAGTAATTGTAGCGCGCTACCCTCACCAGGCGAAAAATATATTTATTTGCAGAATTCCGTGAAGGTTTCCATTTATTAACAATAGCTAAAGCACATACGGTATTGTGTGTGCCCTGACCACCATAAATGTGCATGATCAGCGGAAATTCACACTTGGATGGGCAACTGGAACAGGTATAGGTACGAGGAACAGGTATACCTCAGCTGAAGCCTAACACCAACTATATTAGTTTACAAAAATATATATTCGTAGGCTAGGGTACATAATAAGCTAGTCAAGATAATATTTAGCCTAGGTAACATTGGCATGAGTTGCATGCATCAATGTGTTTTAACCTGAGAATGTCACTGGATCTAAGTAAGCTGTGCAGTTTAGATTTGTTCATGGAATATACTGAAGAGCAATATGATGGGAAAGCAGCAATAAGGATGATTGCATGTAAATGATGATGCACATTCAAAGCCAAAGACATTAGAGTATTTCCATGCTTCCATTTGTCACTGTCACTCACTGTGAATTTCTTAGTTGCTCAAAAATCTACTCAGGTCAGACACATTATCAGAAGCTACAGAGATCTATTTATGCCTAAGAAATTTCCAGCCCATCGCCCATCTCTGAACATCAACCATCTTTGTCTTCCACGCTTTGCACAAATTCCACGAGCACATGTAGGCTATGTGTTTCCTTTTTTAAAACCATAAACCTCATACACAAGTCTTCCTGAAATTCATGTTCTACATCTTCACAAAAGTCACTGGTGACAACTTCAAAAACAGACCTTGACAACAACCTGAACTTCTATTTTTTTTTGAAAGCATAAAGGAAAGACTAATTGAAAGAAAAGTTACACAACTGTGGACTAACTTTGTCTGGGCAGACGCCGACTACCACACATGTGTGTGTGCGTGTGTGTGTTTGTGATTATAAATAGATGAACAAGGGCTTGGAAAACAGAGTGGTTGAAACCTGAGGCTTCTGGGCCTGCCACTTCTTCTTCTGTTTGTTCCCTGAGCAATCAGATACCAGGCGGCCTGAGGCGCACAACACACTGAGAGCGGGACAGCCAGAGCTGAGAACACAGGAGACACAGGCCCTTAGAAGGCAAGGTGGAGACCCTTTTGTAGGCCTCTGTCTGACAGACCTGAACCCTACTGAGTGGAGTCATATACAGCACAAGCCCCAGCACACTCCCCACCCAACCTCCTCATTGAGACTGGGGAGGAAGAGGAGGAGGAGGAAGGATTAATACCCCCTTTGATCACAGACACCTCCCTCACCCCCTCACCCCACTACCACCAAAATCCAGAGACTCTGAGTGCAGAGTGCACCCTCACCCCACCCCACCCCACCCCACCTCACCTGACCTGACCTGACCTGACCACCGTCACCACTCCAACCCTGACGCCTTCTTTTATCACACAGGGGTCGAGTCGTGATTCAGTTGTGTTTCTCTTCCCTACTGTGACCCCCAGCCCCCCACCCCTTCAGCTCACTCTGCAGTTGACCTGGAGACGAACAATAGGCTTTCTTCACAGAACTCTAACTTCGTCACAGACTTCCTGCTCAGATCCCCAGCTATTAGGGTCTGTGGGACCACACACAAGTGTGTGCGTGCGTGTGTGTGTGTGTGTGTATGAAAGAGTGAGAGCAAGAGTGTGTGCGTGTGAGAGAGAGTGAAAGAGAGAACGCGAGAAGCCTCCTCCTCATAATGATGTCTGCACTGCGGATCCTGCTGGTTCCCCTCGCCCTCTGCACCCTGCATGGTAAGTACCGACTGACTTTATTAGTGCTGTAGTGGCATGCATGAGCCACCTCTCTCTCTCTCTCTCTCTCTCTCTCTGTCTCTTTCCCTCTTTTACCATCTGTTTTTCCAAAACTACACTGTCTGTTTCTGTTACTGTCTTGGGTTGTAAGAACATTCAAGACTTTGGCAAAGCCTGAAATTATTTCATAGGACCTGGGTTGAAGTATGGTTTTGGTGATGTACATGGGATGGAATGTGTGTGTGTGTGTTCGTTTTAAGATTTTCATTCAATATGTCTGTCTCATAGCATAAATTATGCTATTTTCCAGGATCAGGGATTAATATATGCTTGTAATCTAGATGTAATCATACACCAAGTTTGTGTCTCTGTTGGCTTCCATTCATGGCGTTTTGTGTGTGTGTGTGTGTGTGTGTGTGTGTGTGTGTGTGTGTGTGTGTGTGTGGAGCCTAACTGAGTTTAAGTGTTGCCCAATTTCCCAGATGGCCCAAACTAAAAGCCTAAACCAGATGCTCTATTTTCTATTTTTTCCAAGTATGTAAATGAGTTTAAAATCACGTGGTCTTGGTGAAATGGAGGGCAGAGACTGTGCCATCCACAGTGTGTGAGATGCCAGTACACCATATGATACGAACCGCCACTCTTAGTGAACCCCCGTGATTCCTATGGCTTGCGTCATGGTACAAATATGCCACTGACAGCTTGTAGTCAGCATGTGTGAAGGCAACACTGGCAAATGTGTGAGCACCAACAACAACAAAAAACTGTGTGTGTTCATTCAGGCATAATAAGAAGCAATAAATAAAATCAAAAATGGTAGCGTGTGATAATATTTATCCTAATTGCAAAAATATGAACTGGCGCAAATTTAACTTTGAGATAATTGAATATTTTATGTTGTAAAGAGGTTTAGTTAGATTAGATTTAGTTTAGTTTAGTTTTAGATATTTCTTTGTATGTGCGTTAACATTGGCCATCTCCTTGCTTTTGGGGTTTGGTGTAGGAAAGTGATTATAACATTGAATTCTGCTTGTTTATGTGACAGTTTAATCTGAAATTGCAGGAAAGGGAGCTGAAACTTGAGCCTCAAAAAAGACAGGCTGTGAGAGTGCTGAGTTGGTCTTCCCGTCTGACTCAGACCCCGGTGGGGCGTTGGAGGAGGTCAGCCTGGTGGCTCTCGCTTGTGCGGGTAGCCTAGATGATGTAATGGGTGTCAAGAAGGGTTGAGCTGAAATGTTTGTGCATTAGAAAGGTGTAGGGGGGGAGGTGCGATGGTCCAATGGATGAAACTGGACAAGTTGGCCTAGAGTGAGAGGAGAAGGCTAAACCCATTATGCAATGTCAGAGAGTTAGTTGTATAATCCTCTTTTTTTTTTTGGAAGACAACAGTCCTTCCATACGGCTGAAAAGTGTTAGACTAGTAGGCAGAGATACAGGAGCTGTTCACCCAGACCAGGGAAGAAAAAAAGAAGAACAGGGGACAGACAGACAGACAGACAGACGGACGGACAGGCAGACAGACAGACAGACAGACAGACAGACAAGACAATAAGCATTAAGAGCGATAGTGAAGAACCTGATATCGATCCTTTGTTAATGTGTCTTATATTGCTTGTTTTTCACATGGCCCCCATCTAACTAAATTGTGAGCTCAATTGATGGTTGGGTTGTCACTGGCTTTCCCTGGCCTGAGATTAGCCAATGGGGACAGTTGACACATTAAAATATGATGGATGAAGACCTTGAGCATGTCAGCAGTTGCCATGCCACCAGCGGAGTGGACAGATGCAACTGTACAAACTAGTTTTATTTGAGAGGAATATTGATTTGCTCTTTAATCATCACAGCCATGAAGCTTTCCCAGATCCCTTAGAATCCTAGACCTATCAAATTTTTCAATGGTTTTTGGATTGACAAATAAATAAATAAACATGCATGTTAAGCAGGAGATTTTCGATGGGGGCTTGGTAATCTCTGAGCTGTCAGGTCTCTCCACCCCTCTCCTCTCCACCCCTCTCCTCTCCACTCCTCTCCTATCCTCTCCTCCCCCCACCAAGGTCAAGCGGCCGGCAGCCATTCACACGGATGTTTACTGCTGTGATTGGGGAGGTGTGCTGTTGCACACAAAAGGGCCCTTGACAGATGAGATCAGTGCAGGCTAATGCAGCCATGGGCAGATGATGCTAATGGAACAATACAGATACAGATAGCACTAGCTTCTAGATTCTTCCAGAAGCACAATAGGCTATAGGAGAGAAACCTGTAGTTGATGAAAACGGTTTCCTAGTTTCAGTTTTTATTTTAGTTTTTTAGTGTAGGTATAAACCTCTTAAACTTTTTTTATGATTTGATAAGCTTGTTGCTTGTGAATTTCATTGTTTCTCGGTTTCAGGTCATCGCTGCTGTTAGTTTGCAGTTTGTAGTTTTGTTACTTTTGGAAATCATTCGAAGCCATTTCTAGTGGAGCTGTGTCAGCAGGTTCTTATGTCATGTCATGTCACTCAGTCTGACCGACAGTATGGCAGTCTCAGCACACAGCCTGTTAGTGTGGTTGTGAGTATGTGTGTGTGTGTGAGTGTATGTGTGTGTGTGTGAGTGTGTGTGTGTGTGTGTGTGAGTGTATGTGTTGTGTGTGGGGGGAGGTGGCTTGGGGACTGCAGGTGTCTCCTGATGAGGGGGTCACAGCTTGCCTGTGCTCCTCATCAGAGAGGCATCTCCACAGGGCTGATGTTGTGTGTGTGTGTGTGTGTGTGTGTGTGTGTGTGTGTTTGTGGAAGAGAGAGAGAGAGAGAGAGAAAAAGCAGTGCATGGAAAAACTGCATCTCCTCAAGGGCTCTTGTTCCTCCCATCCTCATTGCACACATATGCACCCGTAAGCACAGACACATGTATACATGCGCGCACACACAGACACACACACACACACACACACACACAGTCACATACAACTAGACCGAGTAGCACACACACACACACAGTATGTCTCACTGTGTGTGTGTGTGTGTGTGTGCGTGTGTGTGTGTGTTCTTGTTACTTGGGCTGCAGCAATTGTAAGGCAGCCATGTGACTTGAAAGAAATGGTAGAGATGATGTTAGGCAGTTAGGTTAAGACTAAAAAGAAAGAGACAGAGAAAGTGTGGAGAGAGAGAGAGCAAGAGGGAGCGCAATTCCTTAATGCCTTTGCATAGACACAAAGCTACAGCTCAATTCTCAGCAGGTCCTGCTGGAGACGGTAAAGAGGGCAGAAGAGGAGTGGACTGAGGAGAGACTCTCTGTCCCATTCTTTTGATCCCAAGAGCAATGATGGAGAAAAGGAGAGGGTTTTGGAGAGAAACGCGAGCCTCCACCGGGGACCAGGAGACACAGCTGTGTTTTTGGTTCAGTTTTAGCTGTTGGTTGATCAATGATTTTTGGTGCCTAAGCATGCTTTCATCATTTTAGGTTAGGGGTGCTTTCACCCAAAAGAACTTACTGTAATAATAACATGCTATAAAAAATTTGTTTCAAATTCAGAACTTGCATGTCACCTATGGAGAAAGAAACATGTCTCCATTTGAGACACCAACAGGAAAAGTGTTTATTAATGAGTTAAGAGTAGGGCGGTTGAGGAGAGAGACAGAAGGATGTGAGCATGTGGGATGGGAGAGGCTTGGAGACAGGCAGAGCCAATAAGAGCAAGGAGGCTAAGATCATAATGGGTGTTTTCTTTTTCTCCTTTCTGATGGATGCCTCGCAGCTGTGTTGACACAATGTGCATGGTCATGATGTCATAACCACAGAAAACAGTGATTGTGAAACTATTGATTCTGGGAGTTTTTTTCATTATTATTATTATATTTATTTATTTATTTAAAGATACAGATTGATAGACTGGAGAAGGGAGACAGAATGTTGAGACAGGACAGATAGATGAAGGATCATTGGTAGACCCCACCCACTGTATGAAATATTCAGTAGCTGTCCACAGAGGGGTTTGTGCAAATATGGAATATGAAGAGGTAGGAAGAATGGGGTGCTGGAGACTTCCCACTCCATTTTCTCTGACTGCTATCTCTGAAATACATCAGGGAGTGAGTCCCCAGCAACTTGACCTGCCACCAATAGTCTGATCTTTAGGAGTGGTTGCTAGCCCCTGAGGCAATGGTCTTTGCCTGGCATCTGTCCCCAGATCAACGTGTGTGCGTATCTGTGTGTGTGTGCGTGTGTGTGTGTGCGTGTGTGTGTGTGTGTGTGTGTGTGTGTGAGAGAGGGTCTTTCAACACACCCTCTGGCCTTGCTACAGATGTGTGGATGTGGTCGATGTTGATCTCAAGTAGCAGAGAAAGAGAGAACATACTGTGCTTGCATGGAAAATAACTCCCTGGAGTCCCACAGCCCGGGTATGTCACAGAGGCATGGCATTTCCCCTGGATACCGCTCTCCATACATGTCAAGCACATGAGTTGCAAACATTGGCCATGGGAACCTTAAAGCAGCTCCTGTTGTTTTGCTGTTTTTGTTTATCTCTCTGTTTGTTTGTTTGTTATATTTTTTTCATTTTATCTTGCCACTTTCTTGCCCTGTTGGGGATATTTGCACCTTATTGGTCCAGCTCGTGATTCTCTGACAAAGCTGAATAGCCTTCATAAACCACAAGCAGCATAATCAACGGGAGCAGCAGATTATTGAGGCTCTTTTTTCAGACAGGCAGGCAGGCTGGCAGGCAGGCAGTCAGTCAGTCTGCATTCTAGCCCAGGGGCCTCTTTTTTTTGGTGCTAAAGCGCCTGCGGGGGCATAAGCCAATGCCATGGATTAAAGGTTCTCCCTGGCTCATAATCTAGTTCTTTTGAGGGCAGATGTGTTGTGTAATATAATCTGTGAGCGAGCAAGCGCTCACATTAGAGATGATTTTGATATTGTGACTGGCTGGTGCCCCTGAAGGACGAGGAAGAGCTCGTTGCGTCAACCCCCACAAGGCCACTCCCTATTGGGCAAGTGATGTTGCCCTTCTTGCCTTATGCTGTTAGCCTCATGATGCCATAAGTCCACATGATAAATCTTTCTGTGTCCATCTTTCTCTCACTCTGTCTTATCACAAGCCTGCCCTCAACATGCCCTCTCTTCCAAACTGATTCCTCATCTCCCTCAGTCTGTGTACTGTACAGAGTCTCTTTCTCTCTCTGTGTCTCTTTACATGTCTGTCCTGCCCCTGTGTCTCTGTGCCCTGTTGTAGTGGACTGTTCTATATGTCATGCTGTAATTTTTGTCTCGTTTGCCATGTTTGTACATGTCTGTCGTCGCCCATGTCTTTTATTTCTGTGTGTGTGTGTGTGTGTACTTCTGCTCTTCATTCATGTAGTTTGTCTCCCTCTTTTTTCCTGCTTTGTGTGAGTGCCAGTAGCCTATGTGATAGTTCTATTGATAACTCTTTCCTCTTTTTCTTTTCTTCTCTTTTCTCTCTTTTTTCCTCTCCCTTCTGCCCCCCTCCCCCTGTCTGTGTCTGTGTTTGCAGTGCATCAGACAGCATTTGCACCCTTCTCTTGAGTTTCCCCAAATGCTACTTCAACTATGGCTGTGTTACTGACTGTTGCTCAGAACTGTGCTAATTCTCCCTCTTTTTTCTTCCGCTTCTCTTTTTCCTCTCCTTCTTTTCCTTCCTTTCCTTCCTTCCCTTCCCTGCCTCAGAAGTGCTGCCACATATCCATGTCCTGTTTAACCCCCGCCCCCCCCCATCCCAGCCCTAACCCTGACCCTAACCCCAAGAACCTTCTTTTTCCAGCTGTGACGGAAACAAACTCAGTGTTTTTTTCCAGAATGTTCCAGAATGAGAAAAAAGATATCAGATCAGTTCACAGAAATGCTAGCAGCTACAAAGAAGGCAAGGATTTGTGTTAGCTTGTGATTTTGTATCAGAAGTGTTGTTTAGTGGCAAGTCCCTCAGTTGTTCTCATAGAAAAGATGTGCAACAGCAGGTATAGTTTCAGATGGCTCTGGATCATTGGTTGATCTCAAGCAAGAGGACGTAGTAGCATAGTGTTACTGTTAAATATGTACATTTACAGAGATGCAGATGCTTCAGTCGAACCGACAGAGTGCGGTGTGAGAGGCACTTGGAAGTACAGGTGTGTTGCGCTCTGCCGATGTATGTGTCTTGATGGCATATATAGACCCATATTTCTATATATGATTTTTAGATAAGTTACATGGAGGTTAAACTGCAAGAGGATGTTAACAAAGCATCTGCCAGCAATTTATTTCCCCTCACATGGAAAGTTTCCTTTTTGCCTCTGTGGTAGGCAAGACGATTAGCAATGGGTCAAAACATTTATTACTGTGTTTATGACACATCACACAGTTGATTGGGAACTAAAAATAAACCTTCTGAAAATGAGTGGAAATAAACTATGCAAACATTATATTAAAAATGCCTTGATATGAGCTACCACAAAAACAATAACAGCAGCAACAAGCATGCAAATGTGAGCGATGGGAACACGCACGTCAATGAGCACCAGAAGACTGATGTTTGAAGTTTCTGTTCTGTCTCATGCCCCATTGCTAGCATTGGAACTTAGATGTTGAGCGCTTGCAGCTTTTAAAATGAAACACGGTTCTAGATAGACAGACCTTAAAGCTAGTCATTCATGTGCATTTTTTAAAAATAACATCACGGTAGGTGGCGATAGCTGGGTTAAGTCAGAGTACATTCCCTCTTATATTTTAGGGCTGGTTTTCTATATTGGGGTCCAGACTAGTCTTGAACTAAACCTTTGACCTGAAAGAAGCAATGCACTGTGTCAGGCTTTAGTCCAGAACTAGTCCATAACTCCATTCCAGGAGACTGGGCCCTGCTCTGTGTAAATCCAGGGGAAGTTACTGACTGTGGGGTCATGACCCTGTGCTATCCCAGCTGCCACCATTGTGCCCTTGAGCAAGGCACTTAACTCTAAGTTGCTCAAGAGCCCTGAACAATTGATAGTTGACAAGTTGTAAGTCGCTTTGGATAAAAGCGTCTGCTAAATGCATAAATGTAAATGTACATGTTCTGTCCTCTCAGCTCGTCTGAGCCATGCGGCGTGCGTGGAGGTGGACTCGGACACGGAGGCGGTGGCCGGCGAGGGATTCAAGCTGGGCTGCATCTCCTGCAAGATGAGGGGCGAAGTGGAGGCTTCGGCCACTGTGGACTGGTACTTTATGGCCAAGGGGGAAACAGAGTTCTCCCATGTGAGTATGCTCCCACTCTGTTCCACTCACACATTAAAAAAGACCTTGTGAAGAACAGTAGGGTCACGGCTTTGCTGTGTATGACTTATGTTATGGACGTCTTTATGGAGGGCTTTTTGGAATATGCTGCCTGAACTGTTCTGTGGTATAGGTATGTCATGTTAAGTGGAGTAGAATGAATAAGCATGTCAAGGTCATTGATCATGATGAATCCTTGAACATAATGGATAGTGGGTGGGCACTATGACCCAGGTTCGACCCTGACCTATGGTCATTTTCCAGTCCCACACCACCTTTTTCCCACTTCCTCACTTCCTGCTTCACTTCCTCACTTCCTGCCTCACTTCATTATGCCATTACAATAATGGCAAAAAGCCCCAAAATTTACTTGAGCATCAATGGACAGTTTACATGTGCTTTGCCTGGCAGCAACTTCATACAAGCATACATTTACTAAATGTACTACTACAGAAGCTGGTGTGTATCACCTCTTACAAAATGCAGATCTAAATGACTATGGTGACTGTCACATCTTATTTGTGGCATCAGTTGCTTTCGCTTTGTTTCTGGAAACATTCCTGGTGTGTCACTGTCTTTTTTTGGCTTGACTTGAGCTGCGCCTGCGAGGACATTCTGTCATGACAGACAATAAAGTGTTTGTATTCTGATTCTGCAGTCTGATAGTAAACCCAGAGGCGGTTCTTTCCTTCGGCTTAATGCAGAGGCGAGCCAAGACCTACAGCTAATGGACTCGTTGTGATGAGGTTTGGACGCCAATGGCCAATACAGAGAAAAAGCACCCCAGCATAAAAAATGCATGCGTCTGCTCTCTCATGAGAGAGATACATGACTCTACCTCCACTGCAGAGGAATGGAATGCAGGGCTAATGGCCTAGCATACTGAAAAGCATTTGCTGAAGAAAAGCTGTTGGCTCAGATACCCAGTGCTTACTGATCTCATTAATGCAGTGGTCTCTGTGTGGTTCCTGTCACTAGATTCAGTGCATAAAATATGCTGAGTTATTCTCCCTTACCCAAAGTGCAGTGCAAAAAAATAATAGTAATTGTTATGCATTTGTTATGATTATTTAGGAAATGAAGGGTTTGCCCCCCACTCTGAAACCACTTCCTCAATGAATGATTGAATATGTGTTCTTGTAGTGCCCCAGCTGAATGTGCATTGTGTATGTCTGTGTGTACGTGTGTGTATGTAAAATTCTGCTTGGGTACAGCACGACATCGTGTAACTTGATTCTCTTCACGGGAATGTCAAGGACAGAGTCAGGGAGAGAGTACGTTGGTGGGTTTAACCTTTAACCTTGGGGTCTATTTTAAGCTCAGTGAGGCCCTGTCAGGGTCACACATGGTGCTGGCCCACAATAAAATCATGACCTGGATGAACTCAGGTTGCCTTGGCATAAATGTTGTGTGTGTGTGACCGTAAAGATTGGTGCATTAGAACTATAGATAGGGACAGTGATGTCATGATCCAGAAAGCATAAGCTTAGAAAATTGTGACATGAGCAAGAACATCATTAGTCCAAGTGGCTGTTACACATTAGCAGTTAGATGACTGTACTGGTCATTAACCTCTAATAGCATGACCGTTATTTGCCTAAAATGGATGCTTACAAATCCCTCTCCACCGGCATAAAATGGATATACTACAGCCATTTAACAATACGGTGCAATCAAATACACTGACTAGTTTTCTCTTCTGTCTTTAATAGATCTACAGCTATGACCCTGAGCAGTCTCCCAATATCCACGATGACCGCTTCTATGAGCGTCTGGATTGGAACGGCAGCAAGAACACATTGGATGTGCAGGATGGCTCCATCTACATCCTCAACGTCACTTTCAATGACACGGGCACCTACCGCTGCTTCTTCGACCGCCACCTAATTTTCCCCAGCTACGAGTACCACACCAATGCCACCAAGTTCATCGTCCTCAACGTGGTGCCCAAGGGTGAGTGGCAGCATAGGTGTGAAGGGTGTCAGTGGTGATGATGGTGACAAAAATTACTGGTGGCCAGATTTGAGAGGATAATGGGTTTCAGTATTATATTAATCCAAAGTAGGATGTATCACATTGCTACAATATGCTGTTGGAATTCCATATTGTGATAAGAATTTGTCATGCCATGATACATGCACATTGTGCAGTTACAATGTAGTTCATGACATGTTACTAGGTGCTGCAAGGTGAGTAAATCACAGGTATAATGAGAACCAACATGATGCAAATGCAAGGGTCAGATTTAAGACAAGGAGGAAGAGGAAGTAAAGCACTTCTTTAGTATAATCTTGTGTATTATTATGTCGTCAAAACACCATGAAATATCGTGAACCTTTAATGAGGGGGAGTGTTTGTCGTCACAGTTGTGAAGGTTTGCGAGGCCACAGTTGGAGCAGAGGGCATGAGGTCTCCTCAAGAATAAAAAACAAAACAATTATCTATGTGCTTGTGCCCACTTAGCTTCAGTGTCAGGAACCAGTGGCCTTGTGCCCATTTCAGATAGGTGGCATGCGCACAGCCAGCATCAATGCCATTGGACACCATGCCACTGGACCCTGGCACCGTCCTCCATGACAGCCCTGTACGTGAGGAGGCTGATCCGTGGAGCTAGTCAGTCTATATATGAAAATCTATCCTTGCAAGCATAGGCAGTTTGATAGTGCACGTCATAAGCAAACAGTTAGGTAGTATGCATTCTGTGTGCACTCCATAGCTATTGTGATTGGGTTGATGAGCAGAATGATGAGACGTCAAATAAAAGTCCAGATCTCTGCCAAGATTTATGTAAACAGAACTTGTTGTTTTATAGAAGCCCATCACATAGACAAGCCAATAAACAGACAATCCGGACCAAAAACAGTAATCTCTTAGCCTGGTTATAGAACCAGCCCCTCGTGCTACACTTCATTTCATACAGAGGGTCTAGCCATTCAGTAGAGACAAATGGTTGCTTGCTGGAGGCAATTCTGTTAAAGTTTAAAACGATTGGATTAGCCCTTGACTGATAGCCTGCCTTGACTGATAACATTCTAGCTCAGTGTTCACAACGCCTCCCACTGACTGGATGCGGTCAAAATGCCACCGGAGACAACCAGCTCAATGGAATCAAATCTAGACTACCACGGTAGGGGGATGATAATCGAGTGGAAGTATGTAGGAAAGAGTTGCCAGGCTAACCTCTTGACAAAGGTGATACAAATGAACTGGAGTTGGAGGTAGGGCAGCTGGTATACCTCTATGGCATTGTATATGCTTGCTTCACACAGTGCTTTTCCAGTGTGACTTGATTAGCCAAATCTTTCAAATTAAATTAGGTTGTCAAAACCAGGAAAGATCATAGGAGGTCCAAGATATGGGATCTGACTGGAAACAGGATCAGTGTAGAGAGAAGTTGTAGTGTGCTACTTGTCTGGTCTCAACAGTCCAGCACTTTCCTCTAACAACCAGGTTTCAGGGGTGTTATGAGATAGACAGACCAGACAGTGCTTGGATCACAGAAGGCTTTGATGTCAGGCGTAAAGAAATGCAAGCTCCACACATTCTTCTCCTTGCCCGTTGACCTAAGTCAGTTAACAGCGTGCAAAATGGCTTCATTAAATTGCCTGATTGGAGATGTCAAAATCAAGGATGCTGTAACTGAAAACCTTCACTTGGTGAGGCAACTGATGGCAACAAGGTCATGGTCAAGGCTTACGTCAGAGTACTGGCTTACTGTATGAGGCTGTCAATCACTGTCAGTCCATGAGATATCAATGAAGGACAAGACCAACAAGAGGTTGTGTTCCTGATCTCATCTTATGATTGATGAGGGTTGTCAGTAACAGCCATGAACCCCCTGATTTCAGCACTGTGTTCTGTCAAGGGGGACAGTCAAGGATAAGCCAGAAACTTTGCAAAGGTAGGTCCGTTCATGTTTGACTGCTGTACGGTAAGGTCCAAAATAAAGTATATACTTTTAATTCACCGCTGGACTTTTAGCAGTTTGCAGAAAGATGATGAGTGATGCTTAAAGACATAGTCTGAGGTGGGAAAGGAGTCATTAGGTCATCATAAGTACAACAAACATTTCCTATGTTGTTTTTAAGCCTTTGAAAAAGATGATAGGAGGGGATATGATCTGTTAAATAGCACACTCCTGTGGTCAGTTGGGTGTAATACAACTTAACAGGGAATTAGTCCAAGTAAACTACTGTGTTGACAAAAGCAGAGCTGTAGTCTACGTGACACACTGGTATACAGCATATAACCACTTTAAGAGCACCTAGATTTCCATATACCCACCTACAAATGCCAAGGATATGTATCAAAATGCATATCAGCAAACTTCTGTGAAAATCTTCAGAATATGTAGCCTATTTTTGTGTTGCAAACACAGAAGATGTGTTGGCGGTACCTCAGGGGATTATCACAGTATACCCACCACAGCAAACTAGATTACAGCACTGCACAAAAGTGTTTTGCAAGTTCTGTTTTGAAGTGGAAGTATTGACAACAGTAGGCCATTTTGAGACTGAGTGCACTTCCTTCCACTATCACCCATTCCACTAATGTCTCCATGTGCTCTACTCCTCCCCACACCCATAGTGAGTCTGTAACTTTTTCCCCTTCAGCTACCCGAGGCATGGCCTCCATCTTGTCGGAGATAATGATGTACGTTTCGATCATTGGGCTCCAGTTATGGCTCGTTGTCGAGATGGTGTACTGTTACCGGAAGATAGCGGCAGCCGGGGAGGAAGCTTTGAGGGAAAGCGCGTAAGTAACTCCTCTTTTAGCCCCAGTTGACACACACACACCAGAGTCTGCAAGTCTGCACTCAAGGAATGGAGAAAACATCTCCTGTGGCTCCACCAAGATGTTCACCTTATTGCCCTTAATAGATACTGCCGAGACCGAGGGCTTGAGCTTTTCTGTTCTCTCCTCTTCTCTTTCCCTCTTGAAAGTGTAACTTTGTAGTCAGCATCTGAGTCTTTGAATGAATCCCAAGTCCCACCCTAAACCCTATACCCTCAAAGTCTTAGCTGGCATGAATAGACTTCATGCTCAATTCATGCCAGCCATATCTTTGAGGGTTCAGGTTTTAGGATTAATTAGGGTGAATTGGGATTCAGCCTTTCTGTTTCCCTTCTAATGCATGCAGACTTTCCCTCCGTCACTTGTTGACAGTCTGTTCCTGTCCTTCAGAGTTAATCAACTGTGTCTTTCTGCCTAATTTTCTGCTTTTTATTTTCAATGCTCTCTCTATTTCCTATCTTTACATCTTTTCTACACTTTTCTCTTCCCTCCTCCCTCCCTTTCAGGGCGGAGTACTTAGCCATAGCCTCGGAGAGTAAAGATAACTGTGCAGGTGTTCAGGTGGCAGAATAACACAGGTAGGTCTGCCTTCAGGTGGCTGCTGTCTAATTTACCTGCCCAGGTTTGCTTGTCTCTTTGCCTCCTCCCTCTGAAACATCTCTAAAATATTATTGGAGTTGGATCACTACGGTGTGTGCAGAGACAATGACAATGACAAAATGTAATGGAATTCAAAAAAAAAAATTTCACTAGCTGTCTTTTATATATCTGCTTGAGTGACCCAGGTCTGTGTGTCTCTTCATTTCAGGACCAAAAAACCCTCCAAACACCGGGCCTAACGTTCCTGTCCCCACTGCCACACCCCAAGCAGCCTTGAGCCAACTCTGTAAATGACTCCATTCACCTCTCTGCACAGCATCCACTCAGAAGACCATTCCCAGAATGCTTAGCGGCATTAAGACCTCTGGACCTCACAGTACCATTTAGGCTTTCTCCCTCACATTAGACGCGTCAGAATGATGTAGCTCAGTGTTCACTCATAGTTATGGAAGTAACAGTGTAGTACATGGTGAGAAATTCAATACCAATTGATTGCTGAAGACTAAAGAGATGCTAAAGAGAAATGGTAGACAAATGACTGGGAGAAAAACAGTAATCACAGTGGCATACTTACGGCAATGTGCAATTCTAATTGCAAATGTTATGAAATTGTAAATATGCACTGTTGTACGAGATCATGTGCTGATATACACTAGCTATACATTCTGTGCAGCAGTGTGTTCCAAACCTCTCTCAACTAGTGATCTGTTCCATGAAGAACATCAGCTACTGTAATAACATATATAGAAGTTATATATATATAAAAAAATGGATTAGTAAGACAAGGTGCAATTCAAAGATCAAGCACATACCATAATGATCTGTAACTATTGAGCATGATCTTGTGGCTGATATAGTCTTGCATTCATTGGAACGACAGCTGGATATGACTGGATTGCTGGAGAGAGATGTTTTGTGTAAACAGAGAAAACAGAGCTTCCTTCTGATAGCATGCATGTTTATATGCAGTGACATTACTTCACTCTCCTTAATCTGAGATGATAATACATTCCTATTTTTTAACCATCACACAAAGCACATCATTGCCACAAGGGCACAAACGCACCCATGACATGATTGTACAGTTTTCCAATGTCCCACTGTCTACTCGTTAACACCATCCTGACAGTTCCCACCACTGTAAATATTTAAATATAATGTATTGCTTATTCTTTGATGCAATGCCATTGTACGGATGACACTAGTGGTCAGTTTTATTAAGGTTTTATCTTTTGCTAAAACACCTCACTAACACTTCACTAACCAACATGCACAGTTAACAGAGGTGGGCCACTTATTTACATAGCATGCATTTTTGAGATTTCAAATATTGTAGCTAAGCATCCACTAAAAAATGTAATTATGTAGGTATAAGGCCTTAGGAAATGTTATACGCCCAATTGAAGACCCTGGTAGGCATATACGCAATGTGGCAGGTGTTTCTGCAGATGACGTATATGCCCATTTATGCCATAATAACAAAGTTATGAGAAAATTATTCTAGATGTCCTTTTTCTGTGAAGGGACGCCTACATGCATTTTTAAGTCTGTGTTCTAGACTATTCCCTGGAAATGTTTATGCTTTGATCCACACAGTTAAAGAAAGGAATAGGCTACAAAGATTGTTGTTTTATTATTCCTCTTTTTTCTTTCAACTAAGGGCTGCATGACAGATTTCTACCGTTTGGCAATGGTTAGCAATCCCCAAATGTTAGGGATGCAGTGTTAAAAGAATTGTCTCACTTGTGCCTCATGTGGAAATTTTTTCCGAACCTCTGACAAAATGGAGTCTGGGCAAGGCTATGTAGACCAAAAGCACTGGAGGCAAACTGGGCCCTGGTGAAAGAGAATGCAAACAAAAAGGCAAAACAATGTATTGTGTGTTATCTGCTCGCTCATTAAGTGAGGCGCATTTGTCTCTCCATCACTCCCTTATGCCGACCTTCAGGCTGCCAGTACCCCAACTTGCCTACAGGAGGCAGCATAACACTGCCAGGCCAAACTGCCGTTCATTAGGGCCTTTGCACCACCTGTTATAGGTGGTGACATTTTTAAAAAAAGACTATTTCCAAAGTACGGGCACAGATTTTGTGACATTTGGGCTGTTGCACCTTGTAAAAAATGAAAAAAAAAAAAAAACAATTGGTTAAAGGGTTTCTACTGCATGCCTTTGGAAAGTTTAAAAGAACTAAAAGTTCGGTCTTTTCCTTTTAGCAGATGAGATGAGTACTCGAGTCAGTTTGAATGCATTAGCCACTTAAAATGCTTCAGTGTGTCACTAAGTACTGTTTCAAGGTATTAACAACTTATGATCCCACAACACCTGGTCATTAATGATATATTTGTTGCATATCAGTGGTCTTGTCTGGTATAATCCCCTACGCCTACTCCTCGGAGTGAGCTGAATTGTCATTACTGAATTAACGTGTTAAAGCTGGCTACTTAGTCACTCAGCCATGACCCTCTTCATGTCTGCTGAGACTGTGTCCACTTTAGCTGTTTAGGATGGTTACATTAGTCCCAACATGGCAGTGGACCCTGTTCACATTAAACATTTGGGGGAGGGAGGCAAAATCAAATAGAAAGTATGCATTTCATGTATATGTGAAAATGTTGCTTGCCAAACAAAGTATGAAAAGGATATTAAGTATAATTAAAAATAAAAATGCATGAAAAACATGCCTTGTATCCTGTTCTTTGTGCTTGTGCGGTTATTCTAATGGTATTTACCACAGATATTAAAAAAACTGATGTGTTTAATTTCAATTTTTGTTAGTGTGAGCTGAAGAGGCAAATTTGATCTCCTATGTCTGCAGTGAGATGCCTTGGCAACGCATTACTGACACATCATTGCAAATTGACTTAGGTGAGGCATTTTCCTTTTCAAACTATACAGATTTCCTGTATGGGTGCTGTATTTTAAGCAGAACATGGTAATTGTGTACTGTAGAGTGTAAAAACAGTACTATTCTGACCAGGAAAGAGCCTATTTTTGGATTAAAGTCTCCACAGAACATAAGCAAGGCTTATCTTACTAGGTACACATACAAGCACAATGTCAAGCAAACATTGCCTGATACCTATTGAGAACTGATAGCAGCCATTTCTTAGTGCTGTGTATTAAATGTAGTCAGAGGTCATAAGAGTTATGACTGAAATGGAACCTTTTCACTGGTAGGTACAGTATGTCCATAGTTTACATAAGGGGGTCCCTCGCTAACAAAGGTTAATAGAAAGCTATCACGAGTCTCGGGCAGAGATGTTTACAAAGTAAATAAGCTCTGCTCCTGAGCACACTTTGATTTACCCTCTAGCGCAAACTTCCTCACAGGTACCATGGTGACTCACAAAGACTAAGTTCCCCTGGCATTCAACAGTATTGTGAGGACCAGGAATGGGATGGAAATGGACCATACAGCCCTGGCTGCATTTAGTAGAGGGCTTGCGTCATGTGCATAATGCCCGTGATCAAGGACGTTTTCACATAATAAAAACACACATTCACATGCACATGAACGCACCCACAAACACACACACACATACACACACACACACATCCACACAAGGGAGAGAAGAAAGCAGTCGCAGGGAGGCAGAGTCGTTGCATATTTCATAGGTTCTTATTTCTCCATGTCATCTGGTGTGTACAATCAAATCTTTACAGTACATTCACCCCTCCCTTTTCAAACCCCCACATCCCTTCATCCCAATCCCTCTCACTTGCCCCCTCCTCCTCCCTCCCATCCCAAATAAATAACAATCATTTCATCAATCACAAGGGCTGTGCCCAGCAAAGCCCACACACACACATACACCACTGACAAACCAGGGCATAAGAGAGGGATATGGAGGAGAAGAGAGAAAAAGGGAGGTGTTGACATTGAGAGGAGAGAAGCTAAGACAGTGATGTACAGAGAGAGAGGGAGAGGGGGATTGCAGACATAAGGGATGGCTTAAAGAGACAGAAAGATGCAAGACATTTAAGGGTGAAGACAACTAATGAAAACCAAGGTCTGATATAAAAGCATGAAATGCAATAAAATGTTCATTGGAAGACAAACAAACAAAAGTAAAAACACATCAACGCTCATCACAAATACTGCGACAGGTTCCCTTTTTCTTCAGTCCGGCCTTAAAACTTCTGGTTGGTCCTTTATCATTGAGCCCAGTGAAGTGTAACAAATAGCTAGTGACTGCATCTATGGTCGGCTGGCAGAGCCTACAGTAACCCTCAAGAATTCAAGTTCTGATATACTGATAATACAGTTTCCATATGACCAGATACTGTAGACCAATAACAGCAGGCAAAGGGATGACAAATACCCATCCCTTAAAGACACGGGGGAAAGAGAGTCCCTTCCACACACACACACACACTCAACTTGATGAATTTCAAGACACGATGGGAAAATTAACAAAACTGAGAACAATTAGCTTCGCCCTAGTTTGCCTGTTGCCTTTCCAAAACCCCATTCAAATTTTGTCCATTGCTTTCGGTGTTCTGTAGCCTGTCGTCCTCTTCATTATTGCTTTTGGGACTGTCTTCAGCATCAGCCCAGGCACCTGAGCCTTCTCGCCCGCTTGGTCCATACTGACTGCTTTTCACACAGAGTGGTGGCCACAGTACACATGGCGTTACAGTGACGTTCTCAGTTCTCAGTCTCTACAATAAATACTGAGTTAGGATCAAGACACATATACACACATACACACACACACTTGCTCTGTCAGCATACACACAAAACCACATACATATGCACTTTGTAGAGTAGTATCAGTCTTGGTTCTCTCAAAGTCTGAAAATGACTTCTACTTAAACACACACACACACACACACACACACACACACACACACACACACACACACACACACACACGGTTGACCTCTGGAGGTACTGAGGTGACAAGAGTCCAAAAAAAAAAAAAAAAGTAAAAACAATCAAATTAAAAGTTTAACGCAGCACAGGGTCCACTTGTGACTATCTCTAGCCTACCCAAAACCCCAGCCCCCAAACATGCAGATGGAAAGAAGTCCAGGCCATCCATTCAGTCAATAGCCTCCAGTCTTTCAAGTAGTTCTCAACCACATATATTCATAGATAGATAGATAGATAGATACTGTATATCTATATAAAGGGAGCCAGAAGAGGAGTGACAGAAGACTTGATGAGAAGGAGGAGAGAGGAGATGGAGAGACAGACTGCGTTGCACGGGACGTGCAGTCTTCTGCTGTTCAGTAGGCTGGCAGACGACTGGTGTATCTGAGAGGCTTCAGAGAGCCTCCTTCAGTTCACTTTAGCTGTCTGATGAAGGCGCAGTCTTCTCCAGGAAGCGCCCGCAGAAAGAAAAACGGAGCGATAGAAAAGAAAGATAGATGGATAGACAGTGAGAGAGAGAGAGAGAGAGAGGGAGAGAAAGGAAAATGGCTCAAGGTGCAGATCAGTTGTAGGATCCAAAGTGAACCATCCCGAGGTGATGTTTTGTGACCAGAAAATGCAAGGGAAAAAAAAACTCGTTTTCCCATTTGAGTAATCAAGCCCAGCTCGTTTTTTTTCTGTCATTGTTATTGGATGAGGTGGAAAATCGCCAGTGGAGTTATTGCTGCAGTCTCCCAGACTGTGTCTAGGGTTGACTGAAATGAAATGGATGACTCTAGAAATGTTTAGAGGATTTGCTCAATTGCTGCCTGTGTGCGCAGTTGTCCTTTGTATGGAGATCCAGTCTCTTAAGTGATTTTCCCCACTGCGTTCACATCTCCTTGCCTCACATGCACACATATACATACACAAACAGACATACACACACATACACACACACACACACACAGTCAGTTCCCATCATATATAAACATCCCCTCATATAGACCCAATGCTGTTTGTGATTGCAACAGCACACTTGGTGTTTGGTGCTGGGGTTCTAGGTGACGAGGGGGTATGAGGTCATCTGAAGTGGGAGGTGAGAGAGAGGGTCACTCTTCTGGAAGTATGTCTGTGGGAGGGTCTGAAGGGAGGTCATCCTGGGGCTCATCCGTGACAATTCCTCTGTGCAGTTTTTCCAGCGACTGTTTCATCTGTGGAACATCAAATATACATGAGCTTTGGAGACACGTCAGTACAACCAGTATACATGAGTTTCAGTGTAGTAGAGACACATGAGCATGTCCTACATTCAGCAGTATCAATGTAGTGGAGTATCAACACACACACACACACACACACACACACACACACACACACACACACACACACACACAGAGGGGTGGGAATAGACAACATTTTTTTTATATCAATGCCATTGTCGATTCTGCTTATCGGTCCAATTCTTTATCAATTCGCTTATCAATTCCTTACTGGTTAGAAGGTATTCTAAACAGGTTTGCAGAATCAGCACACAGGCCAATAATACGGCCTATAACACTAACCTGACAACAGCAGCTTATTAGAATTAGGAAAACCATGTAGAGCTGTGTTATCCCACCCCTACACATACACACACACGCACGCACACACACACACTAACACACTCACAGAGTATGTTTGCACACTACTGATAACCTACAGAACTGTGACCTCAGCATGTTTACAACCTGAACTGAAAAATGTAAATGTACTATTATTGACAGTAAACATGACATGACCTGGTCTGACACACGCATACACACATACACATACACACACACACACACACACACAGGGATACATGCTGTCCTTATGTAGCAGGGGCAATTTCAGGGACAGGGAGCGCAAAGGTATGTTTTTTGTAAGAGACTGTTGCCATGGAGCTTTTCCATCAAGAGGTTTACCACTTCCTCTTTATTATTTAGTTATCCAGGCTTATCACTAAACCACTTTCTCTAGCACTGAGAGTGTATGTGGGGACCATAAACAGGGGCTGACTGTATATATGTGTGTGTGTGTGTGTCTAAGTGTGTGTGTGTGTGTGTGTGTGTGTGTGTGTGTGTGTAGGATACCTGGTCGAGTAGAGTGACCGAGGACTGCAGTATCTGCTGCCATTTGCTCAGCTGCGCCTGATGGAACTGCCTCTGCAGTTGAAGCACCTGGGCCCACTCACCTGCCGACTGTGGAAGAGGGCTGGGATACACACACACACACAGACACACACACACACACACACACACACACACACACATACACATCAAACAGACACACACATGTAAACAAACAAACACAAAGAAAAACAGCTATTCAAAGAGAAGACCACGTGATGCAATTTCATTTAAGCACAATCCCCAATCCGCTCAATCCACAATCTCAAATCAAAATGGAACAGTGCTACTCTCAATCATGGCATGCAAGTCCTCTTATCACACTCTGTATGCAAGTCAGGCACTGGTCTGCGCTAGAATGCACTTCCTCGGGTGTCCTGCAGAGGTCCTCACCTGTCCGTGAGTGAGTAAGAGTGCCAGGTCTCCAGGGTGTGCGCTGCCCTCTCCAGAGACCACAGCTTATAGAACAGCAGCATGTTCAGGGCTACCAACACCACCAGACTACAGCACAGAACAGACCAGAACAGAACAGAAGGGGCACGGGGGTTGGAGAGGGACAGTTCAGTACAGAGGCCAATAAAATGCAGAACTGAAACAACATAGAAACCAGGTGACATAGATATGTAAGACAGAGAGAGAGAGAGAAAGAGAAAGATAAGTAAGGAGACAGACAAACAGATAGAGAGAGAGAGGAGAGAGAGTGAGATAAGAAAGATATGTAAGGAGACAGACAAATAGATAGAGGGACAGAGGGAGGGAAAGAGAGAGAGAGAGAGAGAGATTACAAAGATTTGTAAGTATACAGACAAATAGAGAGACAGAGGTACGTAGGTAGATAAACAGACAAATGAATGGTGAGAAAGATGGGGTGTGGGGGAACTCTTCATCTACAACACAAACCATCTGCCCATTTCCAAACTATCTATAAAGCGATCCATTGGAAGTGGACTGTGGTGACACAGGTGTGTGGGTCAGGCTAATATCCTTTCCAAAAGTAACCCCATCTGACCCCATCTCATCTGAGACTAAGGACAGGACCAAGGCTTGTCTGAGAGGGATGGAAACACGTAGGATCCCCTAGGCTGTCTGACAGGATGCAGGTGACATATTTGAATAGATTTGCATGGGGAAAGGCAGCACCCGGCAAAGCATCAAACACTAACAAATACAGTGAGAGGCTTGGGCTAGGCTTGTGTGGGAAGGGAGTGTTGTGTTGTGTTGTGTTGTGTGTGTGTGTGTGTGTGTGTGTGTGTGTGTGTGTGTGTGTGTAGTGGGGGTAGGGGTGGAGGGGTGGGATTGGGGGGGGGGGGTGAGTGAACGAGGCATGGGGAGACAAGAGTGAACAGAGAGCTTCTCCAGTTGAGGCTTTGAATTTAAACCTTAAGCCACTGGGCTTGCTCTTGGCTGACCTTCACACGCACACACACAGACACTCACACACACACACACACACACACACACAAACAAGCTACCAAAAGCAAGCAGAGTATCATGTGATTGTGTTGGTCAACACACACATGCAAGTGTAATCAATTAAGTGATCACAAACACGCAAACAGAAGAGTTACATTACCTGACACAGATCCTGTTTAGAAGAAGCAAGGGAAGCAGGAAGAGTACAAAGCCGGAGCAAGGACCACAGAAAGAGAGAGACAGAGAGAGAGAGAGAGAGAGAGAAGGCGGAAGTGTGAAAAAAAGAGATGTAGCAGGAAGCAGTTAGGCAGCAGAGGAGATTGTGTTCCATTTAGTTTCAATGACTAAAAACTGTTAGCATCAACACCTTACAAATAATGTCAGACACTTGGCTCAATTAATGCATCTAACATCTAACATAACAGCCATCCAATATTATCACTCAATTCACACATTCTATTTGCCTCACCATAAGCAGGCAAAACCCATCCAATGGCACTGAGAGCTGAATGACTAAATGACATGACATAAGACTGTGTTCCTGCTAGCATAGGGGGCAGAGTCTTCAACTCAGTTCAACAGCTTTGTCATACTGAGTGGGGATGTTTTGGCAAGCAGGGGAAATGAAAGCAACAGCCGATGGAGGAGAAGTACGAAAGATCGGAGAGAATAAAAGGCCTCCTTCTCATCTCGCAGAGAGATTTGTCTAATTGCATGATTCTGGCGGCGGGCGGCCGGACAGGAGGCGGTGGGGAGGGTTTTATATTCCGCTAGCTGCAGCTTGGCAGCGGGCGCAGCTAAAACATAATCCCTGTGCCAAGGGGGCTATCCGATCTGGGGTTGACTAGCGGCAGAGTGGTGACACGGGCACAGCTGTTTTTATGTCTCATCCGCCTGAGGGCACTGCTGACATGCACAGGCATTTGCACACACCATCACAAAACACAAGAACATGCACGCATACGCACACTCACACGAAAGACACAGACACATATACACACACACACACACACAAACACACACAACATAACATGCACGCATATGCATACGCATACTTGTACGCACACTCACACGAAACACACAGACACACATACACAGGCACATGTGCGCACACATACAAAACATACAGACACACACACACACAGACACACAAAATAATAAATAAATAAAGCACCTCTTACACACACTTCCACATTAGAAATACCTTTCATTGACATACAGTGTCATGTCCGTACTCCAGACAGACACCTGCTAGCAGCACTCACATGAAGCTGACAATGAGCAGCACAGTAGAGATGTTGCCGCTCCCACCGCTGCTGCCGACCCCACGGGCCCTTTCACCCAACTTCAGGAACATGCCACCTGAAGACAGAGACAGAAAAAAGAGAGAGAAATGAGAGAGATAGTGAGGAGAAAGAGGAGAAGAGGGTAGGGTGAGGGGTAAATAAGGAAAAGAATCACACACAAGGGAGAGGTTTTCTGTTTTGCAATGTCAAAAATGACCACTAGATGTCAGGTTACAAGCAGAGGTAGCGCATGTGTCCTCGGGGAGAGGGGAGGAAAAAAAGAGTGGGAGTGTGTATGTGTGTGTGTGTGTGCGTGTGTGAGACAGAGGGTGCGTGTAGGGGGTTGGGAGAGGGTGGTTGTGGATTTGTGGATGGGGCACAAACAGGCTGCAGAAGGTATCATGTCTTTGGCAACGTCTGCCGTGTTCCCTTTAGAGCCTCCAGATTGGGACGCTGACTCACCCGTCTCCCGCCGATCTCTCTCCTCCGCCTTCCCTCTCTCGGCCCGCTCGCCTGCCACCCCTCCTCCGCCGCCGGCAGCCACGCCTGCTGCGTCCCTCTCTCGCTCCCGCTCGCCTGCACGCCTCGACAGGTTCCGCTTGCGCCGGCGCAGCGATGGGGGAGTCTTGGCGGAATCAGCGGCCGCCGCTGCCTCGCTCGCTGTTACCACAGTAACCTCGGACTGCAACAGCGTTTCTAGCTTGCATACTTCCACCTCTGAAAGGAAAGGAAATAGCAGTGGGTTAGAAGCACACGAAACCAATGGCACTTCTACACTGAAGGAAAAATCAGGAGTTAATCAGCCCATACCCCGTTCTTCGAGATTGCCGAATGCTGTCAGTAGGTATAACTGATGATGATGGCATCATCAGTTAGCGTTGACTATAGCCTGGCAAGCCAGATTATAACATCAAAATGTATAGTCTGGACATGGCCGATAGACCAGGCTCAATCCTAGGGGCGGAATCAGCGCTGTCTTTCAAACTGCCTGTGCATGCAATAGGATAGCGCTGCGACGCCCAATCAGAGCAAAGTCAACAAAACAGCGAATATGTCCATCTTTTAAACGAATGACTTGAGTCCTTTTTCTACCCAAAAGTCTAACTCAAGTCTAACTCTTCCAAAGTCGATTCCATAGCCAATTAAAACGGCCGCTGTTGGCCACGGCCTTTGTTTTGCACCACTGCAGCCCTGTCGCCGCTGTGCTAAGCCCGCCCAACGACTCTACAAAGACAGAGCACTGTGACTGGTCCTACCAAACCAGTCACAGTGCGTGGGTAGACGTACCAGCTCGGCTAAACTATTTGCTTTCACTAGGGTATGTCTAGATTTCTAGGCTACGTTGAGTGTCGTTTCGCTACTTGGTCTATGTTGTACCAAATTCTGTCATTCTCATACCCACTGACAGCACTCAGGTTGATTTACACCACATAATCCCTTTAGCTTTTCATTTATTCAGTAGAGTGACTGGTATGGGAAGCATCTTGCTATGGCAGTTAGCAACAGCCTACTACAGGGACAAAAAAAATCCATTCCAAATCCAAAAATTAGCAATAACTATACTATTACACGTAAAATGCATTTGTATTCATTATTTAACGATTAGACTAACTTTCTGACCTGACCAACCCTATCTCACTATAATGTCGCAATCACATTCAAATACATAATGACAGACGGTGCCTATTTAGCTACATTCAAATTCAGGTTCACTTCAAAGAGGCACACCCACACTGACATTTACACATGGCGCCATTTTAAGCTCCCATTCAACCGGCTTACTGGCGACGGTTAGTCCAGCTGAATCCATCCAGACCAAAAAGAGATAAATGAAATTAAGTGAAAATAAATTCGAGCACCGGTAGTTTTCACTGTATTTTAAGCCTTATATTTTAAGGTAACCAAAGGAAAATTTCTTGTCTCAAAATGTGTTGGTTTTGTTGGAGAAATAAATTGGTTCGTACGGAGATCTCAGCTGTTGCTTCAAAGGAACCTTCTGGAATATGAAGATGAGAGCAGCAAAGGAACCCTCCTCCTCAGTCCAAGTCTAAATCTAACTTCAACTTAAGATCTTGAAATACCTGCTTTGTTATCAATTTATTGTCATCTCCATTTTATTACTACCTCATTTCATTTTCTTCTTTTCCTATGGGTACCTACAAGGGTCAATTTTCATAAGTCACTGTTCAGTTACTTCAGTGCAAGTCACTCTGTTTACAAGTGACTACTCAAGGACTAAATGACTCTTAGAAATGCACCTATGTTTAGATTCATATCTCAAATTACATGCTGACAGCCTTTTGCAAATTAGGCTAATTTCATCATGCAGGAATCCATGATATGAACTCTCACAGAGACACTAGGCGTGATGCTGGGCCTCCGTTCCTATGGCAACCTTTGCCAATAACAAACAAATCAGTCTAACAAAGACTTGTGTGTGTGTGTTTTATTCAGTTTTTTGCAATATCATGTGTCAGCACAAAACAGCTAAATATTTCCATAACTTCATATGACACATATGAACAAATATGTACAAAATGGGGGCGGTGGTGGCGCTGTTCGGCAACCGAAGGGTTGCAGGTTCTAGCCCCACTCTGGCTGACCCCATCGAAGTGTCCTTGAGCAAGATACTGAAGCCCAAATTGCTCCCTGTTGCACCAGGGCCGCCTCTGCCACTGGCGTGTGTGAGTGCATGTGTGTGAATGGGTGAATGTGAGGCATAAAAAAAGAAAAGCGCTATATAAATGCAGTCCATTTACCATTTATAAAACACTAGGTGGCTATGTGCGAGTTGTTTCAACATTTCAACATCGAAGGTGGAATACCGAAGAGACATAATAATTTCCAAAGGCCCTGCATTAAGCTTTCAATGCGCTACTTAGCAGTATATTCTTGGATCAGGAGGACACAGTCAGAAATAATAGCAGAGGTATACATTTATTGCTGAAAAAAGCTAATATTTACTCATTGTTCTTTAATCCTTAATCTAACTGAAGCCAAAGAATGGCGAAGGATGCATAGAATGGAGAAGGAAGCATCTCCGGGTCTGAGTTATACACCAGCCAATGTTTTGGCAGAGTAGAGTTGGCCAACCTCCAATCCCAACAAAGAATGTAGGCCCATACACTGACATGATATTCAAGCGTAAACTTGGTGGATAGAACACTAGTGGTGGAGTGGATATTTTACAGATACAGGGATGCACACTGTATAAGGAAGGGGATAGTTACCATTAATGACTTTGGGGAGCTTGTTGTCAAGTTGTACTGTTTTTATGAAGGCTTTTAAAAGTTAAAATCCTCCCTCTCTCTGGCTGCCTCTTCCCTCCCTCCCTTTCTCTCTCTCTCTCCCTTTCTTTCTCTCTCTCTCTCTTCTCCTTACCCATGTGTCTGTAGTATTCTTCGATGCCACTCCATGTGTTCTTCTCAATGAGGGCCTTCACCAGGCTCCACGGCTGCTTCCTGTAGCAGATGTCTGAGGATACCCTGCACACACACACAAACACACACACACACACACACACACACACACACAAACCACATCAGGCCTGCCATCAGTTCAATATAAGCTGCACTCTCAAATATAAATCTTATGATTGTGGTTTATTGGGAAGGATGTCAAGACAAACGTTTCGGCCTAGGCCATCTTCAGCGTCTTCCCAAAAAATCACAATCATAAGATTTATATTTGAGAGTGTAGCTTTTACTACTCTATGTAATAACCCGTTTTCACGCACCCGAGGTCTGCATCAACCTTTTTCGGGGTTGAGCGGTGATCAGTTCAAAACATATAGTCCCACAGTAGTCCTAAAAGGTGTGCACTAATAAACCTCTGTTTACACTGGACCAAAACAAATGGCTTGCTTCCCTGGAGGCAGCTAAGTCATGGTTCATACTTGACCTTTGGAGCTGAACGGTCAGTGTATTCAACAAGGGAGATGATACTAATGATCTATGTCTAGTCACTCCATTCTGCCAGCTATGTCTCCCACTAAGCACTGTGCTAATACTCACAGATGATGGATGATGAGATGAGTACAGTGTCTTGGCAGGACAAGTTAGTGCAATTATTAGTGTCAAATCTAAGACAGCTGATGCACAGCCGGGGGAATGACTTACGGTAACTGCCAGCTCTGACATAAAGTTAACCTTTCAGACTGTTATGCTGGTAATATATTTCATTTTTAACCATTAATTAGTACAAGCTGATGTAAAAAAACAAAACAAAAAAAAAATGGAAAGTTTTTTCTGTCCATCCTGTCCCTGTGGGCTTACCGTAGGCGGCTCTTGTGCTTACTGACAGAAGTGAGGCAGTAGCGGTGTACAGTGTAGAAATAGTCCTGGTAGGGGATGCCAGAGGTGATGACTTCAGAGTCCACTACGTAGCACTCACCTCGCGCACTGCTCTTGTGGAGGGTCTGGGGGGGTTCAGAGAGAGACATACTGGTCAACACAGACGCACTGCTCTTGTGGAGGGTCTGGAGGGGGGTGGGTAGGTTAACACAGAAACTGGGGAGATGTAGTGATGCATGCAGCAACACCCAGGTCACATTTGGATCAAAACGGCCAGCGCACACCAGGTTTGAGTCGGACCTGAGGTCATTTTCTGAACCCAAACCCTCTGTCTGTATGTCTCTCTCTCTCTCTCTCTCTCTCTCACACACACACACACACACACACACACACACACACACACACACACACACATTTCCCATCATCTCTTTACCGTCTTAAGTTAAAATTCACAGAAATATAACTATATATAATAATAATGAAAGACACTGTACATACACACTGTACTGTACATACATACTTAAACAAGCATGTTCATATCTTGAGTAAACTGAACCATCTGCATCCACACGTCAACATCAACAGCAAAATACACAAACATAGTCACCCATATTATTCACACACAGGACATACAAACCTAAAACAAACACTGGCTTACATCAACACACAGCTAGGAGGTTAAAATTTGCACACCGACCTTCCCAACCCACGTACACACACACACACACACACACACACCTACACCACAGCAGCAATCCGGAGTCTATAAATACACATTTCACACCACCACACCTACCACACAACCTGCAACACACTATAAACATAAATGCAGCAATGGAAATCAGCACACCAGTACAACAGTGACCACATCACACCCATAGCAGCCCTTAAATACTGGTGTTCCGCAACACATATGTAATACACACACACACACACACACACACACACACACAAACGAGAGAGAGAGAGAGAGAGAGAGAGAGAGCGCGAAAGCATGGACTCAACATTCAGAGGGGTCAAAACTGGGTGAGTGGTTAAGAGAAATGTGGAAAATTGCAAGAAACAGACAGAGAAAAAAAAAAACAATGGAAAGAAGAGAAAAGAAAAGAAACGAAAAGGGAAGACAAGAGTAGTAAACAATGGAAGAGGGAAATCAGCTCGGACCTGCGTCTCCACCACAGGAGCAGTTTTGGGGCCCAGGGGGTTGTTGATGGCGATGGTGTAGCTCAGCACACGAGTGGTGCTCCCAGAGGAGCCGTCCTGCTGCCAGTCACGCACATTCAGATCTGACCGGAGGAGGAGGAGAGGAAGAAGGAGACCAACCATCATGGATCAGAACAGAATTAACAGCCTGTCACTTTGTCCAACAGTGAAATCAAAGAGGGATTAGACATGGTTTCATGGCACAAATATCTACAGCATCCGCTTTATAAACAGTTGCAACAAAAATGTAAATGCTGAGTGAGTGATGCCAAGACGGCGTTGAATCCCCTGCCACTGTGCCAATGCCAGTGTGGGGAATATACACTCCGACTGGTTTGATTATAACTTCATGTTTATTGTTTCCACAACAAAAAACTAGACCTGAATCAGCACTGCTGAAAGAATTAAAAATAATACAAATGAAAGTGACTGAAACATCAGTACAGTATCCATGCAGCAGATATGGCTGAAATATTTCTGGTCCACATTTAGACTATGGTCTAATTTAGACTACTGTCTAACATTTAGACTACTGTCTTTTCAGTGGACGTCAACAACACTTTACAGGGGACTTACGGAATTTGACAACATTTCTCTAACAATCTATTTATTTTTTCTGAAATGGACTGGAAACAGGCAGACTTGCAAGGCAGCACAGTGACGAATAAGTGAAAGGTGGTGTCTTTTAGTCAGGTGCACTTTTTTACTGAACCGAATCCATGTTACACTCTGTAGGGGAAATAAAACTATAAACTACTCTCTGCACATTCCCACTTCCTCTTAGTCATGCCCAGACTGCCATGCTTGTTGATAAGTACCACTGAGGCATCTTTTATCTATTGGAATCAACTTTACAGACCCTCCACAGACTCACCTGTGAAGTGACGCTGGGAGAAGAGGTGCTGGAGGAAATTTGTATCAGCGGAGAAGAGCAGGTCATGCAGCTTGTCCACGCTCATGCGCACTACAGTGTTGATATGCAGACGGCCTGCCAGGTCTGAGCAGAACGCCTCCACCTCACCTGAGAAGAGCACAGATGATTGATTCCCCTTCACACGTCTCCACACAACCATCCAGTTCATTATTACACAGACTAATGTGCTTCAATGACCTTGTAAGGATTAAAAATTATTTTATTGTCCTTCATAGTGAGAAATTTGGTTTGGGCCTTGATACTCACAGCAAAGGAGAGAAGGAGAAAAATAAGTAAAACAATCGATAGAAAACCCTACAGAATTACAAACCCTACAGAAAAGGAGACTATAACAGCTTATTAGAATGAGGCAAAGCATGTAGAACAGTGTTATCTTTTCAGTTTTGTACTCAGGAAAGACACTCATTGGTCAATGTCTGAAAAACATGCCAGCATTGATAAGAGGAACTGGTAATGTCAGAGCTATACAATTCCAATGAACTGAAACATTCAATTTTCAGTTCTTCTCAATTCCCAGTTTCCAATTCTTACCCCTAGAACTGCCCCATGTCATTTACATAATTCTACACCCTTTCAATACCAATAGCTGTCTTTTGCTACACATGACGTTCTGCAACTTTGCACACTGTTTGAGTAGAAGAAGGAGCAATTTAACTGTGGTAGCGATTGACAGGAAATGGCCTCAGTGCTGGGCTAAATGTGAATACGAAACCGCATGACACGCTTGCATGAAGGTGTTGAAACCAAATGGTTGCTGAATAACCAACTGACTCTAGATAGTTATGCTACCAAGAACAGTTTGTACAGAGAAGTGATCTCAGCTTGACCTCTAAATCTACACGTCCACCTGGACAATGTTGAGTCCCCCTAAATGTTTTATGTCATTGACGTAAACAGGAAGTGAGTCTTTTTTAGCCTCTTTGACCTATGCAATCACACACATACACTGTGTTCAATCTCTAAGCCATTATCTACACTAAATAGTCACACATTTCCACATGAATTGGCATACTATAGTAACTGCAGATATTAGCCTTAGTGAAGTGTACCACCTAATTTGTCCAAACTCACTGTTTTTAGTGCAGGCTCCTTAAAAGCACACTAGACAACATTTTTAGGTCAATTTACCAGCTTTATAGTCACTTTGATGATTAAATGGCTCATTACGGGGTGAATGAAGGCTCTCTGGACGCCTCTAGCGCAGATTTCAGTTATTACACTTGCAGGATCTTCAAGCAGTACCAGGCAAGCCTCCAGAGCTCCCCCTATAGGCGCTGTTCCTTCCTCTTAAAATAGTGATTTGTTTGCAAACCAAATAATCGAACCAGTGATGAAAAAGTTATATTTGTATGGTTTTCAGGTAACATTCAGACATTTGCATTTGGGCTGATGTTATTTGACTTGTCCTTACTCAATGAAAACAACAAAACTGTGGTTAAATTACTAAAATTAACTGAGAAGCACAATAAAAAAAAAATTGAAACATTTTGAACATGGAGATAGCGTTTTGGAAAAGGGCTCTTCGGTTTTTGAGGGTTGGAAGCTTAGGGTTAGGGCGACACATTTGGATTCAGCCATTAGCCTACTCCAAAGTGCCTCTGCACCAGTACAACCTCAAGCAGTTCAGCTAGCACTCCAACAAAGACCATCTTATTCTCCTATACCACACCTACACAGTCACTTCCACCCTGGCATCAGTACAGAGGGCCTGCTGGCTCTGCTGGTCCGTAGAGCAGAGAGTGCTGCATCCTGACCCCAGGACAAAGAGTCCACTCACCCTGAGAGCAACCCAGCATTTTCCACTCAGTAGTCATTCACCT
>PYXC01001801.1:1120000-1305000 GCA_015244755.2 Tenualosa ilisha | reverse complement strand
TAAGTGCTGTGTGTGTGTGTGTGTGTGTGTGTGTGTGTGTGTGTGTGTGTGTGTGTGTGTGTGTGTGTGTGTGCATAAACTCACAGCAGAGGCAGACACGGCCCCTGTGAGGGTAGGGGGCATAGCAGAAGGCAGTGAGCTTTGGGTGCTGGGTGGGCTGGGCTCAGGTTCCCCACTGAAGCTGCCACTGCCGCTACACTGGCCAGCGGCGCCGGGCACATCCATGGGCAGCCCCGATGATGAAGGGGGCGAGGACCCCGCTGCGGGAAGACTGCTCGGAGGCAAGGTAGAGGCAGGCAGGGGAGAGGACGCGACCAGGGGGGTGGGAACAGCTAAATCCAGCAGGTCCACTGATACAGGCTCTTCAACTGGACTGCAGGGGGGGAGGGGGTGGAGAAAGACGAGCATATGAAAGAATCAGAAAGAGAAATGAGAAACGTGTTGCCAGATAATCAATAGATATACAGAGAAGAGTCACAGACAGACAGACAGACAGACAGAGAGGGGGGAAGTAGAAACAAACAGGAAGTACAGTGTCAGTTATAAATAAAGGAAATGAAGTCTGAGACAGGAGAATACAACAAAAGGCAGAATGAACTAAAGCAGGAATCCCAATCTAAACAAATGGATCAACTGAAACACCAACACAGAGTTTCATTTACAGTCTACTACAACTTCTCCCTCCCACCGACCCACAGTTTAACATGCTCTTCTGTCAGCACAGAGCGCACAAATAAAAAGAAAAACATGTCTGGTTTCATTAAGCACCAGACACATGACCACCACTGCAGGGATTCAAACTCACAGCAGGCCGTTGATGTGCTCAGCTGTGGGGGAGACGTAGTCGTCATCCTCGCTGGTCAGGCCTAGCTCCGTGCCGTAGCACTGGTGCACTATGTGCCACAGCTCCTTAGGAGAGAGCGTCTGAGAGGAGCAGATGAGAGAGATGGAGAATGTGGGAAAGAACAGGGGATGATGGACAGAGAGCAGGAATAACAACAGAAAGAGAGAGAGAAGGGCAGAGGTTAGATCGAACAGTGGAAAGCAACACAGGGAACATCACACATTGCATTACGTATCATCATGTACAGTACACAATTATCATCACACTAGTTACACTAAACAAAAAAACGGCAGAAAGGGCAGTTAAAGAGTAGTCAAGAGGAAAGACGCAAAAGAAAAGTCTGACTGCAGAGAGAGAAGAGACCAGTACCTTGTCCATCAGTGCGTTTTGCCACAGCCGGAAGACCATCATGTAGCTCCGATCTCTCGCCCCGAAAGACGTGAAGAAGTGCTGGAGAGGAGGGACATGGAACACCATCATATTTCCAGTCACTGTGCTACCTCGCTCACTCACGGTCACCGAATCTGCCTTCGGTGAACATCTCTCTTCCACAGAACACTAACGGATGACCTCTGACTATAGCAATGTGTTCAGCAATGTGGAGCCGGCCTGATCAAGCTCACCTTCTCATTTTCGGTGCTAATCTGAATGGCATTGGGGATGAGTTTGGCCGTCTTCTCTTTCGTCAAGGAGGTCACGTCTTTCAGTAGAATGGTTATCTGATTGGATGGAAGGACGGAGGGAAAGGCAAAAAAAGTAAGTGTTAACAACAAACAGTTTGTTTCAGGTTACAGTGCAAATCTTGACTGAAGATTTGACTGAACTGTGTGAGAACTACATCAGTTTAATCAAGTGGATTTTCAAGATGTCTTACAAATCATTTGCAAACTTGGTTCTACATGGACCAATGTGTCCTAGTGAGTGTGTGTGTGTGTGTGTGTGTGTGTGTGTGTGTGTGTGTGTGTGTGTGTGTGTGCACTTTTGCATTTCTATTTGTAGGACTCACGGTTGTCTCCCATCTGAAGATGTTACTATAGAAACAGAGCCAGTTCTCTGACAAATAGAGACGGCCCTGCAGCAGAATGTCCTTTTGCAACGCGCAGGAGTAATCTTGGGACAAGAAACAGGAGAAGTAGAAAGACACAGAGAGAGAGAAAGGAATAAAAAGAGGAGGGAGAGAGAGGGAGGGAGAGAAAGACAGAGAGAGAGAGAGAGAGAGCACAGCAGGAAATGTTCATCTTTTAAGTGATGCACAGAGAACAACACGAGGACACTGTATGACTCACTGCTCAGGCTGAACACCACCACAGCAGCCCTGAGGCTACTTTACATAACATTCAGGTGAGAAACCTCACCTGTGTGCAGGCCTGCAGAACTTACACCCAGCTCTGGTTTCTGCTGGAGTCTGAAGCTACTGTCTTAGTTACTTTCTTTCTCTCTTTCTTTCTTTGCATGCCACGGGAGTCACTCACCAACAATGAGGCGCTCTGTGTCAGGCAGCTTTTTGAAGATTTTCCGGAAATCTTCATTCCTTTGCTTATATGTGGGACTTAGTACCTGAAGAAAAAAAAGGGGCTTTAAACATGTCTGTGTATATATTTATTATGATTTGTTTGAATGTCTGTGCATGCGTGTGTGTGTGTATGCGTTTGTGTGTGTGTGTGTTTCACTAATGTGTGAGTGTTCAATAATAAGTCAGTGTGCAAACCCCTTGAGTGGGGTGAAATGCTGGGTAGGGGCAGTACTCTGCAGGTGGAGACGAGGCAGGGGTGCTGTTGCTGCTGCTCAAACTGCTGCTGGTGTTGGTGGTTCAGCGCCAGGTCAGCGCTGAGCAGACTGAGCTTTCCACCGTGGACCATGGAAAGCAACAGCATCAGCACAACCCCGAGCACTCAGCCATAAACCCTTGCCAAAGGCAGCACACATACTCACATTGTACCAACTCTGCATTTTCTGCAACAGAGAACAAACAGAAGAAGATACAGTCAGAGGAGCTCTAATGCAGACTTTTCTCATTTCCTTCCCCTCCCTCCCTCCCCAAAAACAGCCTTTCTTCTCAGACGTTATTTGTGCTGCAGTGGTTTAGAAATATAGATTCATTTCACACACGAATAGAGGCCCATCCACAACAAGAACTATAACTAAAGCCCTACTCAGACGGGACCAGTTTTATATAGGTAAGTGGGGTAAATTACTATAGAATATCGATAATATCAATGGCCAATTCGCATAGGATAAAAAAATCTCAGTAAAACCACTGAAAATGGGAGAGGTAACTCAATTTTTGCACCGCTGTCACAGCTCTGTCATCACCAGAATAAATGATTATGCTTTTTAAGCATACGACGAATGTAAGCAAGTGTTACATCCAGTCAAACAATTTTATTAACGGTCTACAGGCTTACCAATACGCTATTAGACGTTTCATGCATCTGACAAATGCTTTTGACCTTTCTTATTGATTTGAGTGCAATATAGTATACTAAAAACACTAAAAGTTTTCCACAGAGTTGTCCAATGCTTCATCGAGTTTCTTAATGCTCAGAAATCCACATAAAACATGAGGTCAATTCGCACTGGATTAGTGTTACCTGGGGTAGTTTTTCTGGATCTTTTTACAGAAGGTAAAAGTCATGGTAATCTTTACTGACATCATCAGGTAATGATTACTGACATGGCACATTCGGACTAAAATCTCCGGTAATTATTACTTTACCCGACATCCCCATATCCCCTTTAGCTCTCGTCCAAATAGAGCTTAAGACGACAGTAACAATGTGAACTTCACACACCACTGTTCTTTATGATCAGTCTGTGATGTGTGATCCACAACAATATCTTTCTTCCTGCCAATGTCATTATACTTTGCAGTGAGGATATTGTTTTAATAAACTGCAGCACAAACATAATTAACTGCAGTTAACCTTGCTGGCGTGGAAAGGCCTTCAGAAGTGTCTCCCTGTACTAATATAATGAGCGTTGATGGATAAGCCTCTTGTGTTTCCCATTACGAGTATAAGACCTTGAGCCCTGTCACCAGAGTCCTCCAGACGTCACTGCTGTTTGACAACAACATTTACAACACACAAACACACCCCCACCACCATGATGCTTATCTCTTTATCCATCTCTCTGGCCAACCCCACCCACCTACCATCACACACACACAGACACAGACACACAGGCCTGTCTACACCTTCGCATTAGTCCAGCTGATACATCTAGCTAGTGCACTGTGATTTTATCAAGCAAGGACACTACAGCCTGGTCTTGTATTGCGTCATATGGGTGGCACCGCGTATAACATACCACGGCTGCAGGGTGATCTTCTTACCTTGGCATTGCGGGTGAAATGTCGGGCAGAGAGAGGGTAGGAGGAGGTGGATGACGACGATGGGGTGGGGGGCTGTGGGCTGTCCGAGCCCCCGCCACCCCCCCTCTCTGTGGAGCCCTCCCCCTCACTGGCACGCCCCCCCAAAACACGCCTGCGCAGGGAGGGGGAGCTGCCGGGGGTGCTGCGTGGAGAGTTACTGGCCGTACTGTGGAGAGCAAAGAGTACAAATTAGTGACAATACCAACAGGAGATGGATTAGTTTACCCAACTCCCTCACTCTGCATGTTTCTCAAAGCACAGCACACCTTCTTTATGTCTACTTAAAGATGCAATACGTTGGCCTTAGGGGCATCTACTCACAAAAATTAAAATCATAATTTTGTTTTTGATAGCATCACCTCTAAGTAAAATTTCATTATTTTGTTTTTGTTAGCAGAGTGCTTAATGAGCCATTTATAAAAACATACAGGCAGTGGTGGCGTAGCGGTTAAGGAACCTGGCTAGCATGCTTGTAGGAAATTGGGTTCGAAGCCTGGCTGCCACTGTTGTGCCCTTGAGTAAGGCACTTAACCTTAAGTTGCTGTAGGGGAGATTGGCCCTGATGATAGTTCACAAAATGTTAGTTGCATTGGATAAAAGCATGGAACCTCTCACATTCTTTCAAACTGTCCCACCAGGACAGACAAAACTCAATGGCACAAAAGAGGACCTTTTGCATATTCATACTTGTATCCAACATGTAGCTTATATGGTAGTAACTGCAGTTGTACAGAGTTTGCACACCATAGGATTTCAAAACGTTTGACTGTTATGCAAGATGATGTTCTTGCTTGTTGATGATCTCTCTTGTAGAAATGAAAAGTGGATGTTTGTTGGAACAGTTATGTTAGAGAGTTTATTTCAGAGGTGTCAGACTCTGTATGTCACATTTAAACTCGACAAGGACAAGTGTTATCAAGGTTGTTCCACAGCATGCTGCCAAATACTGGCAAACAGTCCTTGAAAAAACATGCTTTCCATGATAAGGACGAGTGCAAGAAAACCTGCACAAAAGACGCGCTTTACTGGGTGCAGAGCAAGGCAAGGCCCACCAAAGATGTGTCTGTTTATGTCACAACAAATGTTGGCATAGCTGCATACTTTTCCCAGCTAAAGTAAAATGAAAGGAGAATGACAGCTTGGGGTCTGACCACCAGGGAACAAAAACATTCTTAGGGGTCCGTGACAGTAACTCAGGTTAGCTAGAATGATGAATAGATTTGATTCGATTTGATAAATTTGATCACAAACGCATCACTTCACACACACTTCGCTCCTCCAAGGAACATTATCTAGCACGGCCAACACCTCGCGCAGGTTAATCCACACTCTTCACATGTGTTGTTCCACACTGGTGGAATGACCTTCCAGTGCTACCAGATTAACAGATACCCTCTCCAACTTCAAGAAACTCTTGAAGACCCAGCTCTTCCAAGAATATCTCCTGGCTTGAATTTCTGAATACCAGTAATGCACCTCTTATTCTTTATCTCTCTCTCTATACTGCACTTGTATTACACTACTGCACTTTCAACTTTTACAAATCATTTTTTGTGTTTTTAAATTTTATGTTATCAACATGCACTCTTTGTTAGTTTTTCACTGTGCAATAGCTTGAATGTTATGTAAATGTAAATGTAAATGCACAATTGCTTTCATAATAATTTACTATTCAGTTGAATATTAAAATTAAGGAGTGGGTAAAAGTCCACAATGTGACAAAGCTGTCTGCAGTTTCTTGGTAAAAAGCATGTCACTAACAGCATCCTTAACCGCATCCTCATAGGTAACTTATTTAAAGGGTTGTATGGTGTTGCAACAGGCGCGTATGACCATGGGGAACATGCATTTCTTTTTACCGTACTAAAGTGTAACAAAAATAATACTAGGGGGCCGTAACAGAAATAATTGAGAAGCACTGCTCTAGACCCAAAAACAAACCTCTTCTGACAAGTTATTCCAATCCACTGTCCTCCAACACGCGCTCGAGCGCGCAAGCACACTAGAGTTCTGTGGCAGCAGCCTTAGGCATCCACTTATTTAGATCCAAACTCCCTTCTCTTCAAATTCTACTTTCTGTCTTGCATTTATTCTTTTCCAGTTTATATTCTGTCCCTCTTCTCTCTTTCCTAATTTTCCCCTCTCTTCACTAAACACTTATTTCTGGCAAAAAATCCGCTCAGAACCAGCCCGATTCTCTTGTTGTCCCGGTGACTAGGCGGGGAGAGCTGGCGGGCCATGTCTGTGTCTCCAAGGTAACCAAGTCAGACCATGATAAAGCTCTCCTTGACGAGTAGGCTAGGCCTGGCCGAGGGCGAAAATCACTACAATAACTAATGTGTAGTCTCAAGACTGTGGTTTCATTGTCTGACAACTATTACAGTGTAAGTCAATATATACACACACCTACACTACAAACCTAACAACCAGAGGTTCTGGTCTTGCAATCGACAGGTCTGATCTACTGTCAAATTAGCACCGCTGCATGACAGAGCACAGCTCGTTCTCGAAAAATCATCCGGGATAAAACGGCACATGCTCATTATGGTGAACATGGAAGACTGGCCGGCGTAATCGCGCGCGTGCTCGCTACAATCTGTGTCAGTGTCTGAGTCTATGTGTGTGCACACAAGCTAAATCCTGCCTCACTGCGAATCCATCAACAAGCATCTCGATTTTTTGGTTTCAAAGTCGCACGCGTATCTTCTCCGAACCCAGCACCAAATTATAGTGTACAGTTGGGAGTATATACCATTATAAAGGCAACAAGCACGCCACCGACCCAGTGAGAAACAAGCCAGGGATGTACGGCTCAAAGCAAAGCTGTATGGTTTACAGTCAAGTAGTGGAGAGTAAAAGTAAAACTGTAGGCTACGAACATCCCAACAACATTAAGGACATAGGCTACATAGCCTGCTGGTTTGCCTCGTGTTTTTGCCCAGGATAAAGGATGCGATCTTGCACAGTGCACCAGTAATGTTTCTTTTCCAAATACACAATAAAGGTCCCTCCCCGCTGTCTGATGGCATACTAGCGCGTTGCTAATGCAGGCAGGTGAAAGGGCACTCGATGTGAATAGGGAGATGAATGAAATAACTGCACGATCGCTTTATCGGACCATAAATGTTCAACGCGAGTCGCATGGGAGACTTCGTTTTGGTTACTTACTCGAACATGTCATGAGGTGTTTCCGAAATAACACCCACGCCGATAAACGCTGCGAATATGGCACGATGGATAACAAGTAACTGCGCTACGCCGATCAGACGGAGTGGTCAGATGGCCGCTTAGCCTGGGCTGAAAGCGCATTCACTTCCCTATGGTCCGTGTCCTTCATCCGCGGCTGCTCTCGGTTCAGCGGTCTCGGCGAATATCCCCGGAAACATATCCTCCAAAATGAGGTTCACCTCACCAAGGTTCTTTTTGGAAGCGCGTCTGTTCCACTGTGATTAACTAAACGCTGCACCCCCGAGCGCAGCAAGAGGGAGGAGATATGAGGATAAGGGTGGGAGATGAGGAGGGGGAGGAGGCGGGTGATTCTACTACTGGCCTACTGTATGAAAGAAAGGAGTCGTCCTGTATGCCATGCTGCCTGGACGAAGCCCACACGCTGTGATGATGCTTACAACTGCAATTTGCTCTAAGTTCAGAGGCGTCTTCAAAAATGAAAATGAAAAAAAACGGGGTTGTAGAGCTGTAAACTAAGACTATGCAAACCTGCCCATAAATTATTAAACATTTCCATACACATCATATGATCAACTGAAAACAAATTTGGCATCATAATTAAAACGTCATTTTGACTAGTCTAGCAACCCTTCCCACCCCTAAACTCACAATCTCTCCTCATCTATGGATTAGAGACTGTAAAGCACCATAATAATCCAGAGTGGTTGGGCTTCTGTCCATCTGTAATCTGCTTTTCTGAGGTCTCTGGGAGCGGTCCTTGATAATCTCGGTCTGAAGGCCAAGATGGTGAAGGAGTGATAAAGGGAAACTGGGGAGGGTCTCAGACGAGGTTTGAAAGATCAGCACCAGAAGAGCAGCCCAGAGAGATAGAAGTGACAGGCGGATATAAAGACATCCAAACAGCAGTTTCTGCAACACTCACTAAAACAGCAGAGAGGGCAAATCAGCTGTCCAAGAATCAATGTCACTCTCCTAAGGAGTGCTTTCTGAAGGCTTGCAACCTGTCACCAATTCAACAAAGTGTGTAAAGTTCCAACACTCCTCGGAGCTCTAGTACATTCTATGCATTTCATCCCCACTCATTTGTAACTGTAATCTTTTTTTTTCAATCGATGAAATAGTCCAACTAAAAAGCAGTCAACACAGACATTGTACTCTGTGATGCTGCTCAGGGAAGTGATGAGCAGAGACATACTGTATGCATGTGTGGGTCACCAATGCTGGGTCTGAGTGTGCTGGTGCAAGTCTACAGATCCACAGGGGGAAGGGTCGCCATTGCACAGTCAACATGACCTTTCAGTTAATTAGCCAATTAGTTGACAGAGTTAGGGAATCACATCTAAACCAATGGAGACGAGTCAGGCAAGGGGTCAGGAGATGGCAGCAGCTGATTGCCTCGACTGCATGTGATACAACCTCTGTAAGGCCACTGATGGAAATCTGCATTTGCTCACTCATAAATGTCAGCTATTAAAAACTCAGGGTCTTCCTCTTTCCACATCCAAAAACACATAACCTCTAAAAACAGGGAAAGAATGTGTCAATCTGTGAGAAATCTTCCCATGAGAACTAAAACGCAGACCAAACGATGATGTTCTTCACTGAGGTTGGGCATGTTGCCCCTACTGTCATGTTAGTACAAGTAGAAAAAAAAAGACATCAAACAGTGACCTCTAACCAAAAAGGCCACCATGTTCCTCCCTAAAATAAACATACTGTGGATTTTTTGTGGTCATTTCTGTGTTGACAGAGTTTTGATGGCTCACATGTTTTGATGACTATATTTAGAACGACAAAGTATTGATGGTACACAATCTTCTCAGACACTAGACAACATGCAAAAAGAATGCCCAACAAACAAGCTTAGACTCAGCATTCATGATAGCATACGATCAATGCTGTATGTAGGCAGCCAAGTCAGGACACACAACACCCACACAATGCCCTATTCCATAGGTACCCCATCGCTATAACCGTTTCTGTCAACACTTCACATCTTTTAGAGATGACCAAGACAATGGATCTGTATTAGACAGTATCAGAGAGGACCAGCTGCCTGAAAGAAACCTGAACTTAAATGGGCAGGGCAGTAAAAATAGCCCTCAATTAGCCTACGTGTTCACTTTTCAAAGACTTAAGTAGCCTGTGGTCCATCAGTCTAACTTGACACAGAGGACATGATGCTTGTACTTGTACTTAACTTGTAATTAACTTCTCTTTTATGCTGCACTTTATTGCACAATTGCACTTTCAACTTAAAATAGTGCAGTTTTATGTCAGCAATATGCACTCTTTGTTAGTTTCTTTTATTGTGTTGTAGCTTGAATGTTATCCTCTTTTGTAAGTCGCTTTGGATAAAAGCGTCTGCTAAATGCTTAAATGTAAATGTAAATAATGCTATCTGTGTGGGCTGTTGAGCTTCTCATTATCCATCTATTCTATCAGTATAAAATATGACCTTTTAATGGCCTGTGCACTATCATGTCAAGGCATATACAGTCTATTGCTAACTTTTACAGGCTAGGCTATCCCTCACAGCCATATACAGATTTTTATTCCTGCATGAGAAGTACATTTCAATTCCATGTTTATGTTTATTAAAAAAGTGTTTAAAAATCAGTTTCATTAAAGAAAAAAAAAAACAGTCTTACGCAAATGTGCGCACATATTTTCTGAGCATACAACAGAAACAATTTCTTGTTCTAGACTTACAGGTCACATCACACACAAGGCAAATTTTTATTGATGAATTTGAAATGGCCTAGGCCACACCTGCATTCAGACCCAGTGCCTAAGGGCTTCACGGCCTACAGTTTAGATTAGACTCATTATGAAAGACTGGAAAGTATACGAAGGATGCAAAGGACGGGACTCTTATGGTGAGAGCAAGCCAGCTGAGGTGAGCAGGTGAAGGAGTCGCACAGTGTGTTTACTGACAGCCCAACACGCAACATAACACTCTGCCTAGCCCGTGCAGAAACTGTACTCTTCATAAACACACAAAAAGGAAAACACTGCACTGTTCACCTATTCAGTCAATAGAAGCTGTATAAGTATGCCAGCATAGGGTAATTCTTTGTTTATATCAGGTTAGATGATCCTCCCTTAACCATGATCTCTCTATTTCTATTTTTTCCCATAATGCATTATTCTGAAGCTTATCGATTATGTTTCTTTCTTTCCATAAATCAGCTCAAGGACAAAACATATCAGATCAATCTCCACGGACTATAAGCTTTGACCAGCCACAGCAGGGATGCCACTGTAAGCAATATTTTTCATTTGTAAAAGAAGTGGGTCAATAAAGACTTGAAAGGGACATGAGCCCAGCTGTTTATGAACTGCACAAAAACACACACACACACACACATACACAGTGCCTTCTCAAGCCGGCCCTCTGACAGGCTGACAACACAATGCTGCGCCACGCTGGGCTGCATTCTGATTGGGCGAGGATGACATCATAGTGAACAGCCTGTGTTCCCACTGGGCAGGGATGATGTCATGCACATAAAGGCAGGATGGATGAGAGGGAGAGCCCATCAGGCTGCTTTCCCCAATTTGCCTGTGGTCCGGCCCGTCTCAGGATTCTCCGGTGGTGTGTGGTCCTCTTTTACCCACACTTGTCTAGGCTAAATATCTCTCTGTTTCTCTTTCCTTCCTTCCATTCACTACATTCATCTCTCCATCTATCTACCTCCACATATTCACCATTAACTAGCCGCTTATTAACATGCAAATTAGTAACATTTTAGCCATTTGTTAGTCATTACAAATCAATTATTAATACCTTATCCTACATTACCTTATTCTGCCCATAGTAATTGGTTATGCTTTGATTAGTATGGGGCTTATAAGGCGTTAGTACAACAGGAACAGTTATTCTCCTTCAATAACATTTAGAAAACAAAACAAAACCCAAAACTTCAAGTGCCTAATGGTGTCTACATAAGCCCTGATTACATCTTTTTGATTGAGATGATTCCTGAGAATAAATGTTCCTGTTGTACTACCACCCTATAAGACCCTTATTGAGCAAAGCACATTGACATCATAATTCATTTACAAGAACTAGCTTACTTACTATGAATAAGCAGTAATTAAGAGTCTATCCTTCTCTTACACTTATCTTGTGTCACTTCCTTGCAAAAGGCCTAGTCTGTTTTTGCAATAAACCCACATTTTAACATGTTTTTCTAGCACCTGCTATTACTAGTTAGACTAATCTATGAGGTGTAACATAAAAACTTTGTTATGTTGTAGTCATAGAGATAGAAAACAAGTAAGACAATTCTGTTTGCTGAGTTTATGATTTGAGTTAGAACTAGTGAAGAGGTAGTAAAGTTGCTACTGTAATTCTGAAACAGATTTCTTTTTCACCCGTCCACCTATCCTAACAAATTAAAAATAAATCTTCACACAGATTTGAGTAAGCATTGTACACTATATCTTTTTTGACTGAAATAAGTTTAAAAATTGGCACTCTATGAGAACTACACACACCACAAGAATATTTTAATGTCTTTTTTTGTACGCAGAACTAGGGTAAAGAAAGTGCATTATTATCTTAAACAAAGCAATAGAACTAGGCTGGTTACTTGCAGTGTTCAGCGAGGAGGGCCTGGTGTTCAGCATAAGCAGCCAGTTCTGTTCACACTAAACTCAACGCACAGACAAAAAAACACACACACACTGACCTGCAGCTGTCCCAGTCAGAGGAAGCGTCCCTGCTGAGCAGACTGCGGAGCGACCAACGAGAGCGCCTGCTTGGGGACCTGCTCCTAGACCAGGAGCGTGATGGTGGAGGCAGCAACAAGGGCGAAGGGCTGCCCTGCCTCTGATGGCGCCTATACTCTTCATACTCAACATCATCTTCCTCCTCACCACTCCTCGAGGGGCTGGGGGATGGACTACGTCGTTGTGTGCTACTCTGCTTCCTCTCGCCTTGCATCGTCTCTTCACCCCCAGCGTCCTCGCCCTCTCCTGTTCCCCAGCTTCCCTCATCCTGCTGATGCGTGCGGGGGAGGCGTTGGGGGGAGTCCTCGGGGCTGTCAGGACCACGGTGACGAGGTTTGGCCCGGCTTCGGCGGGATCGGGGCCGCCGGCAACGAGGACTGGGGGACCGAGACCAGGATTCGGTGTCAGAGGATGGGGGGAGCACGGTCAGCGTAGGAATGGCAATAGGGATGGGCTGTGCAATTGCACTGTCTGGGACAACCCCTAGCGATGTTGTCATGGTTTACCTTAACCCCTCTTTTCGGAGGGAGTGAGGTTGGTTGTGCAAGGGGGGAGTGTGTCGTTTAAAAAAATCCTTTTTAAAAAGTGCTTCCCCTGGAAATCCAACAGTGAGGATTCCTGAAGCTTTGTGCTCATAGACAAAGGCCACTCAGTTATCTTGATGTATTTCCTGTGACCAATACGTTTGCTTTTTAAACCTATATTTGGCTTCAGTCGCACAACTTCACAGGCAATCCCGTTCTCTCTTATGAGCTTCTTCACAGACAGCAGAGTAGTCGCATCTCTTGCACGCAGCAGAGCCATAACACCCTCCCGTTCCCTGTCATACTGAAGTGAAGTTTTTCTCGACAGGGAGATATGGTGAAATTTGTCCTCTTCCTTGGAGATGAGTGCTCAATTCCTCCTTCCCACCTGATTGCTGTCAATGCTGTCAATGCTGCCGCAGCAGTCGAGTTAAGGGAGGGGCATGCCAACAAGAAATCTTTAAGAGGCCACAATGCCTGCAGACCGTCCGAGAGGATTCCTTTTCAGGCTGCAACCTTGAGCCAGGAGACCGTCAAGGGCTTCACGTTACAGCCCAACCCCCCCCCCTTCCTCCCGTCTTTTTCTTCTTCCTCCTCTTCTCCTCTATTTCATTCCTCTGTTCTTCTCTACGCTTCAGCTGCTCTGCGGTTCTCCTGAGTCTTCCGTGTTACTTTGGGTGGCTCCTCTCCCTGCTCACTGTTGCCTTTCACAAGACGCTCAGTTGCACAATCTGCTTCATCAGCGAGGACAGCGCTCGCAGCCAAACAGAGATAATTATCGCTGAAGGCCAGCCACTGAGGAGAGCAGAGACTTTATGTGTATTCATAGCTTACTCTAAATACACTACCTCTCTACAGTTTTTTTCGGGCCTGAGTTTCTATACCAAAACATCCCAGGTAAGACACAAAGTCTGCATCCAAATATCTACTGGAGGTCAAAGTACAACTGCTGGCAGCTGTGCAACTGTTCATTCTGTGCCACAACACATTGTAACACACTTAATAAAGGCTCAATAACATGTGACAAAGTCATGGCTGGGTCAACAGACCCACCTCGTCATAATGGCCTATTGTATTACAAAAGCCTAAAAAAAGCCTGTAATTGGAAGCTGCCTTTTCCAGCAGACAATGTCTTAATCAATACAGTATGTAAGATTTAAAAGGGGGCTAAAGGCACTGTAAGCGCACCAGACATCAAGCAGATCAAAAAAAAAAGCTGACTAGCTGTTTTCCTTCTGATTCTCACAAAAGAAGGGCCGGGAGGGTGGTGGTGGTGGTAAGTGTGTGTGTGTGGGGGGGGGGGGGGTGCAAGCTGAATGCAGCTGCTAGGAGACTCCATCGGCTGCTCTGTGCGACAGGGACTACCCCGGGAACAGGAAAGCAACACTTCTGTGCTGTAGTCTGCTAAGCTGGGCGGAAGGAGCCAGGGGCCGGGCTGATACGTAGGGTGAGCAGGCAGGGTTACACCTCATTGGTCACCACCGGCACGGGGCTCATCTGCCCACCACTCCAAGCCATAAGGCAAGGCTGTGCTCGGGTCTTGTGACAGTGTAGTGCATGCCTCTGCCAGAGCACCAGAACAGTTCTTGACAACTTATTACCCCAATGCTGCTGTCGTAGAATACAGTTAGAGTACTTTGAAGCAAAACTCATAACATAAGGGCTTTTAATGCAAACTGAGATTCAAAAAAGTTCTTAATGAGAATATATATGACAGGAGAAGAATATCCTGTCTGTGCACAACAGCACTGCCAAAACAGCCCCGATCTAGCCTACTGTACAATTACTTGTGTCTGTATTCAGTAAATCACATGACCATCTGCCTGCATGCAGTAACATCCATGAGGCTTCAGGTAAGTGGCACAGAAATATGTCTAATTCTTACAAGCTTACTATGCCAAGTGGGCTCTGTCAGCTGGCCAAGCCTACATCCTGTTGGCCCTATAGCCTACATGATTTAAGCGTCAGGCATTCAATAGAGCAGATGAAAGGACACAGGGATTAAACCCCTTACATAGAAATGGTAGGCAAGTGGTTACTAGGGATGTTTTGACCTGAAACTCAGGTACTTCTTCCAGATAAGAGAAGCTGTTTGTTTCAAGGGCTGTATTTGATGATGAGAGCTGAGTAGACTACAACAATACAATACACACCATATCAGAAAATTTTTCCCTTTTCACTCAGGGCTGGTATTTCTTCTGTAGCAACAAGTTATGTAGAGAAGTCTCTCCGTGGTATTAAGTCATTTGTTTACATTTAAATAGTGGGCATCACATTCTGTGCGCATTGTCTACTAGCCTACTTAACAGCTACACAAACCTGTGCAGGTTAAACCATTGGATATTCTCATTCTAGAGGCCCGGGCCATGAAAACATAATATTATGCTCAAAAAAGCTCACAAATACATTACACACACACACACACACACACACACACACCACTAAACTAAACCCTTTAAATGCCAAAATGCATCCAGAGCTATAAGCAATGTTAGAGAAAAATATATAGGCAATAGTTCTCTCTCTGCTCTGATGCTCTCCCCTGAGCGTCTGCAGTCATTGACCCAGACATGGAAGTTTATTTGTTCATCTGTTTGCTCATGCCAAATCTTGGCAAGGTGATGTTTGCACAAAGTAATCCTGGGTAATCCATGCACTGCCCTCTCCAACTCTCCTCATCCTTGTTCACATCAGATGGGTTATCCTGCATCTTATCACCTCAGCACTACAGACCATACTGAGAACAGGAACAGAGCCTTCCTGCAATTACTGTCTGACCATGCTGTGGCTTCCCAAATTATACTTAATTTAATGCATCCAGTATTAATCTCCTTTTAGCTAGGCCACCTTCTCTGTCATATCTGCACTTTTTCATTTTGTGTTAAGAAAACTACTGAAGTAAAGCCATTTGTGTGACAGGGTACATGGGTAAGACTATCACAAAAAAGTTGCCTGTACAAGAAACGAATGGATTTATCAGAGCAAAACCACTCCTGCAAGTCCTTAAATTTATGCACTCACTCTTTGAAAACCAATGAAGATTTGTGGGGGAAACTGTATGATTATCAATTAATCTCTTGTCCTGAAATTATACAGTAGATCACACGGGGGAACAGTTAGGCAGCATCCTGTGTAGCACTGAATGTCTGTATTAAGAGGAAAAAGCCAGCTCGGACAGTTATCCAGGTAAGGCACCTTTCCTAGGTCTGAAGGTAAACCGTTTCCATTTCTTGGTACTAAAGCAAACAGTATGGCTTAATAGTGTACTTTCAGTTCAGGTTAAGGCTTGCATTACAAAAAACAAACAAACATGGAAGCAGCAACATAGGCTAATTTATTATCAAAAGATTTTTCTCAAGTTGTGTCTTATTAGCGTGACGATGTTATTGATGTCTGATGATCATGGTAGTGGTGACTGAAAGTTGCATACTGTAGTTCAAGTGACGCATAAGGATCTCTATCTATCTCATAGCTTGAAGGCTGCATTAGAGAGGGACGAGACTGTATTTAATAATCTTTTGACTGTCTCTAACGCAGGCCTTTGTTTGTGTCAACTTTTTAACTACATGTCTAACACAACGTTGACTGGTAAAGTTAATTTTCAATTTGACGGCTTCGTTGTTAACAGTAAGCGGCAGACTGGAGTGTACAGAGACTTTATAAAGACTTCATAAAATAATACATTGTTAACTTCGCAACGCTTTGTAGGCCTAACATCAGTCTCTTCAGTACTGTTGATAACGTGTTATTTATTAGACAAAACTATGGTATCAAAATTATATTGAAGTGAAAACACAACAAAAACGTTACATTGTTACTTTTTAGTATCATTATTGATCCTACCTCACATTTGATGAATTTCCCCCGTTCCGATTTTCCAACTCAGCCTCAGAGACGAGACGGGCGACAGTGCGAGGGGTGATATTATAATCCACTTTTTCAAAGGAACACATCAGCATCCTTTAGGACTTCACTAACGTTACACCTTTTAACCTTACTTCTCGAACGAAGCGGCTATTTCCACTGGAGAAGGACACTCTAAAAACTGCCGTGATGTTGACAACGATCGGCGTAGATAAGTTATGAGACTAGCAAACAGTCAGCTAGTTGGCCGATACATACCGGTGACCGAATGGTGGCTAGCTCAAATGCCAGTAAGCTAACCAATGTTATTCAGATAAAGTACACGAACATTTCGTACAATCCCGCTTGTCAGCAAATGACCGCTACTTTCTATTAAACGATAAATAACTATATTTTCTGCTTGCCCATTTTATCGCTGATTAAACAGACTCACCGGCTAAGAAGTTAATGTTACACTTTTACTTTTAAAAGGCTCGGCAGAGCGTAAAACGGGGGTGTTGTTCCAGTCCCAGAAAGTTCAACAAATATGCATAGTGGGATATGGAGAAGTATTAAATTTTACTTTGTGATTTACATGATGTTTTTCTGACAGTACACTTAACATAGTCAAAGAGAAGTTACTTCGTCGAGTATGTGGTCATTTAAGAATTCTTCCTTCCTCATGTAAAATAGTCTGAATCTGCATTTCAGTATAATTACCCCTTTGTACACAACTTTGTGGTACGGTCGGATTTGAGGTACGCAAACAAAAAGTAACGGGTGTTCGTGACGCGCGAGCATCTTGACCAATGAATGAAAAGATATGGCAGTCAGCCGCTACTATGGATGCTACCGTAGGCCATCATAACCAAGTAGCACGGTTGTATTTTCAAGTAAAAAATATGATATAATCGCGGAAGCCAATTCTTCACTGTAAAAGAAAACAACCACCAGCTGCGCATTGTGGATCATCGCACAATGAGAAGAATGTTTCTTCGACTCAAGAATTACATTACTTGATTTAGATAAGCTACATAATCGCATCCCCTCTCAAAAGTTGATCACAGATACTCAAATCAGTGTAGCTTACTACTGCCACAACTGTCCCAGTCTACACTGCATGATCTTTATAAATCCTTCCATTCAACATTCCTTTGAATCTTTATCATAACTGTACTCTTACTTTTTTCGGTAATTGTTAGTCCTCTCGCAGAGTTAATTTGGAAGGCTTCACACTTTTTTCTACCACCACCCAACCAATTTTCAACCATTATACTGCATGTCGGCTACTAAAATCAATTTAAAGGAGAGAATTAGATTTTGTTCCTAGAAAGAGACACTATTTGCAGTTTTGACTACGTATATGACTTAATACCAGGAGAGCTTTTCTAAGTGCAATAAATATCCAACCAAAACAGGTAGAGAAAACATGGCTATGATCCAGCCCATGAGCAAGAATATAAACAATCGTAATGCTCCCTCTAGTGGAGTAATTGTTAAACCACAGCTATATCCTGAAAATATTAATAACACAGTAGTAGGCTTATTAATGCAAAGGCAAATGCATTTGAAACAACGAATGTCTATTTAATCTGACATAAACACATATTAATTTACACACGTTACGACGAATAGATGAGAATAAAGAATTATAGTGAATTGCTAGAGTCAGCGTCGGTTCTCACCTTGCAGAAGGGGGTCACTGCGGTCCACCATGACTTCCCAGTGTCCCGACGTACTGCAGTTAACACAGCAAGTCGCGGACATACACCAGCCTTTCCACGGATGCGCAGTTTGACGAAATGCTGGATATATGCCTTTGGTTTGATCCTGAGTCAAGAGAATAGGTGACCTTGTTATTATGGAAGGGAGACGATACGGAAAGCAAGGACTACTGACTGAGAAAGAATTTTGGTTTTACCCGGTCATCTGACGGAATCAGATGATTGGAAGACAGGGGTGTTTTTGCCCTTGTGATATTATTTGCTGCAGCTGCTGCCGATCAACGTTAGCATTGGCAATGTTTTAATTATCTAGACTATAACCTATTCATATGCGAATAACCTGGGCAAGTTGCGAAAAATGTCACTTGCAGGACATTTCCGGATAGCCTAGTATATGGATCCGTCAAGGCTCCCAAATTACTACAGCATGGCCTAACTGTAACAAGTGAATAATTTATCAATTATAGACTAGGTAGTTTCCCGTCAAACTGTGTGATTATTGGCGGCTGTGTCATCATCAAAAGTTGTTCTGATGCGTAGACTACAGACGAGAAATATTGCTTTTGCAATTTCAAATGTTTGCCTCCTCTCGTATGAACGTAAAGTCTCTTAATGTAGCCTAACAAGTTATAGAGAGGGTCCAGTCCTCACAGGCTGGCTACTTCAAATCAGGTATTGCTGTTTTGACAGAAAATTAAGGAATGAACGGCAGCAGCCAAATACATGACACAGCATTTAACAGCATCTTGTATTGTATACAGCAGCCTAGCTCTTCTAGAAGGCTTAAGTAAAATCGTGATACTTCAGAAGCTACCTGACCTCGGAGCTCTTCTGATGCAAACTGCGCTGTGATGCGTCCAAATCGTGAAGAGCACTACTTGTCTCCCGGCAAAGAATGAGAAACTGGAAACCTGACCAGGCCTAAAAATAAAAAAGACCAACGCGTGTGATTGGGAAGAGAGATGAGAGGTAAAGAGGTGCGTGGACAGGGGGAGTAGGCTATCTCTCTCTCCCTCCCTCCCCCTTCGTACTGTAGCCTGTAAACAAACACAGGCACACGTCAAATTACTCTTCAGTACAACTCTTGCATCAAACGCCTGCTGTTTTAACCATGGGCCAGGGCACTTTATAATGCCATAAATCGAGGCTGTGCTTGAACTCTGTTGATGCTATCTGTGTTTACATCTTTTGTCTCAAGGTCCACCACACAGACAGATCTGATAGTATATCACAACATTTAAGAAGAAGTTTACATGGTCTACAGGGAAATTGTTATAATTTGTTATTATACAGAAAGAGAGACAGATAGAGAGAATGAGATAGAAGTATTGACCTTCATTCTTCAACTGTTTTGTCAGCTTTCTGTTGATAGTACCTTGAGTATGCTTCAATAAACAGTCTGACACTGAGCTCTGCATCCTAAACCTCTGACTTAATGATTCAGCAGATAACTTATCGGGAAGAGGATTTTTGAGGACAGGGCTTAATTTGGTGCATAGACGTGTATAGATCATAGGTTCTCGTGTCATTTGATGATGCCTGGGCTGCATGAGCAAATTTGGTAAGCAAATTCTCTCACATTTATATTTGCATGGAAAAAACAACAATTTGTTTACTGTTTCCCCTCACAAACAGTTTGTCATCTCAAGGTTTTTAACCTTGAGTTTTTTTCCCAAAATGTCTGCCAGTTACATTAACGCTGATCAAAACAATTATTGTGTCCCCATTCAGATCAATTGGCATCAGTGTCCAAAACATCAAAGCCGAAAGCACAACTGTTATTGTCATTGTACTGAGAATAAAGAAAAAAGTTTCTGAGGACTGAAATAAAATTAGGTAAAAGGTTGTGGATGTCCAACACCCAATCAGATTACAAACTACTTCCAGAAACAGTTGAGTGTTCGTGGCCGGTTTTAGCCACATTTCCATCTCCCATCTCTTGAGAGTTTTTTGAGTGCACACAAGAAGCACCCGAGGAACACAAGGAGAAATGCACTAACCTGAATCAGGTAACAAATGTAAACTTTAAATAGATGATAAAGATATAGCAGCCTAAAGATATGTTGTGGGTTAGATTTGTACCTTTGGGTTAAATTTAAACTGTATATGTGAGAGAGTGAAAACATCCAACGTGGACAGAAAATGTGATGCAGCTAGGCATCGCAGTTATTAGATTTCAAATGAAATGGACAGGTCACCTAATGCCAATAATGTCTTGTAAACAGCAGCCAATTACTGTCCTCTACAATTCTTTTCATTGGTTTCACCAGTAGTGTAATAGTGTTGTAACTGAGGTGTATGTGAGGTCATATTATGCAAAGAGGATTTCCATAGAGTGATAAAACCCGTATGCAAGCTCAATGGTGAGATTTTATATTACGAACTAACATCAGCAAGAAATCTATAACATGCCTGGGGGATTCAAATACAATATTTTCTGTCATTGTACACTTGAACTGACTACTTACGCCCACTAGTGGCAATTCTGTGAACAACTTTGTGCACAACTGCAAATGTGGGCCTATATGACCTGTCCAGTTGGGGAGTAAATAATGAGTAAAAAGAAATAATGAATAATAAGATAGTAAAACAAATTATGAGCAAGACATTGTTGGAAATAATTTCAATGCACATTTAGTCATTAGTAGAAATGTTTATTATCATAATAATATACTCAATCCAGTTGAATATATTACCCTTGAGTCAGATGGAAAGGTTTCTCTAGTGATATAAGATCATTTTGAATGCAAATTAAATAACACTTTTGCTACAGTAGCTGTATTGCATTGGCATGTAATGCATGTCATGTAGTCAGAGTATACACTTCTCAAATTCTGTCCTGGCTGCGTTCTGAGACACATGGATTCACACGGTCTAAATATAGCGGCCTTTAGCCAACAAGTGGACACACTGGAGGTTCTTTACCACACCAAGCTCTTCCATTTAGAATTTAGAACATTATAATATAATACGTCAAGATTAATTCAAAAGAAAAAGTTTTTTTTGGAACTAAAGGTCATGTTTCAATTGGATTGAGAAAGGGGGAAACCCAAACCAGGTATAAGGCTGGATTGGACTCAAGTGAAGTGCGTAGTCTAGTTGAGCGATAGCACAAGGAAGAGAAGAATCACTTCATGATTTGTTCAACGTCAGGCGCTGACATTCAAAATAATGGCACATATTAAGGTATCACTTTTGGGAATGCTCATGATTGTCCTTCATGGTAAGATTACGTTTTCCTCTCCCCAAAATGTTTGGAAATGTAGAATTTCAGGTTTTTAACAACAACAAAAAAATCTTTCCCTGTGCATGTTTGAATGGTAAGGCACTGATGATTTCAAACATTGGTCCACTTGCTCTCCAGTACTACAAATGTACCTTCCGTTGCCTTTTCTGTTATCATGTCACATGTCTGTTTCAACTCGGTATTTGGTTTAGCCGTCCTCCAGGTGCAGGCAGGATGTGCTGAAGTGGACTCCATGACTGAGGCAGTGGCTGGGGAGAGCTTCATGCTGGGCTGCATCTCTTGTAAGAGGAGGGAGGAAGTGATGGCATCCACCTCCGTTGACTGGTACTTCAGGCCCATTGGAGAGGAGAGTTTTGTTCAAGTAAGTGTGGATAATAGCACATCTTTTCCTTCGTGGACAGCGGTGCTGACTCTGTTAAGATATGGATGAAGTTATTCAAACTTGATCTAGAGACTAATGAAAGATGTTTAACACCTCTTTTTATTTCTTTGTTTGTGTAACCCTAAAAGCTGGGTGTGTGGGAGTGGAAACTCCAGTCCTGACTGAGACGGAGCACAAATGGGTTGCAGTTAATTTATTTGAAGTTCAATTTATTGCAGACTACCAAACAACTTGCATACAACTCACAAGCCCTTCTTTCTCCACCGCCTCTTGGCATGTCCCCTTTTATTCTTCCCCCTTGTGTAACCTTTCCTCCGGAACCAATCCCCTCAAAGCCATTAACATAACAAGTTCTCATATGAGACTGATGCATAAAGCAAACATTCAAAACAGCCTTTTCATAAACATACAAAATAATATGTAATATACGCTGTTACTTTTGTTTTGTTTTTGTGTAACATCTGATTTATAACATGGTATCATGGTTTAACTGTTAATGCATTTATGTTGAATATGATAAATAAATAGAAGTTTTTTTATTTAATTAAGTATAGTCATTAACATATAATGTTATAATATTAACGAATTTCTTTCCCTGCTTTCCTGCAGATTTTCCACTATGAGAACCCAATGTCTACTATTCTGCATGAAGATTTCGAGGGTCGCCTCGAGTGGCATGGCACCATGGGAACGAGCGATGTCCAGGTTGGGGCTATTTTCATTCACAATGTCACCTTCAATGACACAGGAACGTACCGCTGCACCATGGAGCGCATCCTCTCTCTCCCTCACAATGAAGAGTATGTCACCATCGTTAAGGAAGTGGAGCTGTCTGTAGTGGCAGTAGGTGAGCGCTGGCCCCAACACTAACAATTCAGTCTCTGACTCCCTTCAGCTCAGCAGCCAGAAAAGTGTAAAATGTTGCTCGACAAAATCTGACACAGATGAGACAAAATTTGTGTCTGCTTGTCTGTTATGGAGATTGTCTAGCTTGTTAGCTTGTGCTAACCTTCACAGTCAATAGCAGTTATCCTCCATGTATTTTGTTGTAGAAAAAATATTTTGGTCAATATGGTCTATGTATTTCCTGCACCCGTGTTGTGAATAGCTGGGAGAATGACTGGGGTTTCCATAATCTAAGTCCATTCTTTTGTGCAACATGTCTCTAAAACACTTTGTGAGGTTATGGGTAACTGGTGACATGATGTATATAGGACTCAGTTCTAAACTGTCTTGTCGCCTGAAATCCTTTCTCATAATACATAATACCCTCTACATAATACCTTGCTCACATGGCCCTATGTATATTTTTGTATCAAACAAGTTGATGATGATTTAAACTTGTCTCTTTGTAGCCAATCGGGAGCTGATCTCAGTGATCTCTGAGATCATGATGTATGTGCTGATTGTGACGCTGCAGTTGTGGATGATCGCAGTGTTGATCTACTGTTACAAGAAGATCTATGCCGAGAACGAGGCTCGAGAGGCCCGGAAAGCGCTGAAGGCTCAAAACAAGTAAGGGACAAAGGACATGATACAGGCAAAGATTTTTAATGCTGACCACTGATTCAGGCCCATGAATTTATTGCCTCCAAAAGTATTTTTGTCGGTGGATAGTTTGCTGACTTTATAGATGGGGCTATTCTTCTCTAAGAATCTCTTAATTGTTTGTAAATGGAACATCCTGCACCAATAAAATGGGCTGCTATGGATGGTATGTCTGGTGCTCAATGTCAGTAAGACTTAAAGCAAGAACAATTTCAGCAATTCATCCATTTCAGAATTTTATCCATTTAAGGAGCCTGTCTCATGCCTTATCATACACAGGGCCTGAAAACTTTATTCTCTCAGTATGTCCTTAGGGTGTAACTTTTAGGAGCCTAATGTACCTGAATGACCAAGTGGACAAAGATGAAGGCTACTTTAAAAGAAAAGGTTCACAATAAAACAGATACACCCTTTTGGCTGTGTGAGAAGTACAGACAGTTTCATCTGTCGAAATTACAAAATTATTATCAGGTATTACTACTGAATTCAGTAGTCAGAAAACAAAAAAAATGTTAAAATGGTTTGAGTCTTATAGTTTTACTGGTTTTGACGATAACAACAATTAGTTAAAAATTTGTGAAAATATCATGTTTGTCCTAACTGAATAGTCCTCAGCTCAACCATAATGCTTTGCCGTACACTTGCAAATCTCATATATGATCAGTGTATTAAACAGTTATTAACTGAAACTAAATATTCGTTTATTCAACTCCCCAACAGAGTTGTGGATACAAAAGATACTTGTGATGGAGTACATTTGGAGTAGCTTTCTTGGGTAAGTATTTGAAAGGACACGTATTTACCTTTAGCTTGATGATATTATGCATAGACCAGCATAAAGTTTTGGTAATTTAACGTATTGACAGAATTGTTGTTTCTTGATAGGTGGTTGTACCTTAACAGAGTAGCTGCTTTGGAGTTGGGCAGAAACATTGCACTGCAGTCCTCAGGGTGATTTGTCTTACTCTATAGGTCCGAAAGAGCCCCATCAACACTGCTTTCTCTCTCAGCAAGTTCCGGGACGATATACCTAACAAGGCCGGCCCATCAGTTGACCTATGAGGTCTGATGTTGTGAGGTCTGAGGCTGTGTATCGAGCATGTCACAAGTTGGCTGGTGGAGCTGTTGTAGTGAAGCATTTGATTTGCTAACTGTAAATTAGTTTGAAATACTGTAGGCTACTGTAGTCTTGGTTTTGTGATGCATGGCTGCTAATGACAGATGAATGCTATGTCACTTATCCTTTAAATCTAGTGACTAATCACCAAGGTTGATATTTTTCCAAGATGTGAAGACAAACACTTCCAAGTAGATGCATAAACATTTTTGCTTATTTTCTGGTTTTACCAGTGGCTGTACACACTACCATACACACTTTAAAACACTGGTAGCTGTGCACACTACCATACACAGTTTAAAACAGCTGTGCACACTACCATACACACTTTAAAACACTGGTGGCTGTGCACACTACCATACACACTTTAAAACACTGGTGGCTGTGCACACTACCATACACACTTTAAAACACTGGTGGCTGTGCACACCACCATACACACTTTAAAACACTGGTAGCTGTGCACACTACCATACACACTTTAAAACACTGGTAGCTGTGCACACTACCATACACAGTTTAAAACACCGGTAACATTTGTAAATGTGAATGATGTCATAGGTAATTGTCATCTTGTCATATGTAATTGTCATCTTGATTCCCACTTGACTCCAAAGCATTCTCTGTGTGCATTTCAAATGGTCTCATTCACTGATGTGTACAGTTTCATCCTGACATCTCAATTTTTTACAGCATTACCCAAAGACATCTTGCTGTGGCTATGAAATGACTACATGCTGATGAGCAATACCTATGGGTTTACTATACTTTTGTACTCCCATCATGCTACATGTTGTAGTTCTCTGTTATATTATTCTGTTCTTGTTGAAATATACACTTTGCAATATGTAAGACAAATATGTAATAAAATTGAAGTCTGGTGAAATATAGCCAGCCTATTACAAGCCTATTACAAGGCCTATTATCGAACAGCATCTAGAATTGTTCTGAACGCTCCTCCTAACATGTTGGTTATTTCAGTACTTAAGCCTCATCTTTAAATGGTACCAGTACTTAAAGAAGTGCACTTCAAAGCTCCCCATTAATCTTCTCTCTGGTGTCATTGGTGATATTTTCTATTTCCATATGCACAGTATCAGATGATGTATGATACAGTATCATCAGTATCATAGAGCAACAGACAGTAAACATTTGTCCTTTTTATTCCCCTTGAATTAATTTGCCATATCACATGGAATTGGCTAGTTTTAACTGAATTATAACACCAATACAAGACAGGTTGGGTAAAGTGCTTGGCTACTTATTTACATATCAGTCTACTGTATGTCAATCACATTTTTAAGGTTTACACCAGCAGGCACTGAAGACTGATTGATGGAGACACTTTATAATGGAGTCTGGCAAAGAAGCGTTGTTTATGGTCTCACCAATGAAAACCAGTCGACTTCAGAGCCTTAATGCATTTATGTTATGTATGTATGTATAAATTACTTATTCTCAGGAGAATAATTTATCTGATGACTTGCTGATGGGTTGCTATAATTGCTATGAAGATATCAAGAAAGAGTATTTATGTAATACAGATGGCTACTTGCATTTAAGAATGACAGGGGATTTAAGAGCGAAAGGAGGATGAGGCTGTGATTCAGATGTAAAATTACGGCAAAAAGTATCGCATCCTGGTCCTCATGGGCACTTGCATCCAGACGGGGCTGGGATACTGACGCTTACACCAAAATTTCTTACTTCTCCATGGTATGTAATAGTACAACCAGAAAAGGCTACCAATGATACTATGATAACTGAATCCTGGTGACACATCATGCACTGTGGGTCACTCATAATCAAAGTCCAGTCCTCAACATGTCTGTAATAAGCATGAGACTCTTGCCAAGCTCCTACAGGATGGAAATGTGGTCTTTGAGTCTATCAGTCTTTTCTATGTTCAATCAAGAGAAAACAGTTGATCCTCTCATAGTGGTTCATGAGTGGTTGACTGTGAAATGACACCTAGAGCCAGAGGCCAACCAGACAATCTCACTCAGGACTAGCTGTTAATCCATTTAGAGAGTTTGGGGTTTCTGAAGAGAGGGTTTAAGAGCATCCAAATTACTCCAACTAAACAGACTGACTTGAAACTAAGATGCTATCCAGAAAAAAAGATTTTTTTTTTCTAGAAATCAGTGATAAATCACATCAGTATAAGATTTTGTTCTTGTCCTTTGTAATTACTGTATTTTGTTGCCAGAGAAAGAGCCCTTTACTTTGCTTGTATCAGCCCAGGTTTTATTCAAGTTCAACTACTCTTTCTTTCAATCTTTTTTTGCTCTGCCATTTCTTCTCACAGGTAATCATTTAAACATCTGACTGATGTAAACATCATGTAAACATCTAACCAATGTGGAACGATGTGACCTGATAAGTAGATTTTAGGAGAAACAGGTCCGATCTCAATAAGAGGTGAACAGTTTCTTCTGATACAAAGAAAAGACATTCTCAAGGCAAGATATGTTATTCTCTATGGCACTGAAGTAAAGCCAGGATGATCCAACGCAACAAAGCAGATTTATTTTAAAGCAACACCAAGGAGTTTTGGTGTAAAGCCAGGGAACTAACGACTTCAAAGGTACACAAAACCTTGCAAACACTTCCTATAGCCTTACTGACACTGCAGGACATGCCAGTTAGCAGGACATGCTAAATTAATCAAATTTTAACAATGACTACAAATATTGCTCCCACCAATCGCAAAAATAACATAATTGGGAGCAAATGATTATTTTGTCATATTCCATTTTGCAAGTAGGCCTAGACTATTCTGAGATGTTTTATTGGAAGACACATACTGTACACACAGTATATGAAGTTTTGATAAAACAAGGGTGCAGTGCTGATGGCGTAAGGTAAAAAACAGTATTTTGCACAGTCACACTTGTTGGCATTAAAAGTGATTAGTTTGTAGTAAGAATTGCAGACTGGTGGCAGACTCCAGAACTTCAGGACACAGGTTTAATCATTACAATAACGCGCGTCAAGGGAGACATAAGGGTTTCAGCCTGAAACACACCGAATTGTGTCTAATAGCCCAAGGACACACCTATGGCAATTAGCATTGTTAAGTGGCTATCCAGTTGTATGTATACACCAAGATTCAGAAATATTACTTATGGATTGTCCTGACAAGTCATACACTTTGACTATTGCACTCCTTGTACTGAGACAATAAAGATGATACCAAACATGAATAGGTTCACATTTCATAACATACAGAAATACACTCCAAATCTATCTGAGGTAAGTTGGTCTTTGCCATGTAAATATGAACAAAAGGTTCTACCCAGCCACAGGGGTACCAGCAGTTAATTTACATTAATCACCGGGGGAGGATGATCCCTACTGTTTCTGTGCCATGCCAAATGGTGACAGCTCCTGGCTGTCTAAGACAGAATATACTTCTAAAATTATTGCTATCAGCATTTTGTCACTTTTTGTTTTTTGGCAGCTTTATGTGCTAGTTCATTCTGGCTTTACTACAGTACTCAACTACAATTCTTTGCGTAGCACTGGGTCTTCCATACCAGCTTGAGTGTCAAACCAAGATCCTTATAATAACACTGACTTCAACCAGGTGTCCATGGCAGGGACCGAGGGAGAAAATGGAAGTCTAGGGGTCTCCAAAAAGAGAGAACTAAGAGCTCTGAATCAACTAAAGATTTTCTGGTGGGCTATTGCACACAGGTCTGTTCATGGCATGGGTTTTGACTAGCAGTGACAACAGATGTTGTAGTGCTCTTGGAGTTACACCCTTTCTCTCAGCTCGTCCATGACAAACGGCTCTGACTCCATCAGGGCTTCATACAGGCAGTCTTTGCCCTTCGAACTAGAGCGAATATTGCCCATTTCAAAAAGCTCCCTCATTTTCTTGTAGCTGGTGCTCAAGGAGCGGATGTCACTGTAGTTCTCCTGGGTGATGACTTTTTTCACCAGTAGACGATCCAAAATAGGATCCACCGCAGTGATTCTCTCGATCAGCGAGATGCGATGCTTGTCAATGAAGTGTTGACCTGCACAACAAGGCAGAGCAAAGTGAAGGGACAAAATGAAGATTTGGTGGAACATGAGATGGAAGTGAGATAGAGGGAAGCACAAGCAGAACAGCTGCTCTAACTACAAAGAAGCCTAAGAAGTAGGCTACTCTTCAATAAAGTAAATTGAATCCCAAAGTATAATTCATATGTGTTTAATCTATGGTAAAGGTTTCTTACCTCCAATCATGTACTTTGATTGGTCCCCTGCAGATACACTGCTTTTACTCGAAACTGTGGGTAAAGAGCAGAAAAGATGGTGAGCAAACAGGCCAAAATTTAACACCATTTCCCTTCACAGTTTGTGACTAGACCTACAAGTTGTCACAGTTCACTGCAAAATCTATACAGACTAGATTATAAAACCATTTATGGTCCAAAACAGCTAATCTATAGGCTACAGCAGCCTATGGTTCCAAACCTCTGATCAATAACGTGCAAATTTAAACGAAAAGAAAAGAGTGAACTGAAAGTTTTCAATTGCTCAGTTGTAGATTAGAATACAAAATCAAATCCAATTGAACGGACCGTTTGTGGATGAAAAGAGAACTACTCATGAGCAAGCCTATCCGGAGACAAAATACGTCATAGTGAAACAGAAACTAACTACAGCCCGTAGGCTAGGCTACATCTCCAGGAAGTGTATATTTAGTATTTAGTATCTCAGTATCTTGTGTTTTAGAAGTATCTGCACCTTTTAAATATGCTTTAATGTTAAATATCTACAATATTCCATCATACATATTTGCCCATTTTATATGAAATGTGTGTTTATATCTACATGGACCAGGTCAAAATTACACATGCCATTATTTTCCGCTTTGATGTTTTACCTTGTTTAGCGAGGCTTTCGGCAACAGCCTTACATTCAATGTTATCAAGGGTGTCAATCGTTACTTGTGCTGCCTTCGGTTCCGTATATAACTTCACCAAAAGATCTGCCAAGTCCACCTCATCGGCGTCTTCGACCGAACGCCGGGTAACGCGCGGCTCCTCGTCGCGCTCGCATAACATCTGTTTGAACTTCTTTAAATCTTTGGCCGGCAGGTTTTCCAAAGCGTCGATTATCATAAACTTTACTGTCTTTTTTGACATGGTCTATTAGATCAAATGTGGACAATCACAGAGATGGAAAGACAGCTCAATAAGCCGAGGCTACTCTGCTATTCTTTTGCCGCCAGACGCGTCACTTCACTTCCTGTGCTCCTCCTCTTGTCCAGAGAGGAGGTATTGCAGAAAACACAAATGGAGATGTTGAGAGTGTAGTCCACACTGCTTCGATCGGTTTTCCAGCCCTCGGATCAGTCAGCCCAAAAGGTTGCTGAACCAGTCTGATGAGGGTCATCTTATCATGCGGCAGAAGTGACCCTGTCCTAAAAACTTTCAGCAAACGCTGCGCCTCCCCGACGCATAAGCAGCTTCTCTCAAAGCACCAGTCGAAATCTTGCATAGGCTTTACCTTCGGTGGCGTGGCAAGCATGAGATTTGTTAAAGTTAAATTTAAAGCAAGTTAAATTTAAGCATTAATCTCTTACCAAAACTTTTCTGAAGTGCAGCAAACATCAGTCATGTAAATGATGGTTCTAATTGCAGTTGTTGACCCTATTCAAAGGAAAATGTATAAGTGTCTAGTGTAACCATACACAGTAATGCAGACACCTTCATTGGTTGGGAATCATTTAAGGCTTGTCCAACGCTGAAAAAGTGGTTGTGGTTGGTTCCAGGATTTTGAAGGGTACATGGGTTGGAATGGCCTTGGGGTCAGATGGAACTGCAGAGCATGTTTCAAATTGTCACTGTTCGCGGTGTGTCTTTTTTTATTACTCAGGCTCTTATAAGCTGGTAATAAACAGCCTATATGCGCATGTACTTTAAGTCAGCAAGTATTACTTCACTGATAATATATACAAATAACACACTATTTCAAAATTCTACACATCTTTAATAATTCGAGAAAATACAGCTGAACTATTTAAATCTATGTACAATTTATTTACAGATATTTCAGTTTGACAAAGTATATCTCAGACTGGTAACATTATTCTCATGATGAAATAGCTAGCCCTGGCTCTCCTCAAATAATGGATGCCTTTATTTCAAACAAGAGAGGTAGCTAATGGAAGAAACAAATGATAGTTCACACTGCTGTGTGGATATACAATTACACCAAATCCTGGGTTAGCAACAGGTTTGAAATTACAGTAATAGTTGTTCCACTGTGACCATTAGTATGACAAAAAAGCGCCAGTCAAACCTAAATAGGCCTATAACAGAATTGTTTTCATCAGACTCGCAAACACAAGTGCCACACTGCCACAATCTGAGGAGCATAAAGAACACCAAACGCAAATCGCTTGGATGCTTAACAAAACGCTATAGTCACAGTAAGGTCGTGGCTGTTGCTACGTTTAGATCAGAGAGAAACAGTCATGTATCCACAACAATTATTGGCTGCACTCTCCACCGGTCTCAGTTCTGAAGGACCACAGTTCTGTTTGAAGTTGTTATCACATGTACGCTGTTAATGAGTTATCACTGTTAATGAGTCCAGATCTCTGAGCTCTTCTCCTGTTTGACTGATGTTGCTCCCAAGGCCTGGCTGGGTGAAGACGCATTCAGTGGGGTGACATTCAAGCTGGCTAGCACCTCCCTGGCTGTCCTTCCCAGCATGCCTTGTACATCGCAAACAAAGCGGTAGACGTAACGCTTGCCGGCGGTTTTGTGGATGATGTTCTTGTGGTAGTAGTACCGCAGGCCACGGCTCAGCTTCTCGTAGTTCATTTTGGGTTTGTTTTTGCACTGACCCCAACGCTTGGCTACCTGTGATAGACAGAGTAGGGTCAGGAAGAGGTGATAACTGCAATAGAATTACTTGACAAGACAGCTACTGTCACATTGGAACAAAAATCTAAATTCATGCACTATAATTCTTGTCTTACACACACACACACACACACACACACACTTTAAAATCAACAGGTTTTCTGCAAAGCTAGACAAACTGACCTCTGCAGGATCAGACATCTTAAACTCCCAGCCATCTCCCGTCCAACTGATGAAGGTGCGACAGGCTGAATCCAAGAGGAGCTCCAGCAAGAACTGCCAGAGTTGAATAGGCCCTGAGCCTGAAAAGATGGAGGGAAAAAAACACAAACCAATTATTCAAAAACTGTCAGAAGATTTAACAGCAAGAAAAAATATCCTGAAATCTTGAATATCAGTGATGAGCTGACAAAAGGTATGAACAGGAGGCTCACCAGGATACGCTGACATTCCTGTCACCTCACTGTCCTTCTCTAGTCTTTGTGAGGGTGCACTTCTTCGTTTGACCACACGAGGGCAGTACTGCTCTGGAGGCTGGGGTGCAGGAGGCGAACCACAAGATGGAGTGTGGTTAGATAAGGGTGGACAGTAAGTGGGAGGGGAGTATGAAGTCCAGTACTGTGGGGGCCTCCCTTGGACGTCTGTTTCATAGTGACCATAGCTCCTGACTGGGTCACCTGCTTCAGATAAATACACATCCATAGAATTATTAATGACATAAAATCCATGTGAGCTAAAAATATGCTTTTTTAAAAATATTTTTTTCCCACATTTTTGATGCTCATGTTACTGTAACTGGTACTTGTGTGGCTGTGTATATAGCTATTTGCGATAAATATGACAGTTGGTTGTGTCAGAGTTAATTTACCTGGTTGGTTATTTCTATTTTCATCCTCAAACATCATCACAGTGATAGTCAGATTTTTACAAAGTGATTAGGACTTACCGAGATGATCCAGATTGACTGTGCCTGTTGCTGCTCCATGGCCTGTCTCCTTTTCAGGGTTGTACAGGCCGGTTACGTCTTTCAACCCAGAGGAGAAAGGTCCATTCTGGGTAGGGGTACACAGTGGAGTGAAGCTTTGGAACGTTGAGTGGGAGTCTTGGTACCCAGCTTGTGGCTGCTCACTATTGACTGCTTCATGTGCTTTGAAAACAACAGAAATCAGATCAGCGCTGTAGTCTAGTTTGCTGTAGTGGGTGTACTGCTGTAGTGGGTATACTGCTGTAGTGGGTATACTGCTGTAGTGAGTATACTTTATGTGACTGTAGTGGTTATATTGTCTTGTACAGTGTTGTCAGTATTGCAGCCTACGTTCTACTGGATGTACGCAAATGCAAGAACCTTCTAAGCGGTTGTATGGCGTGTACCAGCATATCATATAACTACAGCAATGGAAATGATGTATGAGACCTCTCCAATTATCTTCAACAGTAAAACTGTGTGTAGGAGAGTATAGTCACATCATTGTGGACAGTAAATAAGGAATCTCCTGAGCTGTAAAAGAAAAAAAAGCAACACTCACTGCTCGTATATGATGACATCCAGGAATTGAATTCTGGGTAGGCGTCCAGGTTGAGTAGACCCGATCCATTAGAGTTACCTGGGTGTGGGTAAAGTAATGAAAAATTTCTCATCAGGAAATCTAAGCAATGTTAAGTTGGAGCATAAAGCGAGCAACAAGTGTTTACAAAGTGTTTATCATAAGATATTTGTGGTCCCATTGTAAGTGACTTAAGGAGTTGACATCGGCCTCTACCTTTGGCATCAAACGTCTGCAGGTCTTTCTGAGGTTCTCCGTAAGTGTCCAGATACTGCAGCTGCCCTGGTCCCTTGCTGTCTAATAGAAAGGACAGGTCTTCACCACTGTAGTCTGAGGCATAGAGGAGTACAGCAAGGCAGGGTTAGTTAGTCAGGGGGGAGGAGGACAGCAGCCCAGGTTTTGGTTAAAGCTTTTCTATGGGCAGATGCTCAGCACTGGGTTACACATTTGTTCACAGATATCACAGGCTACAGGCATTCACACTCAATCAACAGGAATAGAAGTGACCAAACACTAGAGGAGAGCACTTAGGTTCAGCGAGTGACCTCCATCCTTTCTCCACTAATACATGCTGTTGAGAGATGCTGACTTTTGCCTATAAGAAATTCCTATTAGTTTTAAAAAGGCCTCATAGTTCACTCCTTTGGTCTGATAAAGCTGCTGGTGTCCCCCTCCCCTCGGTGATTGTGTGTGTTAGTGTGGAAGTGGGGAGGAAACGCGGGCGATGGGAGTGCAACCCATTGCTGATGAAGGGGGTGGAGAGGGGTGCTAAATCTGTTTAGGGAGGAAGTCTGGAGGAAAGGATTAGGAAGAGAGGGTGGGAGCGAAAGAGAGAGAGAGAGAGAAAAAAAATTGTATGTATCTTTAACCTGCCCACCCTTTGCTTCAACCAGCCCCATTCAGACATTTCCAAATCACTGAACAACACAACCTGACACCCCCATTTTCCTGAGCTGGAGCTGTGAAACTGTATGGATGAACAAGAAGTCAAGGTCCAGTTTTTGGGAACTGACAGGGGGTGTCATGGACTGCGCTGCTAGGTTGAAGGCCATAGGAAATGTTTTGTACAGAGACAAACGGAAATTGGTCTAGAATAGTGCAGAATTTGGTGAAAAAAACATTTGCCTGTTTCTACTGACTGACTGTGTAACATGTATCATTCGTGCACTGATTACTCACTAGATGACCAGACATATATTTTATTCTGACCTGAGTGGCTACTGATGTTATTGATTATGAAATGAAATGTCAGAGTATCAGAGGAATTGACTTACCATGTGATCCAAAATCAAAACCAGCAGGGACTTCCTGTGTTCTGAAATCTTCAGTATAATATCCAGCTTGGTACATCTCCATCTTTAGAAACAAACAAACAAACAAACGTGTAAATAAAGCTCATATGTAAGTAGATAAAATAATTGTATTTTAAATCACTTCTCTCACTGAGTATGTGTAATTGCTACAGGCCAATACAAAACACTGGACATATTCGCCATCTAAGGGCTTAACAATTGATTTTAGTGTCTGTAAGGCCCATTTTCATAATAGGCTTATCGGGTTCTTCAGTGTTTTTTTTTTAAAAAAACTTATTGTAATGCTAACCCTCCATGACATATAGAAAATTAACAAGATAATTCCAAATCTTAAAAAACGAAAGAACAAATATTGCCTACCGTCTGAGTTTTGAATGAGCTTGAAATGTCCCTCGGATGTGGTTAATTCCTGTAGGTCAGATGGCCTGATTGTATATGCTTTCCCGGGAGGAGTGCAGAGGTTTATATGTGTTGTCTGTTGCTGTCCGAGTCGGGCCCGTTTTAAAGGGGCGGCCGCGCAGGGGCGTATCCTCACCCCACCCCATCCCACGAAGAATGCGCTGTGCTTCGTGACCAGTAATGGCCCAAAACATGTCGCTTAACGGCCCGTGACGTCAGGTAGAAGTCACGAATACAACACGGGGGGACTGGGTTCATTCATACATGCGCATAAAAAAAATGAGTCAATGAGCCAAAGCCTCTATTAATTGGCGTGAATAACATGAATAACTGAGCCCCATCAAATCTGTAATAGAGCAGACCATTACGCTACAATCCCACCAGTGTGATGAGATAGCCGAGTAGGTCTAATAAAGAAATGTACGAATTTTAACGGAATTTTAATTAACACAGAGTACTTCTATCCAATTACAAATTGTCTAGAATGACGTACTATGAGAGTGTATAGAATTAGGCTACTTACAATGAGAATAGACAGGTATCTACCATGTTAGGCCTACTCGTGGTACAGCGCGTCCGAGTGCACAACTGCTGAGCAAATTGTGGAAAGGGACGTGAATTTTGTCAGAATAAAATATGTAATCACACTTAAAGAATTCAGTGATGACAGGCTTCACGTCTTGAAATGAGCTAACCATTGCATCATAATTATGCGCTATAGGCCTGTAGACAGCCTAAAAATCAAACTTCAGCAAATGGAGGGCGGGAAACCTGATCAATCACTTTTTGTTTCACGAACTAATGAGGTTTTGAGTTTAGACGCTGAGTCTATCTTTAAACCATTTATAGAGAACAATAGCCTGTAAAACTGCTAGTAGGGGAGGTCTAAAATCACGGCGTGAGTGGCTTGTGCAGATAAGACCAGCCCGAGGGCCCTGCATAAACAAACACCTTCTAGGCTGCTTTCCTCCGCCCTAGAGAAAACATAGTCCTACATCTGGAAAAGTGTTCCCAGATCGTGTGAGAGAGACAGGAGTCGTGATTGAGATGACTGCTCAATGAGGAGGACACTACTGGGGTCAAGTTACACAAGCAACAAGCACCCTTGCGGGGTAGCCGACCTGACACTCACACTTAGCCTAAACTCATTGGGGTTGAATTTATGGATTGGGTGGTGGACCTATCCTGCTGTCAGAATGATGACTTTGCCCTTAAAATACCGTTCCCTTCACCCCGTGTCACGAAGACATGGCGAGACGTTTAAGTACCAGAAAGTGATTTTTGGAATCGTGGTGTCATTTGATTTCACTCTTATTTTTGTAACTCATTAGTTAGCACAAGCTCTTTGCAGATCATCCCTCTTCTGTCTCAGATCACATAGTGTGACGATTTTTGACGGTGTTTGTCTCTCTATAAAAGAGTCATTTCAGGTAGAAATATATTTTGGAGTCAAAATATTATTAAAGCAGAGAAAGCAAAATTGTAACAAAATTGTTTTGTTCCCTGCATTTTTCACCTCCTATAAGAAAAAAGGCAAATGATGTCACAAACAATGACCATGTCTCCAAAATCTTTGAATTTTCCACAAAAACACACTTTCAGTATCTGAAAGTGTTTTGGTAACTTTCAACTGGACAGAGTTAAAATAAATAGGTGCTGAATCCATCACGTTACTTGACTAAAAACAAACTCCGAATAAAGCAAAAAGAGGTATACTGTACTATTTACTACAATTTCTTAAGAAATTAAAATTATAATGTTTCACCAATAGGAGTCAAGCTTTGGTGTTTAGTGTGACTTCACTTCCCAATTTTAGAATGGAGAGCAAAAAAACCGTTGCCATCCGGTTATGGTCTAAGCGAAAATTGTTGCAATGGTTTGCACTGAAGAGTAAATGCGCCTGTGCAGACACCCGATGCGCTTCAGTAAGGTTTCAAAAAGGGTATTACTTAGTGAGTGCTTAACTAAAACTACTTCATGAGCCTAAAAGACTAAACGAAAACTGCAATGGACTGTACAATTAAGGTAGGCGTTTGATGGTTTTATTGTCGATTCTGAAAATGAGACGATAGTCCGCAGCCACCCACTGCTTGGGTTAGCAGCTTTGTGTTTGCTGAGTGAGAGAGGCAAGGCGGTGATGCAGGTCCCCACTCTTTCCTTCTCGTACAAAATTTCCTCTTCCTTCCCGTTCGTGGTTGAATGTCGGCTCTTTAATAACACAAGAAACCACTACAACATTTAGACTCAGATAAAAACTAAATGGTGGCCAGTACGCGTCAGAAAGGGTATGCACAATTTTTGCGTTTACAATTGTTTGGTTTATTTGTATCCTCTTTATTTGCACCAGGGGAACTACAACAACGGACCATTTGTTGACTATAAAATGAACTAGCCTGATTTTACTTTTGAGTAAGGCGGTCGCGACAAATAAACCATAACAATGACTCAAAAAATTGTGACGAATTTTACTTCATGGTGGAGCGCGCGCGCAAAGCAGGTGGCTCAGGCGCCATCAACTTATTTGGAATATCGAGGACTTCGTTGCAAAGGACTGAATTGCTTCAAATGACTGGTATTTGTAATTTGTCCATTTTTTATACGTAAATGTGAGCAAATATCCAATTCTGCAGCAATTATAAAACAGACAGTTGTTAAAAATAATTGTATTCACTTTAGGCGACTAGGGATGTAGCCTAACCGTTAGGCTACTTTCAAAAGCGTTGGTGGGATGTCGACCAGTTATTAGGTTACATGTAATCTATGGATGTTTCGATTTTACAAGCTTACATTTGTAATCTGGAATGCATAGGCGGTAGGTTTAACGTTCTCGTTGTAAATGATGTTATTGTGTTTGTGTTTCATAATTTATAGGCCTTCTTGTGCTGCATTTAAAATCGTGTAACAAGTCGCCAAATGCTCAGCAATAATGTAACATCAACGATCTTAATGCATAAAAATTGACATCATTACAGAAAGCTAAATGAAAATATTTTAATCATAGGGAACACATAATTACGTTTTTAAATGACGGTTTTTTAAAAAAAATCTTATATATTATTGTAGATAATTTTCGATAAGCTTGTCTAACACTAATTTTATTAAGCGTAAAGACAAGTCTTGCTGCAGTTTGCTGGTCCACTGTTTTATTATGGCCTGTTGGAAGCTATGCAATAAACAGCCAAAATCTAAATATTAGTCATGATATTTAAAGAATTCATTTTACTGCGAGCACCAACAGATTGGCATTGGCTTCATTATCAGTTTGGAATGGGAAGGCTGCAAAAAACTCTTTTTGGCGGGGAGACAAGACGGTCTAGTTGGGTCATGGATATGTAATGACTATTTTTTGCGTATAATTTTCGAATTGTTGGCAATGTGTGAAGATGTACTTTGTGTGTAGTTTTATCAGCTTACTTTAACGCACAGCCTACACTCAAAGAGGACGGCATGTGCACGCGTATAAAACAGGTGTATGGCTGCGATATTCATGTTAGGCTGAGGGTGACTTCTGATGGTGAATATGTCCAATGGAATGTCGAAAAAAAAGAGAGCACATAAACATCGAAAACAAGTGTTTGGATTATCTTACTGGACATTTTGACCACCCTCTCATAAATGTCTGTTCTTCCAAGGCTATGCGAGTTATTTAAAGAATAATTTATAGTAAACTGTAGACTCGTGTGCCTGTCAGGTGTCGTTATCTGAACTCTACAGGCTTCCTGTCTCGAACCTCAGACTTTCCGCACACGCTTCCGTTCCCTCTTCACGAAAAAAAGGCCAACAAAGTCTGCCAAAACAGAACGAGTTCTGTGGATGTTACTATGCCAGTGCATTGTTTTCCATTTCTATCGCAGCTTTTGCACAATAACCGAGGTCCACTCGGACGTGCTGTCTTTCCATGCGCACCAACTGCGTGTTAGAGGCCTGCACTGTTGTTTTGTCTCTTGCGCAAAGGTTTTTTTTTTATGCTGGTGACATGATGTTGCTGATTAAAAGCTCATGAAAACCACACAGCATGTTTGCAACCCAAAACGCAGCTGTTGGTCCATTTGCAAAATCAGCTCGACCAAGCCTCAACTTCTTCTTTTCTCACTTGTGTATTAGCAGAGCTGAAATGAGAGCAAGAAAATTGGACGAGTGAATTTTTATTACGTTCAAAAAGCTAATGCAAAGGTTGCACTGTCATTATAAAATCTAAAGACATTTACAAGCCATTGGCCCACTAGTACTGTCAAAGGAACTTCATGCTGCCAAGAGCTATATTTATTCATATATGTACATTCGATAATTCATATTCGTTCATTAATTAAAGTTAAATAATTTCTAATGGTGCTAATCTAACCACCCGTTATTTCATGTTATCACAAAACATAGAGCAAATGTGCCCTTGCGCATTATGTTTATTTAATGGTGTCCTTCAGTTAACTCCGGATGATGTGGTCATCATGTAGGCTTACATTTACGCAGAGGCAATATGACTAGTGATAGCAGATTTAGAGGTACACTGGTTAAATACATTTATTGTTTAATCTGTTAGAAATGGCCTATAATACAATTTTATGAACAACAAATTAAGATTCCAGACAATATTCTGTTCCAGTTGTGAAAATTAGCTGTGCTTGACATGTTTCACTTTTATCGAAGCCTATTAAAGGTATGCTAAAAAAAACATTTGTTAACAGCCGTCAGCAGATTCCCCATATTAAGTCTAGAAAACTGTTGTAAGTACCTTTAGTGATGCCAAATGTTTGGTTGGCTGTTTATTAGCATTAAATTAGCCTGTCGACACAAGGGGTACTTCAAAAACAATAATTGCATCCTGACATTTTTCATGAAATTAAAAAAAAATATTGTTTTTACTTTTGTTGTTAGTACTTTTAAAATAGTAGAATACACCTTTACTTTGCAAGTAGCCATGTTGTGTGTGTGTGTGTGTAAAACAGCATTGGCCGTTGATAAAAGCCTCTATGCTGCTACTATGAGTGTGCACCACCCTTGATGATTCATATATAGACAGGCCTCACTATGAAATGTCTGGGAGCCAAAGAGCTTAAGCTTGGGTCCATAGGCTAAATGAGTGTAAGTTGCAAATAGCATAAAGCCATGTAATGCACAGCTTCTGATGGCCACAAAATGGCTTCTCATCTTTCCCTAAAACTACAAGCTAATTTCGTTTCTTTCAGACCAAAAGTATAAAACATAGACTGCTTTCACTGTGATGTTTTCATTTTGAAAGTGTAGTAGATTTTGAGAGTAGATCAGATGGCCAGTGCAGTGCAAGCTGCAAAATGTTTCCCTGACTGTTGTGTTGAGTCTCGCAGCAACAGAGGCTGATATGAAACTGATCAAGCAGGAAGTTAGTTGTGGCAAAGGCGGTCAGGCCACGGATGGTGTGTTTGTGTTCATCAGTTTGAAGGAGAAAGAGCTGAACAGTGTGAATATGTGTGTGGAGCTGTGGTCTGCAGTGTGCATGCTCACAGTGTCATTTTTAACTCCTGAGCCTGTGTGTGTGTGTGTGTGCATGCACGTTCATTTGAGGGGACAATCTGATAACAGAATCTGATATACCTTTCCACACCGTGTGTCTCTAGTCAGCTTTTCTCTCCGTGTCTGGCGTGCGACACAGTGGGATGTAGTGCTTAGGATAAGAAAGTGCATGATACTCATGACCCTGCTCCGCCAGCCCCCACCCCTTCATTACTGCCCGAATGCTGTGTGTCAGCTCTCTCTTTCACTTCTCTAGTAAGGGAGTGTCTCCCAGTCCATATTGTGCACCGTCTCTTTACACTCAAAAGTATAGTGAGCTAGATTGAAAAGGAAGGAAGGGAACTCTTACAGGCAAATAAACAAACAAACAAGCAAATGAGCACATAAATGAAAAAAGACACAGCCGTAAAAAAAAGGTACTCTGATTCAGTGACTTGCATCGAATTCTGGACGAGTTAGTGAATTATGGTGAATCTTCTGCATCTGCTCATGAGGGTCAATGACCAAACGCTGACTTCTTCAGGCAGTTTTGAAATGCAAGGCTGCTGTTTTGCAACAAACAGGTTCCTTTTTGACTGCTTGCCTGTCTCAAACATAAGATGCCCGTCTTGAGAACAAATGTAGAAAGAGAAGGGGAAGAGTGCAGGGCTAATTAGGCTAAAATTAACACACACACAATAGAGTCGTTGACTCTTCAGTGCTTCAATCAGTGCTGGCCGCGTTGGTGCGTCCACCCTGTGCTGCTCCCCACCTCCACACACTCAGACCCCTGGCTGGCTTGTTTTTCAGCTTTTTTAAAAATGACCCATTTTTTTTTTCTCTGCCCAGTGCCCCCCACGGCCTCCACGCCTGTTTCCTACCCGTCGTCCTGTGCCAAAAGGTTTCTCTGCACATGGGGGCCACGTTTCCTGTGGGCGGCCAAAAAAGCGCGCTGCTGACGTAGGAAGCCCAAAGACAATACATGAGTCCTCTAAACAAACACGCACGCCATGGAGATCCACATTCATTCATACATAAATAGACGTATGCTAAGGTTATATACAAACACATGAAAGAGATAGTTTTGGACGCACTGCTTCTGCTTGTTTGCACCACTGCGTCTCTGCCACACATGCACATTCTCTTAGTCAGATACAGAAACCAAGAGCTCACTGCTAAAGGAGGCAGGAGCTCAGGGGGGTATACCACGAAGCAAGGTTACTGGCTAAGCCGAGTAACTTCTGTTGTAACTGCTGATCTCCAAACAACATGTCACTTCAGAAATAACAGATGCTTACTGAAGTGTTCTTTCAGAGATCAGTTTTTACTCCCAAAGTTACTCTGGTTAACTAGTAACATTTCTTCGTAGTATAGGCCCCAGGGCTCTGAGAGCAGGGGGAGGCTGCATTCATTGTGCTTTAATCTCCTCTCTTATCTTCTCTCAACTCTATAGATTATGTACAGGCACACCACCACTTAAATAATGAAAGCCACGGCGAGGTTATGATTTGGATTCTTGTGTAGTAAATCATGTTGCTTTGTTTGAGATTTTGTGTGTGTTTGCGTTACTCATTTAAAATAAAAATAAAAATGATCACAATATATGCTTGTTTGAGAAAATCTCCAGTTGATACGAAAACCCTCCCAACATTAACTTCCAACTCAAGTGCTCACATTTACTGTGGGAGAGGATGGGGAAGTGGGGGAATACTGCCTATATGCAAGTGTCAGACTGAGATCAGCTTTTTACTGAAACCCACTGATCGGTTATCAGTCCTTTAACCATCACTTATCTTCTGTCTGTTTTAACAGGAAGCGCTGTCAGTCGTGAGTGAAGACCAATCCATTTTCGAGCCAGCATTCAGCGCCCCCCAGGCCATGCACATGAAGGGGGAGATAACCACGACGACGGCAGTGACGCCAGCCGCCTTCCGCCAGAGTTCCGAGGAGAGCCCAGAACCCACCGAACCCGAGTGGGCAGTGCCCGGCACTCAGAACCCAGGAAAAAGAGTGGAGCATGTCAATGGGACCAGGTGACTGACGCCTGAAACAAAGTCGTATGTGTAGTAGCACTCACACCTCTCTGAGGTGCTAGAGGCTGTGTGAAGCGTACGAGTGAGTGGAAAGTGTGATAAATAGATTGAGTCCATGTTCAGCTCTCCATTCATATGTGCGAATGAATCATCAAGTCCAGCCTCTGAACATTGGTACACGGTTCTGGATAAAGTCAGTATATGTGTCAGTATCATTTAAAAGACACACACACACACACACACACTCACACACACACACTGGGCCTACACCAGATATAGTATGGAAGGATCAAGTCATTTCATGTCATTGATCTATTTTTTTTCTTTGTGGTGTTGATATCACATTTGGCATCAAACTGAAATCACTTAATGATACTACATTGAGAGAAAGAAAGCTACTGTGTATGAGCACTGTGACTGATATGTGCTCCACGCATGACTCATTCCCATCTTTTCCACCCTTTCTCTGTGTCACTCGCTCCATCCTTCTCTGTAGCCGTGAGTCCCCAGTAGACTGCAGCGTCACTAAGAGGACCCGGCACATGAGTAACAACGACGGAAGCCAGTTGGCCTACCAGGCCTCGTACCCGGAGCCCCGCTCCAGTCCCCAGACCACCACACCCCCCAGCAGTACCACAGAGGAAAAGAGGGTCATCGTCCCAGCAGGTGAGTTGTCCCCGTGTCCCTGTGACACACACCCACCCACACACCATCTGTTGAGTCACCTTCAAACGGTCAAGGTTAGGCCTCCAAAAAAAGTGTATGAAGAACACAAGTATTTATATTGTCTTTAAAATGAATTCATTTTGTTTGTTTGTATATCATTTTTATTCATACACATATGTCAGTCACCTCACCTCATGTGGTTACATGTGTATTTTATGTTGTGTGAACCATCAGTAGATGATTATGTGGTCGAAAGCATCAAACATGATCACTCCTGCACAGTTGTTTTTTTTTCAGACTACAACAATCTACTTTATTTAAAGCTTGGTCTCAAGAAATGTCAGAGATATTAGTCTTCATACAACTCAACCTAGAGTGATTGCAGAGAAAAACATTCAATCTGAACTCACCTACCTGTACATCATTTTTGTCAGTGGAATGGTATAGTGTTAGGGTCTCGCCACCTGCTTTAGAGTTGCTCTCCAAAGGGTCACAGGAAATGTAAATAAATCTCATAACATAGTCACAATAGGTATTAAACCTGTAAAGTCTCAATGAAATCAAAATCAAACATCCTACCCTTTCAGACACAAAATTATTCTTTCCCAGGTCAGAAAATATCTTTCTCCCCACAAATTTAGATGAGTGTTTGCACTGCTCTGTAAGTGAGTAAGATGGTAAAGGATGTAACATTTATCTCTAGGACTATCAATAATACAGATGTAAAATAATAGTAGAGTAGCTCTCGGCCACGTTGATTTGATTTTGTCGAAGTAGCTCTCATAGGAAGAAAGGTTGCAGACCTTTGGCATAGAGCCTCCCCAAATAGTGATTGTAAGTATATGGATTGATCCTGCTCAAATTCAGGCAATTCTACCTAAATGTTAATACTTTGATAACATGGATACACAGGGTGGGAAATAACATGAATTGTCTCAGGATTTGAACATACCCCTGATCACCTTCTAATGAGAAAGAAAAGAGGAAGCAGTGAACCTGGGTGCCCTAAACAAGCTAGAGTTAGTAACAATGTGTGTAAGGAAACAGCCAAGCATTCAAGTGGCCAACCACTAACTAAACAAAAAGTAAATTAGGTTATTTTCACCGTAGATAGAGTAGCTATGCAATCTCATGACTGATCAAGTTATTTTTATTTTTTAATGATATGCGCAGTAACCACTATCAGCAGTATGAAATGCAGTTTGTAGGTTGACCTTGTTTGTAGCATATCGAGCATCTTTCTAATGAGGTTTGCCTTGCAGATTAGTTTAGGTGATGTTGCTGTGGAAATGCGTTTATGGTGCAACCAGGCTGATTTACAAACCATGCGACATTACACATCAAGAACTCAATGCACATTCTGCCCAAGGACCACACACTGTTGCGTAATGATACAAGGAACTGCCTGTTCTAATAGAGGAACTTATCCAGGTCACATTCACACTGTGGTTGCCATCTTTTACACCAGGTTTGTGTAAAAAGGATTCGTACAAGACAGTCTCTCTCTCTCTGTCTCTCTCTCACTCACTCTTTCTGTGTCTTTGTGTGTGTCTGTGTGTATGCACTGTATGTGATACACATCATAGTCTAGCTTTGAAGAAATTTTAGAATGAAAAAATAAATAGTGAACAGGTTAATGTCAACATGTAAAGTCAACAGCCATTAGTAATGAATTATGAGAGCTCACACTGTACATTGTAAAGTGGGCCATAAAAATCATGTGTAAAATCAGTTCAATAATTTCCAAGCCAGTCGTCTGGCATGTATAAGTGGCTGTCCATCTACGTGTCCAAGAACCTTTCCCACGTTTGTTTTAGCGCTGATTATGGGAGGCTTGCTCATGTACTGGGACGAAAGCGAGGGGAAGTTGCCTCTGATTTGGCTTCCAGACTGCATAGTTTCCACCACCTCAAAGCCTGATCTTTTCCCACAAGAAACACTTTAGAGGTGTACAAGCCACCAGATCTCCTCACATCTAAAAATAAAACACTACTGGAGACGGATTGTTTTTTTTTCTAATAATTTAGTTGAAGTTTTAAAAATTGGTTCAGTATTATTCTCACAGTTTTGTGGCTCAATCCCATGGTTCCCCTCCCTGAATCATCGAAAATAATTTAATTCAAATAATTCAACTGACTGATTTATGTCGGTTACATCTTTGAAGATTCAGGGTTTAGGGTAAAGGTGAACATTGAGATTCAGTCTTTGTCTTACACACACTCCCATTACCACAAGCTCATGATGGCAGAGGGAGTTGTGAAATATACGTGAAAGTGGATGTGACATCACAAAAGGTTAGACACCATAAATTGTGGAGACTCTCCGTAAGAGATTAGACATCTGGGATTATTTATAAATGAATCAGACGGGCCAAACAACTATTGCGCTCATAATGGACGGATGTTACATCACTCCACTGTGTTAAACAAGGACAATGAGGGGCCCAGAAGTATAGTTGGGCGTTTTGATCCAAGTGCACTTACCGACAACCAGGAAGAAAATCATCACGTTTAAATGTGCGCTGACCAACTCAGGTGCTTGAGTCAGTGAAGCTGCAGAAGCAAGAAAACCCCATACCATACCCTCAGAGTTCATTCTCACTCACACACATCCCAAAGGACTTTAAAGGAAAACTTGAATATAACCATCACTTTGACATATTTGTGTTGGTCTGGTATGAGGGCACAGCATAAATGATTAAAAGAGCACATTTAGCTGTTTAGCATTTATAATAATGATCGTAGTCTTAGTTGTATGTCATGTGTCTGACTAAGCCAAACTATTTTAAAGGTCTGTTTCTTTTTCCACATGGTGAAACCATGGTTTTGTTTGTGTAGAGTTTGAGTTATTTTGTTACATTACTTGTAAAGTAAAACAGGAGTTGGGGTGAAACATGAAGACATCAGTAATCGTATAAGGACACTTCAGCTAGTAACACAGTTAGGAGAGTGAGGAAGAAAACTTGCTGGCCTCATGTATATCGAGGGCATGTCAGTGAACTGGTGCAGAAGGCGTGCTCTTAAACAGGAAACAGTTCATCGCCCTCTCTGATCACTGCTCTCAAAGCCTGGTTGTCACACACTGGGCCACAGCAAGGTATTCAACTTGGAGATCCTCCATTTTACCAGACAGCAAAATGGGGACATAAAGCTTATGCATCAAGGCGATTTTCAGTGCTAGACTTACAACATAACTGGTCCTTCACTGTTCCATTATCAGACCAGATGGAATTAGGAATAAGTCTGTGTAGTAAATTGCAGGTGCACTAGCCATGTTAACTTCCTGATTTTCTCCCTGAAAATGACGGAAGTGGTATTTTTTTTCTCTCTCTCTGCAGCTAGTCAAAGATAGCACTTAAGTATTGCATGCTGACATTAGATGTTGCCTTTGGTAGTTTAGCAATGCAGAGAGACAGTGTCTAATGACAGCGAGGCATACTAGCTCTCTGTTGTCATTTAATGAGAGGAAGCAGTTAGAAAAACCAAGCGTTTGTGGTCGAATTTACATATTTTCTAAAATGTCACAGCCAGATGGCTGCAATCAGCATGCTATAAGATCTCTAATAATATGCTAAAAAAAGTGACTGCAAAGGGCCTTTTAAAACATGTACATTACAGGGTGTAACAATGCACCATTGCACTAGGATATAAGGCTGCACAAAAATATGCGCTATATGCACTGGGTACACATTAATGCACAATGCACAATGGCATGTCATGGTTAAAAATTTTGTCAACGTCTATTACAAAATATTCTATTTTTGGGAAAAATTTTATTGAGTTTTGTGTCTTAGCAAATAAAGGTGTAGATACTGTTTTCACATGATTAAGGACATTGTTTACGTGTGAGGATTATGTGTACATTCTTTGTATTATACATAATGAAGGAGTAAACAACTCTGAGACCCTAGTTTTATTTCAGTCTTACATGTACATCGTAGGCTGTATCACACATGCACTGAACTGTATGCGCTGAATCTTATATCATACAAAGTTTAATGTAGCATTACTAACTTTTGATGCTTCTGAGGGAATCCTGCAAAATAACTCAAATGAAATATATGTTCCTGACAAACTCTGCTTGCTGTCTTTGTCCCAGATCCTGAAGTGTGGACACAGGACCATGTGCGGCAGTGGCTGGACTGGGCCATTAAGGAGTATGGACTCCTGGAGGTGGACGTGTCCCTTTTCCAGACGCTGGACGGCAAGGCACTCTGCAAACTGTCCAAGGAAGACATGATGCGCCTTACGTCAGAATACAACACCGACATCCTCCTGTCACATCTCAATTACCTCAGACAGAGTAAGGCACATGAACACTCCCTTAATCTCATATCATTAGGTTTCAGTGACAGTAAAATACATTGGCATTTTAAATCAACTACCTGATTGCTACTGATCATGACTGTGAAAGGATGGTGAAACTTAGAATAGGTCTGATATTTGCCTTCTGTATTTTTATTTTTATATATATATTCATATATATTTTTTGTAAAGCTAGTTTGTCACTCTGAGTACAGTGTTAAAAAAATCTGGCCCAGCCCTAGCTCTGTGAATTGGAAGCAAAGTTGAGCAAGCCTGCTTCTCTAGACATGAGAAATCTACTCCAGCTAATCGACAAAAGGCAGGGGACGGGAAATGGAAGTTAAGTCAGGGATGGGGAGTTTGCTCTCTGGTGTTCTGTTAGGGTATGTGTCAAATATCAACAGACTGATGGTATCCAAAATCGCCAACGGGAACTCAACAGTAACTCAACTGAATAGTTAGTAGGGTGATCAGGGTGCAATTCTGATAACATCTTTTCCAAGTTAAAGTGTTGTTTTTAAACAGTTGTATATGTTCTTTTTCATTGCCTAGGCAGCCCCACCTTTTCTTATCCTACAACACCAACTAACACACCACAACAGCCCAGGCTACAAGTCAAAGCAGGTAAGACAAATAGAGCAAGCATCCTACTTTCTGATTCATGAATTCAGCACAAAAACTGTTAGTCAGACTTTGGAAAAAAAACAAACATTAACTTCAACCTCATAGGGAGAGTCTTCTTAGAATTCACAGCACTTCGGCAATTATTATTGCAACACGATTCTGTGAACAGTGGTGGCGAAAATATGATCAAATTCAGATGTAGGGAGAGGCATGGCTGTCAAGTGCTCCATATGCTGCTATTCGTTGGTGAATGTTGAAGCGAGTCAACAGCTCAGTATCGTGTAGTTTCAGACAGGAAACAGCTGCACCGACACAGGAAATAGGGGCATGGGTATGGGTCCCACTTTGGGACACAATTGATAATCTAGAGGTGAGAGAGGCTCCAACAAAAGGATACTTACCCCAAGACACACCAGGCCATCTCTTAGCCCATCTTTGTGTGCACACCTCTCTGATCTTGACCTGAGTGCTCCAGCAGAGTCTTTAAATCAGCGCTTCCTTCCTGCCATAGTAGTGCACTGCTTACGTCTTCAAAGCTCCTTTTTTTCCCCCGTCACAGGCCTGTCTTAAGTTTCTCCATTTATGTTTGTGAGCAGAAAACAGCTTTGAAGAAATCAGCCGAAGGAACAGCTGGTCGTCACCCGTCATGCCTGTAGCTCCAAAGGGTATGTTGTCCATTGAATAAAGTACTGCAGAAACAAGAAATGGCATTAACATGATGAATGCACATGTGCAGATAGACTAAACATGCAAATTAAGATTAGTGAAAGTAGCAATATAACATTGATTAAATTATTATTTGTGTGTGTGTGTGTGTGTGTTTTTGCATATTGCATAAGTGCTACTTCCTTACAAGTACATAGACACTGATGTCAAACAAATTTCTATTTTGTTGACTCATAGTTGGTTCACCCATAGAGCCTCAACACACAACCAGAGTCCCAGAGCCTCCCGCGAGAATTGTTACAGGTGGGTATTTGCATGTTAATTATCTTTTTGGTTTTTTTTGCTTTTTTCACTTTGTAGCCAGTTAAAGATACAGAGGTGACACTGCTAACATTAGCTGTGGTTTTTAGATTGTAACAACCACAGTAGCATTTTAGCACTGTGCTCAGAACAGATGATTGAATTTATTTTCTCATCATGACAGATCCATATCAAACATTAGGACCCATCAGCAGTCGACTAGCCAATCCAGGTAAGATCCGAGTGCAGTAAAACATTGAGCCACATCAACCACACAGCTAGTGTTTCTGACCTTTCCACTGTTTGTCCTAATTAGTTCCGATTTACACCAAAAATTACAGATAGCCAGAGCACCATTGAAGAACATTAGAAAAGCTAGGCATTCTAGAAAGTTCTAAAAATTTGCCATTCCATAGTGCAACCATTTTTATAACTGTTTAACAAGTAGTGGAACGGATTAGCTGCATGGCTAGACATCAATCAGGAAGTACCAGGTTGGAGCCTCCACAGTGCATTGGTGGAGTACAAACCGGTCACTGCTAATATTTCAACTCTTCCACCTCTGCTGTCTCCTCACAGAAACCCCACTGCCCTATAGAAAGAGCCAGACAGCCAAAGACAGTTCACAAAGGGTGATCAGCATTGGCTCTCACAAGATTGTGGGTAGGTGGATGGCCAACCCACTTTTTGTCCTTTTTTCAGTCAGGCTGACAGTGGAAAGGTCATAAGCTCTCTCATATTAGGACACAGTCTTCAGTGGACCAGAATTACATGTGATTAAAAATCGTACTCTGTGATTACATTGCATAAATTCACACTAATCCAGAGTTCATGAGTCATATAATACAAGGTCAAGGCTCTAGCCTGAATAGCTATATGCTCCTGATGAATTCACCATCATGTGTTTAATTCATTGATGAAAAGTTCAACGAGTGTTAATTTTTTCCACAACCTAAAATGCATTTGCAGGTTCAGGTCAAATTCAGCTGTGGCAGTTTCTGCTGGAGCTTCTGTCGGACAGCAACAACTCGGGGATCATCACCTGGGAGGGTACCAACGGCGAGTTCAAGATGACTGACCCAGACGAGGTGGCCAAGCGCTGGGGCGAGCGCAAGAGCAAGCCCAACATGAACTACGACAAGCTAAGCCGTGCCCTGCGCTACTACTACGACAAGAACATCATGACCAAGGTGCATGGCAAGCGCTACGCCTACAAATTCGACTTCCAGGGCATCCACCAGGCCCATCAGAACCACAGCACCGAGGGAAGCATACTGAAGTACCAGACAGAGGTTTCACCCTATGCTCCATCCTACCACAGCCACCAGCCCAAAATGAACTTCATGAGCTCCCACCCGCCCCCCATGCCTGTGTCATCAGGGAACTTTTTTCCAGGGCCCACTTCTTATTGGAACTCGGCCACTGGGGGTATGTACCCCAGCACTGCCATGCCCAGACACCCAGGAAACCATGGCCATCTGACCTCTTACTACTAAAGCCCATCTGACAACTCGCCAGAGTTGTAAAGTCCGTCTTCAGAAAGCAGGAAGTCCAACCATGTGATCTCACTAATTAGCTGAGCTAAGGGCCTGCGTCAGTTAGAATGAGAGATGACATAGTCAATGGCTGAAACTAAAATATGTCAGGACTTTTATTTTCGAAGCCAGACTTATACACCTCTGTAACTCACCTCTCCCACCGGTCACCTGATGCCCCATATCGCAACCAGGAGCCAAACCTATATTTTACATTGCTGTTATTATGAAAGCATTACAGCAGGTCTTTATCATGTATCAGCTTTCCAAGTTTATTATCGTTATACATTGTATGAAAAGTGTATATCAAAAACCCTACTTTTCTGATGTTGAAGTACATTTGTAAATATGTTTAATTACATATATTGTGCAATTATGAAGATCTTAAGGACTGTACAAATGAGTGTTGTAATGACTGGATTTGAGTTCTTTTCTATGTACCTTGGTTTCATAACCGCTTTATTCTGTAGAGTTGCACCACATGTATGCATTTATGTAAAAACATCCAACCACTGTTATGTATCCTCAGTTGTGTCACATTATCTCCACCAACTAAGTTGAATATTATTATAATACGAGTCACCAAGTTTATGTCAATGTTTATGGTTAATGAAATAAAATAGAGTAGCATATTGGCATGAAAACTATAGCCTAAAAGACTGTATGTATGAAAACTGTAAAAATCTACTTTTTTAAAAGAAAAAAAGTCTTGTAGATACTTTTTTGTAACAGACTACTTGTAACATTTCTTTTTACAATAAAGCATAACCAACCAGCAGGCATTATTTGAAAGTAGCTGCCCATTGTGACATTTTTTTTGTCTCTCTTTTTAAGTTGAACTGAATAGATGGAACCTGATTAAAAACTCAATGACCAACCCAGGCAGCAAAATCAGATTTGCCAATTTTGGATCACAGGTCCACTGTTGGACCACCATCTCTTAATTTGTTTCAAACATTTAATGAAGGAGAAGGTATAACTAAATAAAATGACGAAGTGGTGGGCCGTTTGTCGGACATCTGTGGACAGCCAGAAAACTGACAAGCAAAACACCAGCTCTCCTCCAGATCTGCCCCCATTGAGCTGGCAGTGCTCCTCCAACCTCCTGCTATCTGGATGAGTTCAGTCGGTTGGCACTTTTTTAATACTTATGTAGCTTTGAAGGAAGTTGTTTACAATAGAATAATGGTTGAGTGTAACTCAAGACTGGTCAGTTTGGCCATTTTACTGACTTTAAATGCAAAAAGGATTTAAAGTCAAGGATTTCAATTTAGTTTTCTTTATGCATCTTGTCCTACTCACCACTAACTAGTAGTGGTGATAAATATGACGCCTTGATGAAATAACGTGCATTGAACATGTTCTGGAAAGAGAAAAGGAATACATTCTACAACTCAATAAGGGGATATCAAATTGTTGTGATAGTAGTAGTAATGGTAATAGTTTGACATTAAAGTCATATCAGCAACTATCACTTTCATAGCAAAAAGGTATAACAGTTGAGTAAAATTGAAGTAAAAATGGGGAGGTCAAGAAATAAAAAAAAATCCCAACCTGGACCTATGCATTTCTGTTCTGAATGGAAGAGGATGTAGTAATATCATATAGTTACTGAACATCCTCTATCAAAGTTAAGATTGACGGTAAGCAAAACTGGAGCCTAATAAATCTATCGGAGATGGAGTATTTGAAACAAGGTTCACACAGGAAGGTCCCTACTTTTCTCTGAGGCACCCAACAAATCGGAACAAATTAAACAGAGGTTTATCGGCTGAGATAGAGGTAAGCAGATGTTTGTTGGCTGAGATAGAGGTAAACAGATGTTTATTGGCTGGGATAGAGGTAAACAGAGGTTCACTGGCTGGGATTAGGGGTGTAGCATCATGCCATTTAAAATTAAAGCAGCAAAACACATTATTTTACATTTTACACACGAATGTGAAAGAATAAAATAAAAGGTGTACAGTGCTGAATAAAATAAAATGTAAATAAAAAGAAAAGTAGGTCTAACAACTCAATTCAGCCGAAATACCTCCTCAAAGATCCAGCGTGGTTCAGTCCCCCTCTCCCTCCCCACCTTTGTAGAGGCGACAATGGGCTCCTCTGTAACCTTGACGACCAGGACACCCTCTGGCTCCCATTCCTCTTCTTCAGGCCACAGTGGAGACATCACTTCTCGCTGCTTATCCTCAGGCCAAAGTGGAGACTCTTTCTCAGGTGAACGTGGAGGCACTGACCAATGCCCCTCCTTCCTCGGCTGCTGTAGAGACACTGCTGATGCCGGCTTTCTCTCAGGCCGCGGTGGAGGAACAGCCACTCTTGAGTCTTTTTCATGGTGCAGTGGAGACACCATCACTTCTGGCTCAGTCTCGTGCCAATGTGGAGACAAAGTCACTCCCGGCTCCTTCCCAGGCCATACTAAAGACACAGTCACTTGTCTGTCTTTTGCAGACCAAAGCGGAGACACAGTCACTAGCTCTTTCTCAGGCCAAAATGGAAACATGATCTCTCCCATCTCTTTCTCAGACCACAGTGGATGTGTCATCACCACTTGTGCATCTTTCTTAGGAGGCAGTGTGGGCATCAGCACGCTGGTGTCTCTGGCGCCAGACGTCACAGACCACCCTCTGCTGGACACCATCTTATTTGTGGCTCCAATGGGGCCTTAAAGGCATTGAGAGGCCAAAAATGACTTTTCACAGAAAATGTGTCACATCATCTATAAACATTTAGGTATTAACAATCAATCAGAACAGTAGTCAAATACGTAGGCAGTAAATTACTTCTGAATCAGAAAAGCAGGTCATCAAATAGCAGAAATAATGGTCAAAAAGTATGTTGTGAGCAAAATAACTAAATAAATAAATATGTAAAGAGCATGTCATTGAATATGAAGAGAGGACCATAGAAAAGAAAACTATGAATCTTGATCTGAATGAACCACTAGTGTGATGTGATTCTTTTGGTCAACAGCATAAGCAATAACAAAACCAGAGCTCACCAGTAGGTGGGGAGATGCATGTAGATTCACAGCAAGAACACACCGAGTCCAGGCCATGCAGTTCCTCCCATCTATTTAGAACAAGAGCAAACAAATAAGCCAAAAACCCATTCTTTTATTTATTCCCTGCATGTTTTCTTTGTTTATTTGTTTATTTTAAATTGATATAATTGAGAAATTAAGATGACCTAAATCAATGTTTATCATGACTAAAGAGAACTTTAAGGACTGCACAATCTCATTGCAGGATCTCTCCACTCACCCTTTTGTTTTGTGGTTGTAAAAGCAGGACTTGGCACTCTCTCTTGGCTTCACATCTCCCAATGCCATCTCACAATGCATGAACAGGTGCTTTTAGATTTTTTTTTTTTTTAATTAATCAGGTGGAGGATTAAAAAATTAAACAAAACAAACATCTTGTTAGAGAGCATGTTTTTATGATTTATGCATTTTATTTTTTTTATTATTTTGGCCTCATGGGGGAAAAACACTGCAAGTTTACCATACCTTGTTAGACACCCCCTGGAACACAAAAGCATCCACAGAGAACCTTACTGTATTCCTAGTGTAGGAAATGAACCTGGACTGGCTGCTAGTTTTGCTGTCAATCATACACCTATAAGGTTGCATAAATATTCACACAACATCAGACCTATTATTGATTGCAATGGCCAGGACGACACAAGTGTTGTATCGGCTTGTACACAATACAGCATGGAATTCAGCAGCTCATTAAACGACTCAGATCAACAGTCAATGAAGTTTGTCCTGATGAATGTGAACATGGTACATATTACTACTGTTGCGTTACTGTGCATATGGAATGGAACCTAGTTGGGTGCCTCTCTTTCAGACATACCCGAAGTTGTCGATGACAGTAAAGCGAGGCTGAGAAGTGTGTGACTTGCTGGCAGTTACATGACAGGACTGAATGTAAAGTCTCCCGTCTCCGTCCAGCGAGGGTCCCTCTGCTTCGAAGTACATTGGCCGCCCAATGCTATACCCGTCAGAGGCGTTGAGCCGTCTCCATTGTGCTACAAATAGAGAAGAGCTCAATTATTAATTCTAAACAGCATATCAACAAAGACTTTTTAAAACGGAAGTGTATGAAACGATGCTCGATACCATCAAAGGGAGTAAGTGTGAAGATAGTTTGCCTTCTTTTCATAGATTTAAAGAGGCTGTGTGTCTCGACTTTTGGCTTATAGCCAATCTTGTAGGAGTAGTGGAACCTTCAAGGAGAAATAACACAGATGTGATACTACGGACAACATGAAGGTGGCTAAAATATTGCCACGATTAGGCTACCTGTTGAAGTGGCATGTAATCGGGAGTGTAAATGGAATCACGCGTCTTATCGGGCCCATGGTGACCATAGGAGCATATCGGAGTGAATTTGAGTACGCTACACGGTTATTCACAATCTGTTGGAAGGGAGACGTGACATATAACGTTAAATCCGACTCAAAGTCAGGTTTGGCTGTGCTGATTGTGTGCATGCACCTACCATTCGCTTACTTCCACACTCATTCACGTCGTACACGAAAGACAAATAGTGTTTCGTGAAGTTGTTGGCTAGACACGTTCCAAACGCGAGATATGAGTGAGAGGGCGCATCACCTAAAAGTCGTTTCGGTACCTTTACTTCCATCTTGTTCACTCTACACTTGATCACAATTCCGCGTGGCCCGCCTGAATGCCGAGCCTTCTTAACCGGTGGAGAGACGGGCAATAAAATTTCCCTGATGTTATTAGGGAGCTTTTCGTTTCCTTCTCCACTTAATGGTGAAAATATCTCTTTGGCAACCAATGGAATCCTGGAATGTTGGAACATTGGCAACTGCAAATACGATGATGACAGCAGGGGCTCTTGTTCTAGCACTTGTCTACCTGACCGATTGCGCACATAGAATTTTTGCCCGATATTAGTTGAAGCTGTTGCAATTTGCTGGCCATCTCCACGGTCACCTTTCGAGGATCCGCTTGACAGAATAACGACCCAAACAACAAACATAGAAATGAGATATAACCCCATATTCTTTTTTTCAGGTCAGTATTTCCGTCGACAATGTGAAGGATCAGTCTAGGCTCGTACAAGATGTAACCTTTAGCAAGATCTCTGGTAAACCTGCCAATTAAACACACCTGTTGACGCAGCTGATTAAAATTGAGTACCCTCCTCTAGTTGGTTAGCAAAAAAAATCTACACCATGTTCTTTCGATTTTGATCACCAGTTGGCACACAAGTCAATCAGATGTCCCTGCATAATAATTAATAGGCCTACAGTTTAGGGGTAACTTTAAAATCCATGCAGACCTACGACCATGAATCGTGCGGTGCTCAGTCTAGTGTGACATGTCGGCATGCTTCCTATTGTGATCATTTCATTAGTATTCGTTTATTGGTATGAGATTTGAACTTTCTCAACTTCTGTTGGTTTGATTTAGTGGAACATGTAGACCCTACACACACCATAAAAATAGAAATATGCAGAGGAGGACCAGATGTTTAATACTCAAGATATCTTCAGCAATAGAGAAAAATAAGGGTGCATGGCCTACATATTTAACGCAACAAATTCATTAGAATACGGCTGAAGACAGGTCTGCACTCAATATTCCTGGGCATCATTCGTCTCTAATGATGGCTACTTCACCGCCGTCGTCATCTTTGACCATAAGTCCACTTCTTTCAGTTTGGTTAGACACAACTCTGTCCAACTCATCAAACCAAATATCCTCCTCCATCTCTTGGATAGTTCCAACGTTTTTCGACCGGTCCTCTTCTGTGTTGCGAGTCCCACGGTTCCCCTCAGCCTCAGGTAACGTTAGTAAAGGTGCGCTATTTCTTTCTACTTTCCAGGGCTCACTTGTGATCGCAGTCTTCACTTGTGAGGGCATGGATACTGCTGACAAAGAAAAACAATGAGCACCGAGTAACGTAGCCTACATGTAGCCTAACCACATTATATGTTCAACTTACTTGCGCCGTGCACACATTTGCTCTCGCAGCAGAAGCATATAGAGTTAAAACCGTGCAGCTCCTTCCAACTAGGCACAATGTCAAATAAGAAAGTTTATATCCCAAGCGGTTTCATTATTTTTGGCTCATTATTCAACGATTCTGAAAATTCTACCTCTGAACTGCGCCGTTGTAGGTGCATGATTTAGCTGTCGCTGATGGGGTTTTATTCTCCACCCTCACCCAACAGTGCAGGTAAAGAAGCTGTTGCGCAGAGCAACACGTTTAGTTAATAATGGATTTTTTTATGCATAACTAAACGTGAGGAAAAAAAATGTCACTCACATCTGTTTGAACATTTGGAAACACGAAAGAGTCTATCGAGAACCGAAGAATATTAGCATCTCCGGAATAAAACTGGGACCGGCTCCCGCTCCTCTTGCTGTCCAGCAGACACCTAAAGCACCATAACGCACACCCATCAGGAACCATCATTATTTAGACTAGTCCTCCTGGAAAACGTGAACAGCATGTACCCACCCAAAATTTTGAATGACATATTGCCGAGGCATGGAATTGGGATCCCGAGTGTGTGTTACATGACAAGAGTCCACAAACACCTGCCGATCTTTGGGGAGGTGCTGCGTGGAGACTTCAAAGTACATTGTCTCTCCCAGCATATACTTTTCACCCTCACTGAGATGTTCCCACTGGTCTGTGTGTGTTTAAAGTAAATGAGAAAATGTCATTTTTTTTAAACTCCAAACAGTTCATAGACATTGAACAACTGAGCCTACCTACCATTCATGGCGGACAAGTTAAAAGTGCGTCTGGTCTGCAAAGCCTTCAAAAATAACTGGTCGTTTGCCTCTGGCACGAATCCGACCTTGTATGCATAGTGAAACCTATTTGGGAAAAATGAGAACGCAAGAAACTATGGGCTCAGAGGACTCTCAGCATTAATGGAAAACTGGCTTAACTAGCCTACCTATTATATTGGCAGTGTACAGGGACAGAGAGCGGCACAGCTCGCAGCACATCATCTTGTGGTTCCGGAGAGTATGTCAGCGTGTTGGAATACAGAAGCTTTCCCTTTATAGTCTTGAAAGAAAGGGTCTAGCAATTAAATGCATTTAAAAGTGCAACGTGCAGTGAATAACTGAACATGTAACGTTACCTTACCTTTGACTCACTGCCGCACTCGTTCAGGTAATACTGGAAGTACAAATACTCCCTTGTGACGAACGTGGGAACACAAGTTCCCAAGCGAAACATTGATGGCTCCGCCTCAAACCCAAGATATTTTCTATTAACACGCACCCCAATCATACTGGATCCACAGGATGCTTCCACTTTCGGAACATCAAGTTCGTAAGGGAGTTGGAACTGTGTACTAGGTGGTTTGTATCTATGAGGCAGCAAAAGGTCTATAAGGGAATTGGGCAAGGGGTGCTTCCCGGCGACTGGCTTAAAAAGATAGGCACTCGCCAACGGTACTGGAGCATGCCAAAACAGAGGTAGAACAAAAGGCGGTGGGTTTGATTCGGGAACCCCGGGTCTATCCTTCTCTGTACCCGGCCAGGTCACTTCATGTATAGGTGCGCTCTTAAAATGCTTCTGCTCCGGGATGTGGAAAATACCTTTTACATTTTGGTCACCCCAGCTGTACTGCATAACGTTTCCAGCCTTAATGAGAAAATGTGGGTCCCAGCACCAAACCACAAAACACGCCAACAAACCTACTCGCACCATAATAAGCCTACAGGCAACGGCGAAAACACCTGACACTTTGACAATGGCCGACAGCAAAATTTTGAGTGGCGCCCTGTCGGTAGACTATAATAAACATGAAATGCTCACTCGGGTGTTTCAAGCACGCAAGCACACTTGCCAATTATACCCACACCCGGTAATGAGGTTAATCACAATCCCCACCTGATAATGACATTAATCAAGCTAGCACCTAATTCCATATTGGGATGCAGGCTTATTAGAGGGCCAAGAAAACATTTAGTAACAAGAACATAGAACAAATTTTCACACAGGGCTAGAGTTTACAGTTTGAAACCTCTATACTTTTAATAGACTCTGTAAAACATAATGCAATTGCCCAATACCAAGGCCTAAGTTTGATGTACTGGAGTCTACTCTGTAGTGATTACCCATCCTGTTGAAGTACTGTGGCAAAAGGCTCACTTCACTGTTTTAGTAACTGCTATGACAGGAGAAGTGTAGTTTCTTGATGGGACATGCTTCAGATGTCTGTGCGATTGAGCCAGTTTTCTTTTCATCAACTTAATTCACAATGGTAATTATGAGATTCAGTGGCAATTCATGAACATTCTTCCAGATTGGCAGAGTTCCTACACTGTGGGATCACACCTAATGTACACGGCTGTCACACACACAGACTGAACTCCAAAGCAGAGGGGTGGGCAAGACTGTCTTTGTATGGGACACTACATAAAACCATTGCACAACTCACCACCCTAAAAGCATCCCACAAGGTTTTCCTAGTTTTGATATCAAACACCACCTGCCTCATAATATATTAAACTTAGGCAGAACACAATTGCATAGTATAGCTCGACAAAGGATGATGAACTTTGATCTCTCTTGGAGGACATCCATTCACTGAAAGGAAAAAAAGACCCCTGCAAAACTTTAACAACTAAAAAGATACAGGATGCTTAATTTGTGTGCCTAGTTGTTTTATACAAAATAGGGAAGGGACACCTGTATTTTGGGCCAGATGTCTGAGTAAACCTGGAGCATGGAATTAAGGTAGAAGTGCCATTTCCAGTTTTATTCCTCAGCTTTGTCTGTAGGGCTCATAACCCTGCTAAATGAGACACCCCCATGGTTTATATATACAAAAATCCAACAAAAAAAAGAAACATAATACCTTCATAATTCCGGCCATACTGTTGCATGGCAAGGAAATGTTAAAATGACCCTGCTAAAATATACAAAGTTATCTCATACTGCCAAAGGTTATCGTTCATGTGCATTGCTCCCAGTCATTTTTTTTTCCAGGCACTATGTCAAACACATAGCATACTTAAGAGTCACATGAATACAAGCTGTGATTCCCTGAAAGCAAGACAGAAGCCAAACAAAAGACAAAGCAGAGCACAGGTTCATTTTTTTTTTCTTTTTTTTTCTTGTTAAATAAGTAATAAATACATGAGATGCAGTGGTTTATTTTCCATTTTTTTTCTGAAGCAGGAGGGTTAAAAAGTTTATTCATTTTTATTTATTTATTTATTTATTTTTCATTTATTTATCTGTCTGTATTTCTTTAGCAGCAATCCGAACATGGTTGAGAGTGGAGATAGCAGCCGAGAGAGAAGTAGTTCACTTTTTTTTTGACTCGATGGCATACAGCACTCACAGAGTGTTGTGAAGTAGGGAGGAGGGAGAAAACAGACGCGCAGGAGAAAAACAGGAGGGAGAGATGCGAAGTCGGAGCCAGAGGGAGTGCTTGTTGTCGGGGGAGGGGAGGGGGGAAATTGGGTGTGTGTGTGAAAGACGTTCCCTCGTCATGTATATAGAAACATATACACACATATATGTACTCCATCCTCCGGCAAAAAAAAAAACAAAAACCAAAACAAAACAAAACAAAAAACACACAGACCCCTCCACCACCTCCTTGAAACAGAAACACGAGGCATAGGGAGATAAGAAAGATCAGATGAGAGAAAAAGAGAGAGCGAGAGAGACAGACAGAGAGAGAGAGAGAGAGAGAGAGAGAGAAGGGGAGTGAGCAAGATTTGGCTTAGCATATCTCGAGTTAATAATAAATCACAAACAAAATGGTTATTTTTCATAGTTTGCTGTCCAAAAATAAAGTAAAACAAAACAAAACAAATAATCAGTCAAGAGTTAAAAAAAAGGACAGACAGACAGAGGGCTACGGAGAGAGAGAAAGAGGGAGAGAGAGAGAGAGAGTGTGTGTGTGAGAGAGGAGGGAAAGAGAAAGAGATGGAGAGACTAAGAGACAGTCTGGTGAGATGGCGAAGTAGAAGGCATACTATTTTTAAACAAACAACAGGGAAGCATTTTGGTTTTCCTTCTGGCAAAATGTTTTGTTGTTGTTTATGTGTTTTTTTTTTTTATTTTTATTCTTTTTCTCCTCTTCGTGCTCCTCGCATCACTTCCTCCATAGTGGTGACGCGGGAGTTCGGTTTCCCCCTCTCCTTGTGGGAGTGGTTGGCGTCCCAGCCTCCGCCAGTCGGCACTCTCTCGTTGTGGTGTGACTACGCTTGCTTGTCATTTGCTTTTTACTTTTTATTTGTACGGTTTTTGTTTCATAAGTTTCGAGATATATAAGCCAGTGTTGTCAAGCGAGAGAAGATTGGAAACATAAAAAAAGTAACAAAAGTGTTTTCTCTGTTATGTGTTGAGGAGGTGTGTGTATGTGTGTTTGTGTGTTTGTGTTTGTGTGTGTGTGTACGTGTATGTCTTGTGTGTGTTTGGGAGGGGTTGGGGGTACAGTGGGGAAGTGGAATATACTAAACAGAAAAAAAGTCAAAAATCCCAGTTTGTTTAACTTGTCTTGAGTATGCGTGTCATCTGTCCCTCAAAAAAAACAAAAACAAAAAAAACAAAACAAAAAAAATATAAACTGTATAAATTAAAATCACAGAATAAATAATCCCCAGAAAAGAAAAAATACCCACCTCTCAAAATTTGAACTCTTTTCCAATCTCTGTTTTCCTCCGTATGTAGTGATTTTCAATAAATTAAAAATGTAAAAATTACTTCTAGACCATAAGTCGAAAAAAGGGTTCTCTTTCGCTTTCTCTCTTAAGCACCACATTCTGTTTCTCACTTCAATCCGTCTTCAGCCCTCTATTTCCCACACTCAAAAAACCCTCAAAACAGAAATCTCGCTGCAAACGTGTCCTCAAATCACATAAAATCTAATAATAATAATAATAATAATAATAATAATAATAATAGTAAAAACAAACTTTCTGAAACTTTCACTGCCAACCACTTCAGCCCTCTGCTCCATTCTTTCAACAGAAAAAGAAAAAAAAAGAGAAAAAAAAAACTGAAAAAAGGATACAAAGTTTCTCAAATCCTCCCCACTCCCCCGCCCTCCAACTTCTCCCCATGCAAAACAAAACAAAATGAAACAAATAATAAACAAACAAAACAAAACAAAACAAAAACAATCCTTTGATATTTCACAAGTTTCTCTGCATTTCTGTCATGAGTGGCCATGTGTGTGTGTGTGTCATCTGTGTGTCAGGTGTTTGTTACTATATGCGTCCGTAATGCGTGTTGGATCATCCTTTTTAGGTTTTTTATCCTTTAAAACTTTTTGTATGGCTTTTGGAATTTGTTCAAGATTTATCAAGAGTTGGCTGCATTCTGACCGCTGCCACCTCCACTGCTGCACACACCCATCATGGCCGACTCCTCGGAATCGGGCCGTCCCCCTCCACCCCCGACTCCCCTAGGCGGAGGCCCCCCGGTGAGCAGGCCGCCGCCCACCCCCACACTGCCCTGGGGAGGGTTGTTATTGTTGTTACTGCCCGGGTAGCAGGGGGGGATGTAGCCCAGGCCCGAGGCAGCTACCATGCTGTCCTGAGAGGCCGGCGTCTGGGCCAACTGTTGCTGGGAGGCAGCCTGTGGGGGCTGAGCGCCCATGACCGTCCTAGTCCGAAAGGCGGAGAGGCCCAGGTGGAGGTTTGAGGAGCCGTACTGGCTGGAGTCCAGGCTGGACGGTGGGGGCGGCTGCAGGATGGAAGACTGACCCAGGTGGTGGTGGTGCGTGAGGCTGAGCTCGATGCTGTCCTGCATCTGCGGGGACGACACGGGCATGAGAGCACCGCCCTGCTGGCCGGGCTGCGAGCTCTGGCCCTGCGGCTGGTTCTGCGGGCCCTGCGGCGGCCGCAGCCCGCGCCCGTTGCTGTGGTGGCTGCCGTAGATGGGGTGCGGGTGGTGCGTTTCCATCATGCCCCCACCGCCCAAGAAATGGCGCGAGTGCTGCGTGGCGGCCGGCTTGTGGAGCAGCAGCTGGGGGTACTGGGGTTCACCGCCCACTTCCCCACCGGGCCACCGTAACTGCTGCTGAGACGGAGCCTAAGACAGGGAGGGAGGGAGAGGGAGGGGCAGAGAGACAGAGAGAGCGTGCGAGAGACAGAGGGAGGGAGGGACAGGGAGGGAGGGAGGAGGGGATGGATGGAGAGAGGAAGGGATGGGTGGAGAGAGGAAGGGGTAGAAGAAGGGAGTGTGGGAGGGAGAGAGAGGATGGTGGTAAGAAATGGACAGAAGGTGGGAGGGGGAAGAGAGAGAAACGGTAAGGAAAGAGGGACAGAGGGTAGGAGAGACAGAAAAGAAGAAATGAGGAGAGAGAAAAGGGGAGGAGGGGGGGGGGAGCAGAAGAGAAGGGGAGAGGCAGCAGAAGGGAAGGAGAGAAGCAAAAAGGGGTGGAGAAGAGTAAGGATAGAAAAAGAGAGAGAGAGAGATATGGACGGAGGGACAGAAGGATGAAAAAAGTTGACGAGTTAAGGAGAGGAAACAAGAGATGGATAAATGGAGGAGACAGCAGAGTGAGGAGAGGAAAGAAGATGCAAATATTTAGGCAAAACAGGGAAATAAGGTGCCAACATTAAAAGATAAGAATTAGAGGAGAATCATGACACACATCATGACACCAAAGATACTACTACATTAATTCTACTCTCATCTCATTAGCACACCAAATAGCAACTGAATTCATAGAGTTTAGCAGCAGAAGAAAGTGATCTTACTAACAAAGGCTACAATGGTGAGTAAAGACCACCCACCTGTGGACTCTGCATCTCATAGTCTGTGTGAGTGACTGCGCTGTTGTAGTACCGATTGCTGTAACGGTAATTTCGGTTGTCGTTGGAAGAACCGCTGGATCCACCTGGAGGAAGGAAGTAGAGGTGAGGAACTTGCACGTTTCATCCAGTCTGCTGTTACTCATCTTCTCAGTGATGTGATAGGCGGGGAGCCACGCAAAATAGCTTTTGTGCTTGTGTGTGTGTGTGTGTGTGTCTGTGTGTGTGTATGTATTATTCAGCACTGCAGTTACCAAGGCTTTATGGAGTTCTATGATACCCAATCCATTACACAGGTGGTAGTGTGATTTAAATGACATAAAAGCCATGCATTTTAGCTTGCATGTGTATATGTTGGCAGGAGCCAAAGGAGCTTGCAAGAGACATTGAAGGGCCTTCACCTATACCTACTCCTTCTCCCATAACACGCTTTGTGCTAGTATGTTGAAACAGGTGTAGCCAGGCGCAAGTACAAAGTGCCCAGGTGTGGCCAGGTGTACCTGAGCTGGAGACGGAGCTGGTGGTGGACGTGGAGTGGCTGTGGTCCATGGCAGGGCTGGTGGAGGTGGAGCTGCTGGTGTTGGTACCCTCGTCCGTGGTCTTCTTAAAGAAGTTGTGCTGCAGGGCGTAGAAGGGCGTGATGCGCGTCTTGGGGTCGTAGTCGAGCATGCGCAGGATCAGATCCTTGAACTTCAGGTAGTCGCACGGGGCGTGACCCTGCTCCCCGGCCCGTCGCCCGCCCGGCCCCCCGGTCTCCACCCCCAGAATCTCATGGAGTCTCCGTGTGGCTGGGGGCTTGTACTCCTAATCAAGGATGGAGGGATAGACAGAGAGAAAGAGAGAGAGAGATGTGGAACAACGTTAGCAATCCCAGCATTTCTCAACCTTCAAAACCTCATCTAGCCATTGCCACTTAACGACACAATGCAAAGAGGTGGCATACAGAAGCACAAGGACTAAGGCTTTGACACTGTCGCATCCTCCACGGCGAAACATTAAGTGTCTCAGTTGTGAGAAGCGCTGGAATGCAATAGAGACATGGTGTAAACACTCACTGCCAGCTACACAACAGAAATAGCTAACCTTCTTGGAACATACATAAAAATTTTAATAGCGGGGACACAGACATTCTACTCTACGGTCTCCGCACACCGGCTCTGACAAAGTGCGGACCACTGTGCTTCCGACATTCTATATTCTGTTGTTTTCAATACATTCCAGCACACCAATTCAATTATGATTCAGGTCTATTTTGTTGGAGTCCAAGAGAATCCATTGATGATCTCCCAGGTTACTATGCTATGTTCGCTGCATGCTGTGTACCACTGATGTGTGGGGGAACGGAAATGGTCAAATTTGAAAGTGCTCCGCAATGATGTTGGGGCCCGGTGTGCGGAGGGCCTAACTGACATACTAGAGGAGATCCTACTGGTTTACAGTGAGGGAAGATCAATGGATCACAGATCAGGAATTGTCTGAGTGAGATTCTGGGTTTATTACAGGACTCGATGGATGATGAGGCTGGGCTGGCAACAAATGAGATTACGTCTGAGGTGAAGGGAGGAGAGACTCTCCAGGAACGGATGGAGTGCTTTACGGTTACACTCTTACACTCACACACACGCATGCCTGTCGGCCACAGGGTGTTTGAACAGGAAACTCCACCCTCCCGATATGATTTGATTTATCTCCATGCCACAAAGCTCTCTAACCCTCACACACAATGCACACACAAACATGCACACCCACATGCACGCACACGCACAGGCTGAGCTGACCTGGTCTGACACTATGTAATCTCTTTTTGCCGAGTGAATTATGGTTTTGTCTAGCCCCTCCACATTGGAATGCGCTCACCTTGTTTCACCTCCCTCTGTTCATTTATATTCCATTCATCCATCCATCCATCTCTCTCTTTCTCTCTCTCCCCATTTAGCCCATTCCCTTTCTGCACATCCCTCCATCCTCACAAACAAAGTGGTTGTCACCTGTGTTCTAGTGGTGGTGAGTGAGGAAGGGCGTAAACTATGGTGATTGGCAGATATGAGGGGGTGGAGCTTGATGGCTAGGGGTGAAGGCTTGTGAGGGGGTTGGAGGGGGTGTGACTGGGTGGTGGTGACAAGAGGGGAGGAGAGTGTAGCTGAAGTTCCAATGCAAGCATCCAAATTGGACTACACCAAAGGTCTCCCCCTCCCCTGCCCTCCTGAATAGTTTTTTTGTTTTTCTTCTCTTCTCCATCTTTTTCTTTAGCCTCTCGTTCCCTCTCCAGACAGAGGTGTTTGGTGGGGGTGGGGGGTGGGGGTATGAGGATTCTACTTAACGTGAAATAGTAGCGGAGTGTTACTCACGGAGGCCGAGGGATATAGTACCTTCTTAATGTCCTTGTTCTTCTTGACGGTCCACAGGCCGTCGGACAGCTTATCGAAGTACTTGCGCGCTTTGGGGGCCTGGTCCAGCATGTGGTTGGGAGGGATTCCCAGCACCTCCACAATCTTATTCATCTGGTCCACCTGACACAGGGAGCACACAGCACACAGGTCAGGCACGAAGGACACAGGGCTTTCAGACACCAGTTCAGTGCTAATATGAGATTATATTATATTATATAAATTCACATGATATGATGTTATTTGACATTACACAATATAAAACATTGTATTGTGTAGTATGATATAATGTGGTACGATGAATGCATCAAAGATTCATTCAACTACACAGCTGTACATTTACATCAGTGGTCAATGGATTTGCATTATGCAAAATCTTTGATACACAAGACCTGGTTGAGCTACATGAATAAAATGATGTGTATTCTTGTGAATGAAGGTGAATTTGTGCAGTACCTCATTGGAGCCACTGAACAGCGGCTCACCCGTGTGCATCTCCACCAGAATGCAGCCCAGGGACCACATGTCTATGGCCAGATCATACGGCATCCCCAGCAACACCTCTGGGGACCGGTAGAACCGGCTCTGGATGTACTGGTAGATCTGTGGAGAACAAAGGAGCCGAGAAGAAGAGGAGAAATTACACAAGCGTGGAAGACGGTTAGTAAAGCATATCAACAGCCTGAATCAATCACATTTGCTTTCAGATGCAGTTTTGCCTTTCTACCACTAGAGGTCCCAGGACTCCATGTCTGACTGCATAAAATGGGTGCAGCAGCAGGAACAGCAGGAGAGAGCAGCAGCAGCAGCAGCAGCAGCAGCAGCACTGGAGCCAGTGGGATTCTATTCTGGAGCTGTGCATTAGAGAAGCCCATTTCCTAGTCATTGGGTGGATCCTTTTAACCATGTGCGCTCTCTCTCTCTCTCCCTCTCTCTCGTTCGCTCGCTCGCTCTCCCTCTCAGTGCCAGCCTGCTACAAAGCACTGGCTGCTGATGTGCATGGCAACAGCACACCCCTTATGTCATCTCTCTGCAGAAATCACTGCTAATTCATGAGGCATTCTTTATTCTTTCAAGGCTGACTCTTGTTGTCCATTTGCACGTCTTAGTGGGCTGGAATGTAGAACTGCTTGAGGGGACACGGGGACATGGGGTGTTTAAAGGAAAGGCTGTGTTGTGTGTGTGTGCGTGTGTGTGTGTGTGTGGTTGTTTTTGAGAGACAACTTGATCAGGTAGCTCTAGCAGCTCATCAGCATGGCTCTGAAACCAAAGGGAGGATGCGAGTGCACTCGTCTGCCCCTGTTCCCATGGTTTCCCCTCATTCCCTTGGTAACCTTAACCCCTTCCGCCCAGCCAAGAGACAGGAGTTTGTCTTCAAAGTCCCTGTTTTAACCGCTAAATAGGTGTGATGTCGTGGGGGGTATGCGGCCGTGGAAGCTAACCTGACTTGTATATATACACACATACACCCTTGGGCAGCTTTCTGTGTGCCTTGTGAGGGACACACTCAAATGCACACAAACACACCTTGGATAACCACATTATGATGTTGTACAATATAAAACCTTATATGTTGTACAACTCCAACCCCCTTATCCACACACACACACACACACACACACACACACTTCTCACCCTTTGGCCCAGCTGACAGGAGCTGCCAAAGTCGACAATCTTGATGGCGCTGCGCTTGGGGTTGCACAGCAGGATGTTCTCGGGCTTGAGGTCGCAGTGGATGATGCTGAGCTCGGGCGTGGCCAGGAAGAGCAGCGCCGTGCACAGCTGCTGGGCGAACTTGCGCGTCAGGTTGAGGGAGACGCCGCGGAAGTTGGTGTTGCGCAGGAGGTCGTACAGGTTGTAGGAGAGGAGCTCAAACACCAGGCACAGGTGGTTCCGGAACATGAAGTGCCTCTTCAGGTGGACTGAAGCAGGGAAATAAACAGGGATGGGGGGGGGTGGGTAAGAAAGACAGAGAGAAGAGAGGAGAGAGGGGAGGAGAGGAAGGAGAGACGAGGATGGTGAAAACAGAGAAGGGGGAGAGGAGGAAGAACAGAAAGAACAGGAAGAGGAGACAGAAGTCAGTCAGTCAGTTGATCTAACACCTCCTATATTAGGCCACACTACATACTCGGATTCTCTAGATATGAATAGGGTGCTTGAATATAAGCTATATGGCAGTACGGTGTGGTGTTCACCTACATAACGTATTCATCTGTACGCGTGGGGTAGTATGGTGTGGTGTTCACCTACATATAGTATTCACCTGTACGTGTAGGATAGTATGGTGTGGTGTTCACCTACATATAGTAATCACCTGTACGTGTGGGGTAGTATGGTGTGGTGTTCACCTACATATAGTATCCACCTGTACGTGTAGGATAGTATGGTGTGGTGTTCACCTACATATAGTATCCACCTGTACGTGTAGGATAGTATGGTGTGGTGTTCACCTACATATAGTATTCACCTGTACGTGTGGGGTAGTATGGTGTGGTGTTCACCTACATATAGTATTCACCTGTATGAATGATGCTTACCTATATATTACTTTATCCGTGTGTGTGTGTGTGTGTGATTCCCACCTATATATTACTTTATCCATGTGTGTGTGTGTGATTCCCACCTATATAGTACTTTATCTGTGTGTGTGTGTGTGTCTGTGTGATGCTCACCTATATAGTACTTCATCTCTGTGTCGTGTTTGTTCATGAGCTCCAGCAGCCGCAGCTCGATCTGGGCCTGGTTCAAAAAGGCTTTCTTGTTCTTGATGATCTTGATGGCCACCCACTCCTGCTCGTGGTGGTCATACGCTTTCACCACCTAAAACACAACACACACACACACAGGGGAGAGAGGTTAGTGTCTGGAGAGTTCCATACAAACCTGGTTCACAAATATGTGAACAGCAAAGCAAAACAAAGAAATTATTTGTATTTTCTTTTTGTGTCTGTTTCTTTTGTCGAGACACCTCCAGGTTGCCATTGATCTGTGTCTCACTTTTGTCTACTCTTCTGAATGGTAGAGTTGTCATGCATGCTAATTCAGGCTGACTTACAGTGCCATAACCTAGCCTTTGTTTGTCTCTTATTTACCCATAATGCGCTTTACCTGTCCGAAGGAGCCCTTGCCGATGAGCGAGTCGATCTCGTAGCGGTCCAGCCACTTCTCCCCGTTCTTCACGATGTAATCGTAGTTGTCGTCATCATAGCCGTCATTGTAGACCTTGCGTTCCTTCTTGGTGCTGGAGTCCTCAGGGGGCACCTGCTGAGCACGCCGCTTCTTCTTAGTGTAGTACACCTACAGGAGAGAGAGAGAGAAGAGAGAGGACAAAGAGAGGAGGAGAGAAAGGAGAAGGGGAGTGAGACGGTGAGAGAGAAAGAGAGGAGGAATGAGAAGGTGAGAGGGAGGAGGAAAGAAATAGCCAAATGGAGAAGAGAGACCAGTAGAGAGGGAAAGAGAAGAGGAGAGAAAGAGAACGAGGGAAGAATACAGAGGGAGAGCAATTATTATGTACAGGATCCGAAACCTTCACACCAATGGGTGCATTCTCTTGCAAAACAACATCTCTTTGTTCCACCGTGCTGGGAGCTGGAACTAGGGGACCGGTGCGAGATGGGTGACCTCTCACCTCATTGATGTGCTTGTAAGTCTTGATGAGATCGACAGAGAGCTTTCTCAGCGGGGCGCTTGCGGGATCTCGGAAACTCGGGGGAATCCTCCTCTGCAGTATGGTCATATCTGACAGCACCTGGAAGAGAGGTGTGGCAACACATGTAAAGCGAGGCACTCCAAAACCATGACTGCAGTAGGCCTGCTGACGTTGGGCCACCCACTGGAGAGTTGTATACTGAATACACTGTCTACAACTGAAGAGCACTGATTTTAGGAAGCATTTAAGTATACTTTTATAAGTAAGCATACTTGTTGTGGTGAACAGATCAAGTTAGCCAAGAAGCCACAAGACCTGTGTTCATACTGTTCTAGCGAGTCTGGCAGAATGTGTGTGCTTGCAAAATGTGTCTGCCAGGACCATGTCTTCTGTCTGTGTGTGTGTGTGTGTGTGTGTGTGTGTGTGGTGTGTGTGTGTGTGTGGTCATGTTAAAGGTGTGTGTGTGTGTGTGTGTGTGGTCATGTTAAAGGTGTGTACAAGTTTTGGGCTATAGTTGTTCCAAAGTAGGCGGGAACACTGTATTCTGGGTTGTGTATATGGGACAGTAGGTTGATGCTATATGCATACGTCACTCTGTGTGTGTGTGTGTGTGTGTGTGTGTGTGTGAGAGAGAGAGAGCACAGCAGCGGTGGGGTACCTGCTGCTGCTCGGCCATGGAGTTGATGTTGAAGGAGGGGTGGCTGTGCTGGCTCGACATGGTTGGCTCAGCGGGGGAGAAGCCCAAGGCGGCAGGCTGGCAGAGCGTAGAGGAGGAGGGCTTGCATCCTGAGCTGCTCCCACCTTACCAGAGAAAGACAGGATAGGATAGAGAGAGAGAGAGAGAGAGAGAGAGAGAGAGAGAGAGAGAGAGAGAGAGAGAGAGAGAGAGAGAACGTGTGTTGAGGAGAGAAAGAGAAAGAGCTGCTTTTAGTGAACATTATCTCCACGGAGCATCTCACGTCATGAGCACAAACATGGGTGTGGGGGGAACTGCACTGCAGGGGGAAATCACACACACACACACACACACACGGAAGCTTGGACCTACAGTAGGGAAGAGGAGTGTGGGCGGATTCTGGGGAGAGACCCAGGAATATAGTCCATAGCCCAGATCTTTCACTAATCCATCATGAGGACCACAGCAGCAGCAGCAGCAGCAGCAGCCGTGGCATGAGAGGGGGCGGTGCTGTTGGTGCTGGTGGCACCCATAGTGAAAAGTGCACCATGTTCCAGGTCTCCCTGCTCCTCCCAACACAACGGAAGCATGGCACTTCAATTACCCAGGTCACCATGACCAGCGCGGTGTGAGCGAATCTCTGTGTGTGTGTGTGTGTGTGTGTGTGTGTGAGAGAGTGAGAGAGCAGAGAAGAGGCAGAGGCAGAGGCAAGGCAGTGCTGCCACACCTTCTTCAGAAAACAGAGAGGAGCACTGAGTGAGCGAGCGAGCGAGCAAGTGCCTCTCTAAACGTCTTAACCCCGGAGGAAAAACACACAGTGTGCTAAAATCCTTCAGGAGAAAACTGTATAACGGCCACTCAGACAGAGGGTGTATCAAAACAACTTCCACAAACACCTGACTGCTTTTAAAACAGATCCGCCTGTTTCACAACTCCACATCTGCGAGTACATGGTTGTTGCTACAGCTTCAGGTCAAACGTTCCCACTGTATCAGGTCATTCTACTCAGAGTTAACCCATCGCACTCATCTGCAGTAGGCCTAACACAGTGAATGAAGGCAGCCATGTTGGTCATGCTGTTTGGAGAGGTGAAGGGGGGCAACAGCAGCACCGGGGGGTCGTTTATGTGTTGTCGGCCTAATGGCCAGGGAGGGGACAGAAACAGCTGTTCGGGGAGGGGCAGGGCTCCTCCAGGGCTCTACCCTCAGGGTTGATCTGATGTGGTCCTCAGGTCTATTTTCACATCAGGTTTTATGGGAGCATGATCTTAACAGTCCAGCTCTAGCCAAACCCCCGCTGCCGCCACACACACACACACCACACACACACACACACACCACACACACACACAACTGAAGGCTATCACTGTGTTTTGAAAAAAAAAAAAAAAAGTCATGGGGCTATTGAAGAGAGATAAACACCCTAAAAGGGAAGGGCTGACAACGACAGAGAGAGAGAGAGATCGTGGCTGAATGAGGAGATTCATGCGAGCACAGCAAGGGAATGAACTAAATGCTCCACAGTACAGAGGCTACTGAGGGTTCCAAAATGTAGGACAGGGGAACTATAGATGTGCACATCTACGTGCAGAGACACACACACACACCACACACACACACCACACACACACACACACAGAGCTTTGTGTTCCAAAAGACAAAAGCAGAGACTAAGAGGTGAACTCGCAGCTTATGCAGATTTAATGCTGTCCCATATTTGATGGATCAAATTTTTAACTACAGGATTCAACTTTTTGGGTGACGTTTCTAGAACAGTCTTTTGAATTCAGTGGCAACAATGGAACAGAGGTGGTGAATGTGTGTTCAGAATGTGTCAGGTTAGCTGTGTGTGTGCCTTCAGCACCCAGGGGTTACCGTAATTACAGGGCAGGCTTTTTGCGGAAGGGTGCGGAAGCGGAGAATGTGAGCATCAGACAGGGATAGGACATTGATGGGATATTTCCACAGGGTGGAAAAGCTTTTATCCCCGAGAGCGAGGCCGGCCTGACAGCCGGGGACGGATGGGGGTGAAATTTATCAACGACACATTACAACTCCAAATAGCCTGGGCCGATCAATGGCCGTAGTTTAAACAAAGTGCAAAACGACACATCTGAGCGCCATCAATCCCTGGGAGTGACGGGGCCCTGCGCTGCCGACACATGCCCGTGAGGAAGAGTCCCGGACTGGGGTAGGGCAGGGCCGCGCCTGGCCTCCGGCTAGGGACCTGGTGGTGGTGGTCGTAAGAAGGGGGTCGGGGGGGATGGTGGAGTCTTGGTGGGGGACATTACACGCAACTGATTCATCTGAGACTGTTGGTCTCTCGATACAGATCTGCAGCCAGAGCCTGATTCCACTCTATCAGAGAGCCAGATCAATAACATACAACAACGCTCCCCCCTCTCTCTTTCTCTCCCCCCTTTCTCTCTCGATATATATATATATATACAAGCACTGCTGAATGAAAAAAAAAAGAAAAAAAAAGAAAACTCTCGGCTTTGGCTGCTGCCGGTTTTGTAAAGATTTTTAAGACGAGCTCACTGCAGAAAAAGGGGAGGAAGAGGACTTTTCTCTCTCTCTCTTTTCCTCTTTCCCTTCTTTTTTCTCTTCTAATGGCCAGCAACAGGGAGGCTGCTGAGCTGCCCAGGCCAGTGGAGCGGCAGACTGTTGGCTGCTCAGCTCCGGGTAAAAAACCAGGACGGTGGATGATTTTGATTTAGCCCAGATTCTTTTGCGTTGTTTTAATTAGGCAAGTTCTTTTTTTTTTCCCTCCCCCTCCCCCCCCCAAACCCACCCCCCTCCTGGCCTCGTTCGGTCCGGGGAGGGACATGACGATTGTTTCGAGGGCGAGCCGCTGAGCGAGCAGCAGAGCAGAAAATGTCACACTGCGCCTTTAAATGCTGAAGCGAACACATTGAGAACTTCCTGAGTGTGACACCCCCCTTCCTCTGCTCTGATTGGCAGAGGCCCCCTCCTTCTCTGCCTGCTCATTGGCTGCCAGTATCCAAGGGCTGGGCGGCGAGGTCTCTATAAATAAACCCTGGTAGCTTGTGCTGTATCAGCAACCCTTCCCACAATGCTATTCTCACCCTCCCTCCCTCCCTCTGCCTGTTACCTCTTCCCTCTCAGTCGCAGTGATCTGGCCAAAGCACTCACATAAATGTTGGCTCTAATGGAGGAGTATTAATAAAACATAATAGGTAAGGCCACACGCTCATCTATAGAGACACAGGTGCCTGCACGAGATTTATTGTCACTTATGCAAGTGTCAAATCACAGTAGTTAAATATATCAAGTGGTGTCTGAGGCAATCATTTGCGGCAATTAACCACGCACAGACCATGAGGTAGGACCCCCCCTCCTCTCCCGCACCTCCACTCCCCACCCCCCAGCTCTTCCCCCTCCCACCCCACAGCTGACCAAATACAGCTGCCAGCTGCCAATCAGAGTGTCTCCATGGCAACAGACCAGCCTACTCCCTGTCTCTAAGGAACAGGACGAGTGCTGATTGGGATGGTAGGGGAGGTTTGTGGGGGTGGTGTGGTGGGGAGGGTATGGAACAGCTGAACACCCCCCTCCCCACCGCCCCCGTCCTCTCCCCGCCCACCCGCTCATGTCCGTGTCGACCCCTCTCTTATTCCCTGTTAGGGCAATGGGAGCAGTGGTGCCACCGAGCCAAAGTTGGACACACGACTGGAGGAGGAGGGGAGGAGGACTGGTAGTCAGGAAGAGAATAAGCGAAAAACAGAGGTGGGGGTGGTGGAGGTAGTGTTGGGGTCAGTCAGACAGAATGGAAGAATGACCCAAGAAGGATAAACATGTCCCACGCCAACATGGCTGAGGACAAGGGGAGGGTAAAAAAGAATAATCTGGCAACCAGAGTTGCACAGGGGGTCATCCGATACTTCATCTTCTCCAGCAGCAGGCTAAATGTGTTTACACATAAATCTGCTTCTTCTCAACTTCATTACAAGCCACGGACTTGAACTTCCTTGTCCTATGTGGGAAAAACACCATCCAGTGAATTTGACAACATGTCAAACAGCTGACCAATACCTGTGAACCATGCCTGATGCCAGCAATGTGTTCTGGCACACTTAAAGGTGAAGGTTAATGCTGACACATTAACACAGAATAACTAACTGTTAACACGAGCACATGTGAGCCACAACACATTGATATAAATGTCCTGCATGTAGCTACAAGCACATACAGCATGTACTTGAATATAAAGTTATTGTATATGTGTGTGTGTGTGTCTGTGTGCATGAGAAAGTGACTGGTGTCTGCAGTCTGGTTTAGGTGAGTGCAGGTCACAGGGGAACAGTCACACTGCTGCACTGTCCTCTAAAACCCGCCATACTGAGAGACAGGCACAGCTGAGACAACCACACCACAGTGTGCTGTATGTCTCTGTGTGCGTGCATGCAAGTGTTTGTGTGCGTGCTGCTGTGTATGTGCGTGGAGCGGGTCAGTGGAAACTGGAACACACAGTAAATAACTGAGGTTCCAATCGGTGGAGAATCCCCGTTCTGCCTTTCCCTAGCTGTTCGCAGAGCGACGGCGGTGCTCCTCACACAGACCTTTAGACCGCCGTTAAATCAAGGCAAATGTCCCGCCTGTTATCTGCCTGCACCAATCAAAGGCCTTCCCTTTGGAGGGGCTCCATCCAAGACGGTAGCCTACTGTTACACATGCAGCCTGGCGGCACTCGAAGCTATCCGGTCCAACACCTGAAATATCCTGGCAGGACAATCCTGTCCCACCCAGCACTGCCCTACACCCCGCCATTGGAGCAACCCCCATGACCCAGCCTCCTAAACATGCCTGTTGACTAGTCGACAGACAGGAAGGGAGAAAAGAGAGGTGGGTTCGGATGGCGGTGGGGGATCTACCTGTTTCTCCTGCTTCCCAGGAAAAGGGGTTTGTGTGTAACCGTAGCAATTTGACATCACTTCCTCTGGTGTGGCTCCTGCACTGGCGCCTAAAGGCGGAGCGCTTTTATTCCACTTCCTCTGGACCACCCACACGCTGCCTGTCTGGCTGGATTGAGTGCGTGTATACGTGTGTGTTTGACTCTGTATTTGTGTGTGTGTCTTGTTTGTGTGTATGCACTGCCTCACACCCTGCTCGTGTCTCTATGCCTGAGTCAGAAGTGAGGAGGAGGAAGAGGAGGAAAGATTATTCATAGGAGTATAACTGAAGTTTCAAAGTGCGCGTGCTGCGGCAGCCTTCAACCTCCCTCTCTCCCTCCCTCTCGCTCTGTTGCTCGCACACACGCACACACACACGAGCGCGCACACACACACACACCGTTTACAGAGAGCTCTCCATCCTCCAAGTTTGAACTAGCAACTAGCAACTCAAGAGGCAGCACATGCCCCCTTCTCTCGTCCAATAGGAATCCAGAGCACTGGAATAACCACCAATGAGCGTGCAGCTTCAGGAATATAGGAACCCAGAGTTTGAGTCACTGAAGTTTTTTTTTTCCCTCCATTTTTTTTCTCCTCGCGCTCTCGCTCTTTTCTCCCTCTTCCTCTCCACAGCTCACAAAAGACGTGGCTCCTGTTCTGTCTGACGTCTGCCTGCCTACCCAGTGCGTGATAACCCCATTCTATCCTTATCCCTGTTCCCCTTCACTCATGTTGTGAACTTTAGACGGTCAACCCCCCACCCCAAACTCAGCCCCAAGCTGAGTCAGACTCTTCGCTATTTATAAAGAACCATCTGGGTGGGCAGCTCAAACAGTGACACTGGTAAATTGAGAGCTCGCACAAGACATGAATATAAAATAAAATCCAAGCAAACCCCAGTTGAAATCAAAAGGGTATGACAGGAGGGGTACAAGAGACAGGGGAGGGAGGGAGAGTGGGGGAATTACTGGGCTAAAACAAACTGCTTGGTTAAACTGGGGCACTTAGGGCACAATCCATGTGACCCATTTGTGAGACTTGCTAGACTTTTTAACTGACTGAACCACTGAAAAGCTGGAGGATATTTGGACAACTTTAAGAGACATACAATATTTAAATGGCAAACCGAGCGTGAGCTACCTTCATGGGAAGCTGTACCTTCCTCATATGAACTGCTAGAACTCAGGGTTAGGGCAGCTTAAGTACAGTGGGGTCAACTTTCAACACTCAACTTAACTTTCACTTTTATGACACTGTTGTTAGCAAAAAGAAGTAGTCTCTTTGTCTCTCATGGTATTTTGCAGTGACTTAACAGTTTGGTTAGTTAGCTTTACAAAAAAGGCTAAGCTATACAATGGCACACCCATACTTTCCAACATTTATCTGCCTGTCTGTCTATCAGAGCCACTCCTCCAGCATGAAGGCCATATATTAGCTACTGAACACAAACACAGAAGAAAGATGAAAAACGTTAAGGAACCGTAAAGAGCTTACACACTCTTCTGTTCAACACTGCATAGGAGACACAATTAAAGACCAAAAGGCCACCATCACACACACACCCCCACTCTCACTCACAAACACACAAACACCCACCCACCCCAACCTCAACCTCCTCTCACGCCCACAATCTCTCCTGTCAGAGTCCAGCTCACAAGGTGAACCAATGTCCTCGGAGACCTAGAGGTGGTATGATGCAGGCAATGATAAACTTAACTCAAGGGTTTACTTTCTACTTCCTGGCTCCTCAGCAACAGAGAGTAGAAAAAGAGATGAGAGACCGGGGGGAGGGGGTGTTGGGCGAGAGAGAGAGAGAGAGGATGTGTTTTATGTAAGAAAGAAGGGAGGTAGGCAAGGCAAAAGAGAAAGATGGAGACAGATTATGTGAGAACAAGGAAACAGACAAGAGAGACAGAGACACAGAGAGAGCGAGAGAGAGAGAGAAAAAGGTAGAGTTGCTAAATGTTTAATGCGCTTTCCGTGATGGAACTGGCTGTGTCAGCGTGGATACCGTGAGCGATACACTCTGGGGGGGGGGGGTGCAGGGTGGTAACAGTGTAGGGAGAGGTGCAAGTGGGGGGGTTTGTTTGTCTGCCAAGGGATGTAGGACAGTTCGGGTCTGGACTAGTACTCTGGTCACACAGGTTCAGCCATTTGCATTCCCAAACCAAGCCCAAAGTCCACTGGTTGGTTAGCGGGAAGACTGACTGGGGTCCGGGGCAGCACCTGGTCGACTGTTGCACCCCTATCTTGGAGACACTCAAGTGTGTCTGTGTGTGTGTGTGTTTTTCTCAGCTATGGTTACTTGAGTTTGCCAAAGTGTCAGATTGGGTGACCTGTTGGACTCACTGACCCCATGGACCACGTCCCGCTCTAAGAAGAGGACAGAGGTCAAAATACACCCTCGCACTGAAGTCACTAAAAGTGATCCAACAACTGGCACCAGTAGGGTTTTCCACATTATATAAAATATCACCTTTCCAAGGTAACCTGCTGAGATAAAAGTAGCTGTGCTTTCTTGAACAAAATCTGAAGATCAAACATTAACATACATAATGCTTGTAAAATGGCAGAACTCACACAAGAAACTTTACACCCTTCAACTCTAGACTATAACTTGGCACAGGGAGGAAACAACTTCAAAGTGAGGGGGAGGGAGAAGAGCAAAGTTCAGCAAAGTGTGTCTGGCTATCTGTTTGTGTGAGTGTGTGGGTGCACACAACGCATGTCTCCTCCACACAGTCCAAACTCCGCCAAAGTCACAGGAAGCTCATTTTGAACAATGTTTTTTTTTGTTTGTTTGTTTGTTTTGTGTTGTTTCCTTGGCATCAAAGTAGGTACTCCAACACCTTTTAAACAACACTATTCTTCTTTTTAAACAAATACTTTTGGAGTTTGACATAGATGAACAGACAGATAGAGAAGGAGGAAGAGAGAGAGACACAGAGGGAGAGGGAGGGAGAGAGAGAGAATGGGGGGTGTAGGGGTAACACGTTGTGCCCTGGCTTCATAACTTGCATAGTGCCTTTCACTCAGGGGGTATATTTATCTTAAGACAGTAACTCAGGCCTCCAAAAGTTAGCTATGTCCACATTGCTCCGCCAGAGTGACCTCGTCGAGATGACTAAAATAGACAGCAGAAAAAAAAGTCGGTTGGCGACACGGATATAAATACCCTAATTTAATAATGAATGAGGAAAATAGCTGAAGAGCTACCCAGTTATCTAGGTATGGGAACAACTCTCCCCCAGCCACCGTGCTAACCACATAAGGCACCCCACCCTTTGAGAATACCAGGTCCAGGGCCCATTGCTGAATGAACGCTTTGATTCACATCTAAACTGCAGTGATTGGGAAGGGGCACGAGCCTTCTCAACCCCATATCCTCAGTTGCTTTGGGCACCCGACACATAAGGTGTCATTCTTGCACAACACGCCGGGTCAATAGTGACTGAGAGCCTTGCTACTCAGCTCTTCAAAGGGCCAAAGTAATGTCATCAGCGGAGGCTCTCTGATAAAAAAAAAGAAAAAAGAAAAAGAACAACTCAAAACAGTAGCAGGGCTTTTTACAAACCAGTCCCCCTCACCATTTGTGAAGTGACCCAGATCTTGTATCCTTGATGAGAGAAGGGTGGAGTGGAGGTTAGAATAAGATAGGTTGGCCTTTAAAAAAGGTAGGAACAGCCACAATCCAATTTTAAGCTTACACTAGTTGAGTGAAAATGAAAGGGGAGTGTGGGAGGGCTGCTGGTCACTGCCACAGAGCATGGTAACCAGTACTCAACCACCCACAGAAAGGTCTCGACTCAATCAACAGGTGTCCTAAACTCGACACAGTGGTTATTTTCAGCCCATAAAAAACCACTGTGAAGCTTACTTAGTAATAGTGACATCAGTAAACATATTTCACTCTTCAGACTTCTGTATGGACTGACTGATTAAGGGATTATTAAGTAATTCACCCGTGGAGTTAAACTTTACCGGCTTTAGTTCAGGAATTGTGACACATTCAGTTGCTGTTGTGCTGATAATGCCAATCTACAGAAGCAATAAATTGCTTGTTTGAAAACTTTCTTGTAATGGGCCAATTAAGTAATTATATCTTAACTGCATTAAGCGGCTTAGCAATTGAAGGATAATTGAATCCTTTAATTCAATGCCTGGACAGAACGAGAACGAGCTCCCTAATAACCAAAGGGTAAACAACTTGGTGTTCATGTTAGAAAACTTGTCTTTCACCTGTCCAATACTGTTAGAATTCCATTTTTCTTGTTTTAAAAAAACAACGAAATTTCACCTCAATATTGAAAATATACATTCTTTCTAAAGTTTCTGAAAGCTTAATGATACTTAATAATAATTAAGTGCTCATATATATATATATAAAATTCTTACTATCCAGTATGCAGGTATTGCATAACAGCATTGTTGCTACACTGTTATACCAAGTCTTCTGCTCCCTCAAAGAAAGGGGGGGGGGGGGGCTGCAAAAACCAAGAAAACCTTAAAAAAAAAAAAAAAAAAAATCGGTTAATTTTTCATGTGTCTATAATGTGCTGGAATTCCGATGGAACACGGAACACACTGTTCTCTGAGGCTGGTTGCTGCATTGGGGCAACTATGACCTGCGGTGCATCCTCGTCGACCAAACCTTGCTGATAGTCCATAGCAACAGCACCATGCACGGATACGCATACAAGATTTGCATGAGCCGAATCCTACAGCCACTCAGCTGTGCCAGGATGTCTTTATTCCCACAATTGTTTGCAGCAAGTGGTTGTCAGGACAATGGTGGGAAGGGGAGCGGTAAGTTGATGTGAGAGAATTCACCATCGCATGAAGAGTGCATGCAGAACTGCCTCTGGGGTGTGCTAAACCTTTGTGTGAAAGACCACCTGGACCATCATAACACCAGAATTGCTTGGGCTGTTAAAACAGCACAAAATACCAAGCAGGTTACTAAAAAGGCTTTAATAAATGGTCTGTGTGTCTCTTCTTTACCAACCAATGCACAGATGAGACTACAGACTCAATCGCTTTGGCCGTTAATCTTCAAAACTTCCCTGATTTTGCATCCAAGTGACACGTTTAGTTGAAATTTAAGCAAACAAGACGTTTCTGATGAAAGCGTGTAAATCCCTAGAATGTTTTTCACCGACAACCACTATGCCGCCAATTTCACATCAAATGCAACGTAAGCACAGTTACTGTAGGTCTTTCCCCTGATTCATTCATCCGCCTCTTCTCTTCCTCGTTGTGACGTCACTACTGTAATGCTGTGTCCCCCCCCCCCCCAACTATGACAGCACGCGCTTTTGTTGTTTGTTGGTTTGGCAGAGAATGAGTGACATCACCACTAAAACACAAGCAAAGCGCATTTAAAGTAAATTGACATCCTATGAAGTCAGATAGTCTTAACGCTTTCAGTTGAAGTTACATCTCTACTATCCAGAACATCATTCAAGTACCAAGCCGGGCTGTACTGAAACAAATGACAGTGTGCAAAAATGAAGCTTAAATCGCCATTTCACCTTGTGCCACCGTAAATACTTCCTTAACAGAGGCAACAAGTCAAGAAAAACTACAAAATGATCCAAAACTTTGAAATACAGCAAGTTATTTTGCTCAGCACCACACTATCAGAATGTAAGATCTGTGGCTCGACAACACCCTGTCCACATAACAGGCATTGCACCCCAGGATCATTCATCCTTACACTCAACAGGTGCAGCAGAGGGAAGAGGGGGCGGGGGATGGGACAGGTTGTTATTGAGAAACCCACTGTTCCCTCGGTCAAGACTGTATAGAGAACACAGAGAACACACACTGTATAGAAAAATCTGAGAAATCAAGTGAAATCACTCACTTACAGTAAAATCTATGACATTTTACATTGAATTGCATTTCAGATGTGTTTGCGAGATGTGAGAGCGTGCATTTTGTGTTCAACGTGTGTGGAGACAGGGAAACTGAGAGGTGACACTAACTTCTTGTAGGTTTCCGTAGCAGGTGCGATTGTGGCATGTATCGACTCTGGTCTGGGTTGCCAATCCAGGATTCGGTCGGCAAGTTTGCGACCATTCTGTTAGAAGGCTGCGGCTTCTCCTCCACTGACGAAGTGATCACCATCGGAAACGCTTACGTGGGGGCCGTAGTATCCCAGGAATTGAGTCAATCAAGTTTATCGGTGTGTGGATCCCGATAAATTACTTTGGAGAGAGTTGTGGACACATCAAGTAATCCTTGCCAAATAAATCTTCAGACGTTCTTCGATCCAGCACTGTACATCCAACCGCAATAAAACTCAAGCATGAACCGTAAAAGGCAGGTATACATAAGGATCTGACTTGGGTTTACCACAAAATATTCTTCAATTACTAATGAAATCCTGAAGCGACAGAGACAGAAGGAGCTGATGAACAAAAAGGCACCATGAAGTTGTTTCCAAACAGATTCACTCCTGTCATTACTATTTCTTTTATTACTATGGTTCTCTAAGGCAATGACTTGGGTTTCAGGCAACAATGCTCACTTTAGACGTAAAAATATATTTACTTAAACTATGTATTTGCTATATAATTTCTCTCTATATATATATATTTCTTCTCTTTCTATATAGATATATATTTTTATATTTGTATACACATGTATATATATATATATATATATATATTCTTCTCTGCTCTATGTTGATATTATTTGGTTACAAAAGGTCTACTTCACAGCTACAGTTGTTTAACAAGTCCTATTGAGTTGGAAAAAAGTTTCTTAGCAGTTCAAGATAAAAAAAAAAGTTTCAATGGTAGGTAAAACGTTGTTGGGTCAGGACCCCCACTTCAATTTTCCAGTCAGGATGATTCGGCAGCTGACAAGGGAACCGGAGCTAAACCTGGAAGTGTTGGTAGGCTGGGGGTAGGGGGTGGGGGGTCTCAATTTCCAACACCATTTACCCCATCACTCTACTAAAAATAGCAGGGGCTTCTTATATTCCGTCTAGGTTACCTACAGTGAACTAATCAGTCACTATAAAACAGGTAGGTGACAACAAACGTAAATATTTGCCGATTCCCTTTCCAACAGAAAACTCAGTTGGTTAATCCTTGTCAGAGGATACGATTCAAGAGGGAGAGCTTAATTCCAGGAAAAAAAAAACACAATAGATCAAAATACTGTAGAATTATGTATAGGCCTACGTAAAAACAAAACTAGATGTTGATTCAGTCTTCTCCGCCAGACAGCAACAAAAAGCACCCTTCCCCCTTACGCGGAACTATCGCTAGCAAAGTCCGCAGATGTCAAATGGTGACCTTATGTGCTGGCAGGTCGAGGGAGGGGGGTGAAATGGGGCACGAGGCTCAAAACAGCATTAAGCTTGTGAATAATGTTGAAGGAAGAGGAAACAAACACGTGCATGCAAAGAACACACAAAGTAACGAAACGAAGCAAAGTGCGGAGGTGCAACCGACGTCACAGGCACAACATTTAACAACTGCTTTCAAAAAAATTCTTGATGTCTTTCGTGAGAGCTTTCCCAAAATCTCAGTGACACGGACGAAGACAATTCCTGAAGAAGAGGCTCCACATCAAAGCCCCAAGTGTGTTTTCTTCGTAACAGGTCCTCAAAACAATAACAAAAATCAACCCTGTTGTTTCAGCTTAACCAAAAGCTTTATTGTATCGACGCGGTGCTCTTGAATATCATGGGAAATCCACACGGTCCAACGGTCCCCAGGTTTCCTTTAGCAAGAAAGTAATGACAGCTCACTTCACAACAACAATGAAAGTAACTGTCCTTATTCCCGTCAATGCATTCCCCAACAATGACACGAGTGGCGACAGTTAATACAAAACAAGCGTTTTCGGCTCTTGCGTAGTCAGCTTTGTGCCAAAATATTTCTTTGAGGTCCCCAGCTACTTTATGTCGAGATCAACAAAAACTACAAAGATTTTTTCCTGTGTTTCTTCCATCCTGTCTGCTTGTCTGAAGCTTCCGCGTAGGACTCAGTTGCCAGTTGCCAGTCGCCCTCCTCCTGTGTGAATCTACATGAGTTCGCGAGTGCTACTGTCCCGTTTTTAGTTTTTCACTCTTCTCGAATCTTCCCGCAAGAATTTTGTCCACCGAAATTATTTCCGTCTCGGGTTGGTTTCACTCATATTCGCCCCTTTCCCGATAATACTCCCTGTTGACTAGCTTCTCTGTCCGGCTCCGGATCCACACCCTGCAATGAGGATTGTTCCAACAGCTATCGAAGCGCGGGGGGGTGGAAAGGGGGACATCTGAGATATGCTCCTGACAGGAGCTCGGTTGACGCAGCTCTTCGCGCATAAATGTTTTAACACCCAAAGAAGCGGAGCTACTGGGGGAGTCATGGAAGAGCTATAGGGAAGATGACGCACACTTTTCAAACACAGTTGCCCAATTGTTTTATGCGAGACACAAGTGCTTGATCAAGTCTGCCCAAACATATTTTGGCTTCCCCCTTACCCTACGTAGTTGCGCCAACAAGCCGGTCCTCACCATTTATAGTTACTCCGCAGATACACACACTGTACATATATATATAGAGAGAGAGAGAGAGGAGTACAAACAAGTGCCCACCCTTAAATGCACATTCTTAGACAAAAAGAACCAATAACGAATGCAACAATGCAATTTAGAGAGCAACAGAAGGAAAACTAAGATTATACGGCAATAATGTTATCCCTCCCATAATGTTTTCATAAATTCTATTAGGCAGTAGTAATTCCACTTCTCATCTATTCACAATGCATTGATATTGGAATTCTCTGATGAGTTTTTTTCAATGGTTTGTGTTGATTACATATCAACACAAATAAACGTTTTAAAGATCAAAGTGTATACCTCAAGTATCTGTGTAGGAATGGTTTAATACTTTCTGAAGAGTATGTTTATTCTAATCAAGTGCTCTTAAAGTTATTTCAACTTTTCTGTGCTAAAGCGCGCACACAGACCTTCCTATTCGCAGTTCTCCTTCTCCTACTCCCTCCCCTCTACCCTAAAGCGCGTTCACTAACATCTCATTCTCCACCCCCTAGTGCGCGTTCGTAGGCTCTGTTGCTATCCGACGCTACGGCAGCTTGTGTGCTATTGGTCAGAAGAGGTCCTCTCCACCGCTTCAATTGGTCAAGAGCTGTAAGTAGGCGGGGAAAGATGAAGCGGCTGCCCTGTCCCCCTAGCTCCTTGTTGTCTCCGAACGCTGCGCGGAGGCAGAGTGATGTGCACGCGGAAATGGCAAAAGACTTCAGGTAGATTGATAGGGGAGGGGATAAAACAACAACGGAAGCAAATAAATAAATAAAAATATACAAAAGCAGGGGAGGGCATACCCTTATCAAAAGAAGGTTTGTTCTGCATTACAGACTCGGTCACCGGGTGTTCACAAAAACTTTTCTCTGCCAACTTTGTATTAACTAAGTAACCATCTGCTTAAAATGTTAGATTATTCATAAGTCATAGAACTGACACAGAACGGGCAATTGACAATGTCATTGTTACATGAAACTTTTACACATGCAGTAACAGCTGGCTGCATACTGTATGAAAGCAAACATGTCAGCCTATATTGGGAAAGGATTCAACAACCTCCACTATCTAGCTGGCCTCTACGGACAGACTACATCCTGAGGGTCACAAAATGTTTTATGCAACCACCCAAAACCGGAGGTCAGTGCACTTTGGATGTGCATTCTCCATATTCAAGACAAGATGTCAACCCAAATTCATCTGATGCGTTAACAACACCAGTTATATCAACCCAAAAATGTATTACATCACAACACCCCCTGGAGTTAACTGTGATGCAGCAACACATTACACATAACTTATCGATAACTCATAAAGTTTGCACCAATTTTGATCCTACTTAAATATCGGTTTCTCAAGGCATCCAAATAGCCCGGGCAGCTAAGCAATTCTATAATAACCTGGCGCTGGTCTTTTGGAATGTCTGAGAATAATTAGTGTTGACATGAATGAGCCGCAACGGCAATGCCTATTTCTGTAAAATCGCGTGCTCATAAGTGTAACGTGGTGTTCATCTCTACTTTCATGAAAGTGTAGCAACTTGAGAAATGGGAGGAGATGTACAAAACCAGGCTAACCATGCCGTCATCATCCACGGCAGCCAATTTTCTGCGTGCCCCCCCGAAATAAATGCTCTACCTCTTGTAAAGCTTGTTTGATGGACAATTACTTATTCGACTTCGCTACTAAATACGTTCAGTCCAGAAACATTACACAATGAACCTGTCTGACGCATTTCTGTGCTTTATAGGTCAAAGTTCATTCCACAATGATGACAGAAGTTTAGTGGGGAGGGGGGATGGTCACACCCGAATCGCAGTGCATGAGCTTCAGGCAGTTTACAGGAAACAAATGAAACATTCATGTAACACTGATACACAAAATCACGCCAACCTCTGACCCCTGAGATGGACCCTTGCATTTTCTAAATATTGCTTTAATTAAAATATTATATGTAATCCTTAAATTTAAAATATATGTATGTATATATATATTTAAAGACGAGCGTTATATAGTGCACCGAATTTGAAATAATTAGCTTAATTTGGTTTAATTCTAACTAACTTTGTTTAACATTTGAAAGTTCCATCTCTCCTTCTCACGCAAACTACAGCGCGCATTTCTCTTACAGGTACTGCAGCTCTCACGTCTTTGCACTATTTTGATTTTATACATACAAATGTACAGACAAATGTTTAAATGTATGTGAACTGACTCTCGAGAGGGAATGTGACTCGGTTCCAATAAATCACGTTTGCAAAGCTCCCAGACACCCGAGATTAAAAACGCAAGGCGAAGATTCCGGGACTCACGTGCCTTGCAGCAAAATTCCACCCGGCAACTACACACTGTACCATGGTAACAGCCCTGCCATTGGTCCCGGGTGCGTTTTGAAATGACCAATGGGAGGGCCGGCAGCGGGTGATGCGTGTTGCTAGGTAAACATGATGCAGTGGGAAGATACGGTAGTCGAACTCCACTGAAGAAGCTAGCGAGCGCAAAAGGAACGGCGGGGTAACACAGCAGCGAATTACAATTACACTGCGGGGAGGTTGCCGGGGTTGTGTTTCAGCTCTGCAAAAACTGGATTTTTTTTAAAGGAAACACTGTGAAGCTAGATAACTCTCTGTCTATGCAAGGAGAGAAACACGATTCCCTCCTAAAAGCAGTTCATGCATCGGGTGTATTGAGAGCAAATCACATGCTTTTCATCTGCTGTATTTTCAGCCCCCTTATCTACAGGCAGAAAGTCCAAATATATAGCATAGCTCTCGGAACACCTCCTGTTAACCAAGACCCAAATCTTTACAACTATATAAGGTTACATAGTATGCTTTGACACCTCAAACCTCAAAATATCAAAATAGACAAGTGCACTGTTATTTCTCCACCAACTCATTCTTTACTGGACCAGGTGTGGAATGACACAACATGCAGAACATGAACTTAAGTTAGCAAACAGGTGGACAGTTCAGCAAAAGGTCAAGTTTTCCCAAACATATATTTCTCAACACTGTCAGCAAGGGGCTCCTTCATTTTCAATGGCTCACTTGGTAACAGCCTGAAATAGTAGAGAACTGGCATTCCGTAAAGACAGCACAGAGCTTAACGCTTAGACAAATGATAAAAAAAATATATATATGAAAATGTGTATGAAAAGCATTGTAAGTAAACACCAAACTAAATGCACAGTTCCCAGTTGTTTAACCCTGTAGTTCCTGGGCCATGGGTTACTGCCAATTAAAAATATCAAACTTTAAACAATCTATTGGCTCTTTCAGGAGGCCGATGATGTGATAATCAACAGGCCTATATGTAAATAACTAAATAAATAGACAAACAGCAAACAATACTCTATTCAACACATATTCCATCCACAACATGCTTCAGGAGCCACACCTACAAACAACGTGCCACCCAGAAAAGATCAGTTGTATTTCTCAGAGGCTATATATTGTCTGGCAAAGTTTGAAGTTACATGTGACAAAAATGGCCCAATGTTGCTAGTGCCATGGAAGTTCTGCCAAGAAACCCAAGCACTGGTCGAGTCAAGTTTAACCTGACATAAGTTTGGGGTTTCATCCAAGAATAGGCAGCAATGGCATCCCAAGAAAAGACAGTGGAAATAAACCTTCAGGGGCCCTAATGCACAGAATATGTCAATGGCGCACACACCGACAGACACTTGACTAGTGAAACGATCCACTGGCCAATGAGAAAAATACATGCGGAGCAGTCAAAGGGGCGCAAGTTATAAATGAACATCCCTTCTCTGCGTGTTTACGAGAGGCTATGTTTACTAAAATTGCTGGAAAGGTTTTGTGAAACAGAATGTCTCAAATAAAGTCCTCAGTTACAGTGTGCCAAAAATGTTATGCAAATCCTTCAAATACAGTGATAATGATTGTGCACATTTACTGTAAGTCATAAAACAGCTCACTGAGGCAAGTTACTACCAGGGTCACCATCACACAACACACCACAGATTAACCTTCACTGCAAGCTTCACTGGGTCAAACACGCTGAAATCTTTATATGCCACTAACTGCAGGAATAAGTGACTGCATTTTCTACGTCCTACATAGTCAGGAATGGCTGGCTGTGTGTGTGTGTGTGCACGCACACGGTTATAAGAGAAAGAGCTTGCGCATCAACCCACACGTGCCTGTCTGCTTATGCCTGACCCTTTCATGGAGAGAGACACAGGAGAATCCCCACTGATAATCCCTGATGAGGCTCCCCCTCCTCATCCCCCCCCCCCCACCCCTGCCATGTGACCTTTCACCTGAAAAGTACACATCTCTGTCTCTGACACAGCGACGGATAGCATGGTGGTGAAACGGGTCTGCTGCCATTTTTACAGTATCAGAGAAACTGGTACTGCAGATGGTACTGCCACTCACCTCATTATTTACTTTCCTCCTCAGACTCCTGTCTTTTGCATGCACACGCATATACCGTAAACTAGCACCAGCACACAAACACACACACACACACGTTGCAGTTACAAACAATTGGCTATACCATGGCACTGACTGTCTACAATAGAGGGATTATGGTTTATTAAGGGGTCAGGGAGAGTGTATGGCAAGATCAAGTGACTGTTGAAGCTGTTCCCACCAAGTGACAATAAGGCAGTCCAAAGCCAATGAGCTGGGAGGGAGGGAGGGAGGGAGGTAGGTAGGCGGGCATTTAAAGGTAAAATTGGACAAAATATTATATAAAAGCATACGCACCACACTTTTAGCTCCCTGTTGCTTCCTAAACATTATGCCACTGACAGAGTCTACATACTGGAAAACCATCATCATGTCTTATACACATTCCATGATTGTAATGGAGAGGGAAGGAAATCACAGCAGAGTCAGTAAGAGTGGATTTAATGACCAGGGCACTAGATTACCAGGGTGTGACGTGGGCCAAAGGTTGTGATAATTGAAGACTGTAGAGTTGCATCTTTCTCTGCTGCCCCCAGTGGTCAAAAGGGTGAACTGAACAAAGTCCTAGTGCAACAGCAAAAGGAGGGCTGGCAACTGAATCAGACTACATGTGAACCAGTGTGCTTGAACGCTGTAAGTTAGCAGTTCTGGGCCAGATGCCAGTAAAGGTATTTGAGGAAGAAGATCTCACCCTGGGATAAATATATGGATACTGAATACAGTGCTAACATTTCCCAATCACTTTTTATATCATAATAAGAGCGTTTCTACTACCTGGAAAATGGAAACTTCAACCATTAAGAAAACTGTCCGATAGAAATTTGACAAGAAAAATAAAAAAATACTTATGTATACAAATCATGAGAGCAACATGACTCTGGAACGTCTTTGGAAATAAAACAAAGTAAAAATAAACACAACAAAACTGGTTTCATACACAGACTTTTCAATTAAACAAGATAACCAAACTGGTGTGTTTTCAAAGCCTCTCATAACTAAATTAAATCATGATTTGAGGAGAATCCATAAAGGGCAAAAAGTTACCTTTTACTGACAAAAGATTGCTGGAACGCTTTAAATCTGAAGGACACCTGTTGACGCAGAGTTTCAGTAGGCCTTCTAACTTTATGCGACACATCAAGGTGCAAACAGAAAAGATCACCACTGCACAATTTGGCCACTTCCATCCGTGACACACTTGACATTCTTTACAGGCATCCAACTATTTAATCCTTACAGGTTTGTATCCTATGATGCAATGTTGAGGGCATATTCTCTGACTTCACTTTGTGATTAACTTTTCTTGAAGGTTAGGACTTCCATGTAAATATAGCCAAACATAAGAACAGATACATTTAGGTCTAGTGTCACGTATGTTGAGTGGTTTACCGTTTTCTGGACACATCTGACTTTGACACACATCTGATTGCATGAAACTGCACATGAGTTTAACAAGGGAGGGGGGATAAAAATGACACAGGAGAGTGTGATGGTTCTGTTGATGGTCAGAACGTAGCAGAGTTACGGTCACACACCTTGTCAACCGTAGCTACTCATGACACTGAGCAGATCATGTCTCTACAGACAAACGTCAAGGCTTAATGTCCTTGTTATAAAAAATATTACAGAATGCATATGAACTCCCACACACTGTCCATTCCACAAGCATCTTATTATTTAACATGGTGCGGTCCGAATATAAGCTGCTTGTGGAATGGGCAGCGTGCAGTTTATACTGTTATCTGACCTATAGACTTTGGTTTTAATGTAATGGAAATGTTACAGAAAAAAAGGAATCATCAATTCATCAGAGTGTCTGTGATGCTGTGATGATGAAGTGATGTTAACAGTGAATGCAGAATATGAATACCAAACAGTGGTGTGGCTGTGTGTATAATGCAATTAACGGTGGATGATAATGACTTTTTTCCCCAGGAAATTGGGTGACTTTCATTAACAAAGTCAAGGTCAGCAGACTAGATGGAAAAGGAAAGCATCACGACAACACTGTATCTGCCGGACAAACAACAAGTCTGAGGGATGTCTTCCTGAAACTGACAATGTTACTGGGTGAATCCTGTGACTCTCCATCTGTCTTAACGGCCACCCCTTAAATGTAGTATAAGCTACCTTGCTGGCTACACCAAGCAGACCAGTTAGAGGAGTCCACTCTCAACATTAAGATGCACATCAGCCTCCCCACCACCGACCCAGCAGCGGCAGCAGCAGCGGTAGCAACTGACAGTTGCACAGATGCCTCCCAGGACTTCCCCCATCGTTCAACATCACTCTCTCCTCTTGATTCTGCCACCAACTCAGCATTTCTCTCCTGATCACTCCGTCTCTTCGAGACCCTCTCAGTCTCCAGTTTTCTCCTCTAGTCTCTTTTTCCCCCTTAGTCACTCTCATACCTACCGATTCCTCCTATACTGTGCATACGATGTGATTAAGCTTCTGTTAAGCCAGCCATAATCTCTAGGAGCTCTGGCTATTTAATTCTTGCTGTGCCAGCTTAGAGCTGCCATGGGAGCTGGCAAGGGTAGTGCACAGGCATGCAGGTCCACACACACAGGCACGGTTTGGCCACTGCAGCCCATGACAACGATGCAGATCAGTCGAAAACTTCCCTACCAAACAGGGGAGCTTCTAACACACACACGCACACACAGACATACTGACTCATGAATGCTAAACTGTTGCGGTCTTCCAGATACTGTGAGATGCATTGAGACACAGCTGAGTTGCAGCGGTGTCTGGAGAGGCGGGGAATGGCAGTGCAGGCACAGAGCGGACCGTCCGCCTGCACACACGCATACGGCCTACACATGCATGCACGCACCGGCATCCGAGCAGACAGACAGACAAGCTAGCTAATGAATTCATTTGGCTGACACTTATAATCCAAAGCCACTTACAATTTGTGGAACCCATTTATGCAGTAAGGGTTTATCTAGGGCAATCCGGGTAAAGTGCTGGGCGTTGCCTGTGGGGTAAGCCAGCCGACAGGGGGGGCTGGGGGGGTCAACCCTCCCTAGCCCACCCCACCATCCACGAACATTACTAACATCCTACAACTCTGCCCCACCCCCCATACCCTTGAGGCCAGGGATTTCCAACTAGAGGCTTCCTAGAGTTTCTAGGCTGAGACTCCTCCTCTTCCTCCCAACTATTTGGCTGGCACTGACCTGCCTCTCTGACCTCAAGTTTAAACTAGTCAAGGGATCTACTGCCATCTACTCGAGACCCCAGGTTACTGTAGAAGACCCCTTTGGTGCATCTCCCCAGCTTTGCGCCTTTTTCCGGGGGCCCGATGTTGGCATGGAAGAGGCCGTCTGCCCGGCCTCTCCCCGCCGCTTCTCTCTCTTCCCCCAGTGCTGACCCACTTTCATCTCCCTGTGAGGAGAGTGTGACCCAGCAATGTCCCCAATACAGAGATCCTATACAGCTTCATAGCATTTCCATACAGCCCCTCAGCACTACGCGCAGCTCACGCTGGTTTCCATCAGCTGTTCAATATTATGGCTATATCATCCTACCAAGCTGCTGTCACCGCTGCCAAGCCAAGACTGTTGTTAAAGGTCACTGGTGTTCCCCAACATGCTAAACACTCAATTTGTCCGAAGTGCAAAGTTGACCACAACTCCATACATAAAAAATTACAACTGACAGACACACATGGGAAAATCAAAATGGGGAATTGCAGAGTGAAAAGCAGGGCTCTTCACAGTCACTGAAGTTCTAATCTTCATTCCATTTGATTCTTTACTAGAATATACTGCTCATATCATCATGAATCTCAAATGTTTAACTCCTTAATGGCAACAACATGCAAGTGAATGCAGAACAGACTGATACAACAAGGCTTTATTTATTCAAATACTACACAGGATATAGAGTGAAAACAGACTAGAGAGAGAGAGAGAGAGACAGACAGATGGAAACAGAGGAGTGGCAATGGATTGCCATCATGCGTCAGAGGTTCAGCCCTGAGTTCAGGAACAAACGCATTCAGCACCCCAGCCTCTAGTGTGATGGCACTCTGACCAACCACATGCAGTGTTTCCAGCCTTCTTTAGGATGACCTTTTCAGGGGACAAAGTGCCCAGGGAGCATTCAGTTCAGCCCAGCCAGGCTTGGCCCGGGCTGAGCTCCAACAAGCAAGCCAAGTGATAGACCATCAATCAACATGGAAAAAACCAAACCTGCATTACTAAAGGCAAGGCCTGCTTGCTTCCCAGTTTAGCTCGCCACTGCCATCCAGAAACCAATCAGCATCTGACGCAAGAACCCTGAGATGTCATTCCTCCACCACCAGACTCCTGGACCGTTGGGGAGGGAAGAGAGCACAGACTAGCAGGTTAGTAGCACTCAGCCACACACAGACAGACAGGTGAGATTAGGGCAAAGGGCAGCAGTCCAACAGGCCTGAGCTGCAATGAATAGCCAACAGATACACAAGGCCTCATGTTCTCAGACTCAGTCATGGATCCTATAATAATAATAATAAGTAAAATAAAACATCTTGAGATACTCTATCAATCTATCCACCCATCTATCCATCTCCACGCTAGTCTTTTTTGAGTAAAAAAATCATGTAGGCCTACTGTTTCGATATTGTAGATCAATTTGCACAAATCCATCAGCTACATACCACAGACATAAGCATCAGTCATGGAACTAAGAATACCTGTGGAGAACAGATTTCTTCTGATGATGCTCACAGTTAAGTCACTGAGACATCTGCATGTCTAAAAGCTTTTCACAAGAAAAGTACATTACTGAGGAGATGCTTCCATGGCTGGTTTGGATCTAGACTTCCCAGAGTGAAGAAGTAAAAAAAGATTTCAGGAAGAGCAACAGAGCTTCAATCTCCTGCCAACATTACATACATACACACACACACACACACACGCACACACACACCCATCTTAAAATTCCATTCTGTCTTTCCTCCTCTCTTCCCTCCTTTACTGCTTTGTATACCTTCTCCCATTTCTTTCTCATGGGCTTACTCAGTCTCTAGCCAACATACACGCCTCTCTCCCCAATCCAAAGACTTGCCTATTTCTTCCCTTCTCTTTCTCTCCCACCATGTCTCTCTCTCTCTCTCTCTCTCTGCTGTGTTAAGCAGGTCATCGGGCAGGGCTGCTGAGAGGAAGAAAAGCAGCACCAAGGAGAGCAACCATCCACTGCACAAATACACACAGCACTGTACTGTACTCTCCTGCACACACTGCTCTGTGAAATCATACACGCAAACCATACACTTCCACCTTCCAAATGCTATGGGAATTAGCCTAGCTGTCTGGGATCAACAGTGGACTTATCCATACACATATTCTCAACAATGCTGGAGACGATACCAGATGGTAAGAGTAACATACAAATCTGGTGCGTCTTTCTCTCCACACCCCTCACACCCATGTAGGCCTACATATACACAGAGGCCACAGCGTATTTAGACACACACACACACACACCCCTCACACTCATGTAGGACTACATATACAGAGGCCACAGTGTATTTAGACACACACACACCCACCCCTCACACCCATGTAGGCCTACATATACACAGAGGCCACAGCGTATTTAGACACACACACACACACACACACCCCTCACACTCATGTAGGACTACATATACAGAGGCCACAGCGTATTTAGACACACACACACCCACCCCTCACACCCATGTAGGCCTACATATACACAGAGACCATAGCGTATTTACACACACACACAGGCTACACATATAGGACAGCATACTGTCATCTTTACACGTGAAGGCATCAGCAAACAGTATAGCTACTTAGCGCATGCAAACGTGCTAACGTATGCACGCACAGAAATCTGGGTGATCCAGTACCAGTATGATGTAAAGACAGGCATTGTGACATTGTGACATTGTGCATTTTGGTGGGCTGAGGCCTCGTGAGCAGTATGATCACACCTACTAGGTACTAAACCTGCCTACAGCGTAAAGATCAATGGTGCTCCAAACAAACCCCACACACAGAGGAAACCCAGATATACCTTACTCTTCAGACTTCACGAAGACCCACAGGAACAGTGACCAAATTGAGGGAGGTTAAAATGAAGCCTACGCTAGGCCTTCGTCCTCTCATTCCTCACCATTCCTACTTTCATGGACATCTGAATTACTTACCTCGAAGCACAGGGGTGAACAGAAGGAAAGTACTCCTTAAAAGCCTGAGCAACCTAACCATGTGAGTGTCTGTGCAGGTACATGACTTGTAAGTGGCAAAGAGAAAAGTGGTGGCAGTGTGAAAGGGGTGCAGGAAGGAATAAGGCAGGCAGAGGTGTTGCCTTAGAGACAGGCTTCTGTGAGGTCATGGGGAGACGAGGTGATGCGTGCTCTGTGGATGAGCCGTGGATCTGTGAGCATGGTCGCCTGTGCCCGTGCATCTCCACACTCTCGCCCCATGTCTTATTCAGAAGCTCAACACACCTTATTTTATTAGGCCAGCCCACATCCCTCTCCTTCTTCCTCCCTTACTGACTACCTAGAAAAGAGGGAGCCTATGTAACCAACCATGCATCAGTTTCTGTCTGTCGGTGTGGACGTCTGTGTGTGTCTGTGTGTGTGTGTGTGTGTGTGTGTGTGTGTGTGTGTGTGTGTGTGTGTGTGTGTGTACGTACGCATGTGTTAAGAGTGTGTGTTTTTCATTATCAATTTTCTAGCTACTCTGAAGGTAAAACTGCACTGAGAAATGTGTAGGCCAGGCAGCAGTTTAGAGCAGGTTAGGGTAATAAGGCAGATCTGTCTAATTTTAAAACAGGTCCACCAAATCTAGCATTCGTCAAAGGCCCATAGTGAGTGTCAACATGCCTGTACATACAGCCTGTCTATAACCATCAGCCCTGGGCCTTCAAGGGTCGTTTCAGAGAAACCAAACCGAGGAGTTCATCCATCTGACTAGAACAGGAAACCAGGTGGGCCACAATTCTGACTGAAAGCCTTTAAGCCTACATGTTCCTGTGGTCAGAGCAGAAGCCTTTCATAGGCTCGGCACCAGCCTATGGGACAAGGTGCTCTGTGATTCCTCTGCCTGCTGATGAATATGGGGATAAACTGCAGAGCCTGGAAGGGCATGTTCTAGTAACAGGGATGAGACCATGTCATAGGTTATGGGTGTGTATTTTTAACGCACACCCATACCCACACCCACAACCTGGGACAGTTGAACTGTTCACCATCCCCAAATCTATGTTTATTCTCATGCCATGTCAGAGCAAGACTATATGGTAGCATCCAAGCCACAGTTTTTACAGACTTGCACTTGGACAGTAGAAATATTTTATAACGCATTTAGCTGCCATGTGTGTAGATGCGTCCGCATACGGAACAGTTTCACACATTAGCTAAGGTTAAAACTACTTCAGATTCCAGAGCGTATATGTGAGCTTAGGCTTTACACAGTCCATCTGAGACACGGTAGTAGCCTAGGCCTTAAATAGCAACCTCCATCCCCCAAAATGCAAAATGACACTCTGAGTGTGGACCAGCAGGAGAGTGGGGTTTCCAGTTCAGCTATAGGTATTGGTGCATACATACCTCCTTGGGAGACTGTACACAGATGACGAATATTCCCTTAATTACTGTACACGGCCCAGCCCCTCATAGGCTTCTATAGTCTGTCCCCATAGATTTGTGGTGATAAACATGGCCTTTAGAGTTTGACTAACAATGACAATCTTTTTTTACAATACACATAAACAAAGTGCCAGATAAATAGGTGATCCAACCTGGATTCGACTTGGTACTTATCCCACCAACTTTTCATTAGCTTTTATACCTGAGAGATATCGTAGAATATACTGTGATTAGACAGGTCTACTAGAACAGAAATCACTCTCATCTTTCAAACTGGTGGCAAACACAGGTATACAAAATGAGAGGGGGGGGGCTCTAAAGCCAAGCGGGCAGCATATAAGGGAGGACACCTGTTTGCTTAGGAAAAAGAAGGGCTCCATCACCCTCAGGGCTGGTCCCATTATGTGCCAAAGCCCTGCATGTTCAAGGCTGCATCCAAATCAATGGCCTCACATGGGCAGAGAGAGTGATCCCAATAGAGTGGGGACAGACAAATCAGTCACATGGGATCAAACTGATGGGAGAGGGAAAGGGGACCGGATGACATTGAATGGTTATGGGGGGGTGAGGAGGGGAGGAACATTAGGCAAAAACACACTGCAACTTGTGTGGGTAGTAAAATTTGTTCATCGTTTTGAGAGTGGCACAACAGATGGCAGAATAGACACCACACCACCATAAAATTTTGTTTTTCTCCCCAGACACTTGTGGCTTCTCACCAACCTTACATGGCACTTGCAGTAGGGCACAGACCACTGTAGAGCCTCTGTTTGCTGTGGGCAGTGTGCATCTGTGGCAACGGGCGATATGTTGCCTTCGCTGTAAATCACACTGCCTAGTGTGTGGAAGTCAGGGCAGGTGGGTGATGGGGAGAGGTGGGAAAGGGGGGCAATATGAACTAGTGAGCGAGTGGGTGTTTCCCTCTTCCACTCCCTAAGCCATCAAACTCAGAAGTAAATCAATAAATGAATGGGGAAAGGCCCCCTCAAGTGGTCTCTCTCTCTCTGCAATAGACAAACATGGCAGGCTGCAATTCCGTCTGGGGTTCAGTCAACACCGCAAGGAAGTGACAAGAAATAGGCACCAATCACAGTATGATTGTTTTTTTTTTTTTTCTCAGACACTTTACAATAGGGCAGGGATGGAAGTCAGTGTCCAGCCATGTAAAGACATGGATGCACACACCCACATACAAACACAGTCAACACAGAAACACAAACACATTCAAAACATGGTGCTGGTAAGAAATCCCATTTAAAATGCATAGAGTAAATATTTGTCTGTACCATAGTCTATATGCACACTTCAACACAAAGTTTTATCGAACCAACTGGCTTGACATTAAAACCTTGGCCTACTGGCCTCTCTCACACAAACACAAACCATCATGTGATGCAGAGGTGACAGACACTTTTTTTCTAACCGCAGTAGTATTCTTCATTAGCCAAAGCTAACTAAAACAACTTCTGTGCTCTTCCCCCTCCATTATGCTAAACTTCATACATTTAACTTCCTTATCAGTTCATAACTGTGTCACTATGGCAAATGAAATGTTAAACACAAGAAAACTTGCTCCAATAAATGAAAAGTGTCAATAAGGGAGGACCAGAGTGGAAGAAAAGAAGTCTTAAGTCTTTGGATCGTTTTGGCATGGGCATCTGCACTAAACAAGCAATCTTCTTGCAACAAAACACAACAAGCCTAGGCTATGTGACGGCTCACTAACTTGGACAAGAGAAAGGAACATAACCCATGAGTGAAATGTGATGGATGCTACAGCCTTGTCTGCATCGTGATGGACATATTTTTTGAGAAATGCATTTTGAACACCCTGGTCTTGGTTATGATTGGCAACATCTTAAGATCAGTCATTCTGCCTAGATGTGTTTTGTGATCAGCAAAAATGACTGATAACTACAATGACTCAGTACTTCAGAGATGATGTAAAACTGCATCAGGCCAACATCAAATTAGTTGGCCACATGAATTCTCTCATGAAGATGAAATGAAAAAAGAAGAAACTAATGAATTAGTTCAAACATGCATAAGATGAATCCTGCTGAAGGGTAATGTGGGGGTTACTTGAGCTGCAGTGGGGAGAGAATGAAAAGGCTAGGTGGAAATGCAATAGGAGGAAAGTGTATCCATTTTGAACCGGCATTTCTACTTCAGCACCACAGCGACAGCCTTGCACATAACGCTACGAAAATGAAGGGTGTAGGCACCGCAAGATACACTAGCCATACCCATTCGACGATGGATACAGATTAAAACGAAAATGATTAATACTGCATTCTGCTCGGCCATTATCGACAATAAAACCTAGGTATTTCATCAGAATCAGTGGACTTTTCCCAAGCTACACGCGTGTGCATATATGAACATTGACGGGGGGATCTGTAACGTCACCCAACATACTGAGCTGCATTACAACGACAGCATATTTAAATATCTATAAATGTTTCGGTTTTCCCCTGTCCCGGATCTGCAGACGCAATACCCGTCAGTGATTTGGATGCATTACCTTTACTCTTCCCTTGAATTCCAAATGCACCTAACAGGCTACGTTGCATGGCTTTTAGACATTATGTTCAAAAGATTTGCATGCCATGCAACACCGCAGTTTTGCAATAATGTAACAGCCACTTATGGTCAAATTCATATCGAACGAAGGCATTTGCTGATTATTCTGCAATACAACTGTTATTCGAAAAGGGCAAGCCACAACCTAAAGCCCATCATTGAAAGAAATCCTGGATATGTTAAATCTTCCACAGCCCACATTCAACATGATCATCATGGTTACATGGTTGCCTCTGCTATCGTTAGTTAAGGATTTTAAAATATCACGTAGCCCAATCTAGATCGATCTGAATGAGATAAGGCTAACGTTTATACAAAAACGTCAATAACAGTGATGCCACTGATAAGAAATGACACACAATTACAATCTCAAGAGTCTTGAACGATCAACTTGCTTGTGAAAACCCCGCAATTGGCAGCACTGGTTCCCATCACCGCAAATTACATCTTTTGACAACCGGTATATCATTGATGGCAATTACTGAAAATATAACATTCGATAAAGTATTAGCCTAACTGGTATATACTTAGATATACCAGTGTCTTGTGCATGACCCGTTTAATACCAAACCGCAAGCTGATTTTGCCCATCCATGTGCCCTCCTCCCTGTCTCAATCCCCGGTACTGATGGCCTATACATTGGACATAGAGCTCGCTACTGGAACACCGCGTCTTGATACTTGAGGGATAACGTTGTACAGAGAATACAGAGGGCTCTCGGCCAAAATTTCTTCCTTGTAGACAGATCAACTGTGTGATTACAGTGGGTAACCATTACAAAACTATTATTAAACACTGTGGTCTTACCTCAGGCAGCGGTCTGATGCCAGCTTCCCGGAGCAGCCATTATCAGTATTCCCTCTCCCTCCGTTCTAACCTCCACGACAGGTACCGGGTAGAATTAAAAACCGGTAACTGGTAAACCAAACCCCCCTCCCCCCTAATCGTCACCCCTCTGATGGGTGCGATCCTTTTCTGGGGTACAGTCTCAATAATTTTCTTTTAAATCCTCTTCAAAACATCTGTCTCCAGGAAAGCCGAAAGGTTAGTCTCCAGAGCGCAACCCAGCAAATGTGCTCACGGATTGTACAGGTTTCGGCGTTCTTAGCCACGATAACGTTAGCACAACTAGTGCAAGAAGGCCACCGCAGGTGACGCGTTAAAATCCGCGCAGTTGGACATTACGATGTATCACTGGCAGACGCCAAAATTGTCCTTTTGCCCTCTTTTCCCTTCAGTTTCTCTCCGCGAGAAACCGTAGTGCAAGTCTTGTGGGTCTGAACGGCTAGTTTGCTGGAGAGCTAGCTAGCTAACGGTAGCTAGCACTGGTGGTTGCTAGCTGGCTAGCAGAGTGTTGCTTGTTGCGGTGCAGTAAGGGGGTGCACGAGAGGAGTCCTACAAAATGAAAAAGAAAACGAATAAAACAAAGTCGGGGTGTGTTGTCGCACCGCTATGACTAGCGATGTACATTCGCTGGACACCCCCTCGGTAGCCGATAATCTCGATCTCTCCAAGACTGCCTTTCGCTTCAGTAGGAGAGGGTCTTCACGATAAGCGCGTGCCCGGTTCAAAGCACGTTCCCGCTTGCTTTAGTGCAACGTTCAGTTGACTTTTCCCCACAAAATGGCCGCCAAAACAAATCTGCGGCTTGGAGCTGGAGGTGTAAGTTCTCGTCACTGTCCCGTTAGTTTGCTCTTAGGACATAATACATTGTAAACCAACCGGCACGTCCTTCCTTCGTGGACTGTGGTATAATATTATGGTGTTTTCCCATCAATTAAATACAATGAACTGTTAATAAACTAACTCTTCAATAGATGTGCCAGCGACATCTCGGTAGGTTTGTCAGCTAGTGCTAGGCTCATTAGCATAGGGTAGTTAATGATGTTATTAACATTAATGTTAGTGGACAGTTGACACACAGGGTAACTTTAGCTTAGCTTAACGTGAACTAGTCAAAATTAACGTTTCGATTGCATCAATAAATTAGCTAGGGAAAGGTAAAACAAATGCTCTATTAACGTTAACTTACAGACAACGGTACTTGACGTTGCCACTACCAAGTCAGCGTTAACTTTTCTAGTAACCTTTAGGAAAAACAACCCATTAATATTTATATCTACATAATTGCCCACTTTGATGTGATTTTCTCGTCAGGTAACGTTAGTGATTACCCCGGTAGGCACCATCGAATGTTAGTGTTGCGCTGGTGTGAAAGACAGCAATACAATGTTAACGTTTGTGAACAAAATATCTGACATTACGTTAACATTTTAAGTGAAATTGAAATAACGTTAACGTTACTAACTTAACGACCATCTTCTCGAGATTGGTCTGCCACACAAACTACAAGTCTGTCGCCTAAGAACATCAACGCCCCACGAGCGTAGCTCAGTATGTATCGCTGTCTCTGAGAAGTTGGTTGCTCAGATGTTGAAAGTGAGAACTAAACAGGGCAACAGGCTCGCTAACCCTCATCCTCTGAGAGGTTAACTATCGCACATGTAATAGGGACATGTTCAATTTGGGATGCTCGTTATCAGTGCAACTATCTGAAAAGCCCCAACCCCAACGTTTACTATGGCATACTACTTTATGTTTTCTTATAATGGGCAAAAATGTGACAAGCGCGAAATCTGTCTGTTTAACTTTAACCATGTTGCGTACACGAATAACAGGTTAGGATCAAGTCTGCAATGGCACTGTTTACAGCACTACGAGTGGTTGCCTTTCTTTTTATTACCACGGAAGATTTGACTTTCCCGCTCAGGTAGCGCGTCCTCAACACTCGGAAGCCACCAGTCATTCTTCCTGCTCGTTCACTCTTAAAATGGCGGCGACCATACTGTGGGCTTGTGATGTGTTTGGTCAGGTATTCCGCCTTAAGCGTTTTTAATTGTATCTTTTGGTCATGCATTCTTAACCAAGCCGTTTCCTGTTGCTTACCTGCCAGTTTTCTGTCCATCGTGACTGCATTATATTCTGTGTACACCACAATAATCGCATCCCCCTTCATTCCCAAGTGTCACTGAACTTTCATGGGCAACCATACAGTTCAACACTTTAGTATTTGCCTTACTGGTTACCACTTACACAGATTCACACACTGAGCTGACTGCTCTATCCGCATCCAGGACGAGTTCAGTTGGGCTGTTGACAAACATTAAGAACCATAAAAGCAATGACCACAAAACTTTCTACGGGCAGTAAAATACTTCATATGAAATTCTAGCATTTTAATAAAAAAAAAAAAAGGAAATCAGACAAATGTTCACACACAATGGCACAGTCCTCAAACCCAAATATAAATCAGACTGGTTTCTGTTTTTCCAACATAAATGATCCTACACACAGCATTTTTAAACTGAAAAATAAAATAGACAACTTAGCATAGGCAAACAATGTACACCGGCATGTACTACAATGTTATATCATTTCTGGCATTGGCAATCACTGCAGGAGATAGCCCTAGCACATTTTTACAGATGGAAACACATTCTGTGGTCCAGGGCAGCGGTGGGACTGAATGCTTTAGCACCCAAACGTATAAGAGTCCTTGTATACTGCACCTATGCGGCCTCTTGTGGGCAAAGCTGTTACAACAGCAGTTTTGAGAAAAGGGTCCATGAAATAAAATCTGAAGATAGCCAGTTAAATCATTTCTTTTGTTTGAGAGGTGGTCTGTGAGAGAAATGCAATGAATAAAATACAATTAACATAACTGGTATACAAAACATATTCTAAATAGGTCATCAAATGTATTTGATTTCTTTGAAAATGTCAATGGGCCCATTTCACAGCAGCCATTTTTCCACGAAGTCGCAGGGTAAGCACAGGTGTTATTAATGACAGCCAATAAGATTCTGATGAAATGAAGCAGATCCGTATCATATGTCATTAACACCTGTGCTTTCCATGCAACTTCTTGGAAAAATGGCTGCTGTGAAATGGGCCCATGGGATTTCTCATGTTCTCACCTGTAAGTGCCCACAACAACTGCATGGTCTCGCTCATAAGGCTCCAGTGTTAGTTGTTCTTGGGGTTTCATGTTCTCTGCGCTCATTTTCTTCACTTCTGCTGCAAACACAGCTTCTGGTGCAGCCGTTGAATCAATGCAGTTTGCCTGGAATAAAAGTATTGCCATTTAGCCTGGTATCACACACAACTACTCTTAAAAGGTGAACAAAATGCGAGGGTTGCAAGTTTAGTACAACAAAACAAACAGAGCTTGATTCTGGTAAGATAATAGTTCTCTAGAAAGACGTCCTAGCTCATCACTTAAGTAAGCTATATCCTGTCAGTCCACAGAAAAAGTTCTGTTTTTGTGGTTCCTAATTGATCATCAGATTATCTTACATTAGAAATGCCACAAACAACTGGAGCTAAGATCATTTTACCCCAACATTAGGGTGTACTGTTTAAGGTCATGGCAGTTCAGTCAGGTAGTCCCATTAGGGCAAGACTCCCTATTCCAGAATCTGCTATGTAACCAAACTGAATGGGGAAAGAAAATTTGGGGTATATAGGACATCCGTAACTAGACAGAAGAAATTATTTTGAAAAGACAATGTGTGTCACAATAGCAATTCTGGGAAAGACTAATTTAAGAGATACCTAAACCTTCCCTGGAGTAAACACAGGTCCCTTCCTAAACGGCATCACAGCATAAACTGATTGTCAAGGATATACAGTTGACTTTGGCATTCATCAACCCTAGCATTCAATGCTGAATTTAAGCTGTACGCAAACATCTAGAAAAATGCTCCACAATGTCTACAATGGAGACGTGTTCCAAGCAGGTATATATATTTTTTGACCAGAATAGAAAGGCAAATGTCCTCACCTTAATGGAAATGACAAAATGACCACCATTTTTGAGGAAGTTGTGAGCATTGAGGGCCACAATTCTCGTCTGGTCAGGCTGAGCGACATCAGCAAAAATAACATCCACCATGCCTGTTGAAAAGAGGTGTATGAATAAGTCCTAAGGTTCTCACTCACCTCAACTCTACAGTCTGACTTGAGCATATGTTACATGTACATTTGGCAAGTGACACAAAATGCACATTTTCCTAGGAATTCTTTACAGTACAAGAACCTACACCAGGAAAACTAAAGTATACCTTCACTGATTGTAAAGTATTATAGGGATTACCTGCAGTGAATCAACCCATAGCCCATTGCAGAGTGATGTCAGTAGGTATGAGGATAACAGAATTTTGGTGCTAACTGATGAGGGCAAGAAGTTTAGAAGTCTTCTTATGCCCGCATCTGTTAGCGTCAGTTACCAGTTTGCAAATTCGGTATACGTTGTACTAAATGCTGTCATTCTAATACCTACCTGCAGTACTCTGCTGCCTCAAAGAGCAAGAATATAGGCTGACTGATAAGATTATATACATTATAACATTATAACAGTTATTAACCACAAAGGCCAATTTATGGTTCTGCATCAAATTGACCTTGTGATGCAGTCTCTGCTTCTACACTTTTTTTTGACAAACCTGATTGTACTGTGCCTATATATTAATAAAGTTTTAAAATTGCTGCATTGTCAGCAAGCAATACTTTTGGGCAGTCATAACAAATTTGTTTGAAACCTTGTAAATAACTCGGATATATTTCTGCTACAATAATGAGGTTGTTGAAGTATACACTGTCTTTTTAGTAATGTTCACAACATGACAGCATGACAAAGCCAAATCAATGCAGACTAGACTATACACTCAACAGGTAGACTAGTGCCACTCCAACCAATGTCTGATGAAGCATGCTACACGAACTATAACACACAGAACTTTGAAAGGTCCACATTGGCGTCAAGGGTACAGCATGAATCACTCTGAACACTACGACAGTAGCTGCAGAGGTGTACACATGCAATTGTTTAGCAATGAGACATCAATGAACCCGTTATAACTTCAAGTGTATACATTAAATTTTAATTAGTTTGAAACTGGGGAGAAAAACACTTACCAACAAGCATGCGGTATTTGTGAGGATGTCTGGCATCTTCAATGATGGGAATAATATTGGTCCTCTTTTTTGCAACATTTAACAGGTCTCTGCCTGATCTGTGAGAGAACTCCACAGCATACACCAGACCATCCTACAAATAAGTACATAGAGTAACCAATGGTGACAAATATTACCTTATTTAAATGAGCTTGCCACTTTGTCAAATTTTACTTCAAAATCTACAGTAAAATCCTAAGCTATTGTGTACATATAAAAAAACAGAAGTACTGTATAATTGTTAAAAAAAGATAGTACTTTAACACACATCTATTCACCACTAACTAGTTGCTTATTACCATGCAGATTATTAACATACTAGTCATTTGTCAGTCATTAAAAAAAAAAAAAAAAAAAATCACTTGTTAATACTTATTCTACCCATAAGAGACCATTAATTAAGAATTTCTCCAGTATTACCATCTAATTACAACTATTTCATAGCAAGTAAGGTAGTTGTTGTATATGAATTAGCATCTAAAGCTTTACTCAGTAAGGGACTTGTAAAGTGCTAGTATCACAGGAACAGTTATTCTCAAGAACAGATATTCTTAAAAATACGCAACCAAGACAATTAGGACACTATTAGCACTTGTATCTTTGGGTTTTGTTTCAATGAATAGACCATCTTAACTAAGTATTATATTAGGACAATGACTGTTTTATTTGTACTACTGCCGTATAAGCCCCATACTTACCTAAGCATATTAAATCATAATTCATACGACTACTAACTTGCTATCTAAAAATTAAATATAATTAGGATACAACAAGGCCATGAGGAATAAAGTATTAAGTGGTTTGTTACTAACAACTGGCTAGCATATCATCAATTAGCATGGTAATAAGCAGCTAGTTAATGAGAAATATGAGTTAAATATTGAGTGTTACCCTAAATTATTTACATTGCTGACCATCTTAAGTGAGAGCCTTTACTGTAAAGACTAGAACACAGTTTCAAATAGAAAGCAAAAATAATCTCCATACTTAATAGAACTGAAGTCAGATATGTGCACAATTAACAATATGCAAATTGCAGCCGTCATACTTACTGGACCAACAATGTCCGACACGTGTGAAACTGTTGTTCCTGATGCAGCTCCTAGATACATTACTTTTGCACCAGGCTTGATATGGATTTGGTCAATACCTCCCAAGATGGCAGCGGCCAACTTCGAACGAAAAGGATTCCAAGCTCTGTACTCAATCTTAGTTTCTCCCTCCTGAAATCAAAATGAGAGTTTTACAGCCACTGCGATCTCAATGCACTTCAGACATAGTGTGACGTGTTCCACATTAATTCCTACAGCAGTAAGCAATGTTAAAATTAGTGCTGTCAATGTTAAAGCGTTAGCACATGTGATTAATGTAAGAATTTGTTTTGAAAGAAGTTATTTTTTTAAGCAAATTAATAAGGCAGACACATGTCACACTACCCCCTCCTCACATAGGCTTTGACATGCAATTGACATAAACGCAGCAGGTACAGACAGTCTCTACGCAGAAGCTCAATATGCGCAAGACCGATTCAAAGACTGTTCATGTTTATCTGAAGGTTGACTGCGCACTGACGTAAGATGGCAAAGTGGCCTAGTCTCAGGTTCTTGTTAAGATTTTGAGAGCTCTGTCCAGGGATGAAAGTTTCTCTGACATTATTCGCAGAATACAAATAGCATAATAATGGTTATAAATGCTATCATAATATGTCATTTTTACAAGAGTTGGCAAACACATTGAACGAGAGCACATGGAAAAAGGGCCAAACCACAGTAGATTTGCGGCGGGAGGGGGACTACTGGAACTTTAAATGTGAAATTAATTGTGATTAACCATGATTAACTTAACTTTTCTATTGTGATTAATTTGATTCATTTTTTTATCGATTGAATCAATAATTAAAATAAAACTAATTACAACTCACATGTAAGCAACACACCACAGAAAAAAAGTAAAGCCCTATACAACCTCGCTATGTAAGCTTGATAAGCAAGTTGCGCCCCCTTGTGTCAGCTGTACCATCATTGCAACTCCCCAAGAACAGCTGACTGGTGAGGAATTTTAATGGTAGAGCACAAACTACATAATGGCAAACTCAGAATCAACAATGTTGTTGATAACACTGGAAAGAAATTACATAGCAAACCCCAAATGAAACTGAGAATTTTAGTTCAAAGGACTTACTTCAACACTTATTCTTTTTTCTCCATAGACAGATTCTCCAATCACCATGTTTTTTGTTACCAGGGCATCTTCCTTGCCACGGCAAATAAACACACCTACAGGAAAATCCATATGCATTTATTCACAGATAGCATTTCTTGGCAGGTGCTTCTATCAGAAACACAGAAATATAGTATTAAATCTAAATCACAACTTCAGTTGCTCATTTGTTACAGCCGATCCATTCTCTACACAAGGCATGCAAATGCACAGAGCTACACAAGGATATCATGATGCGTGCTTGCATGGCAAAATGTGTCAAGTTTTTTGTAACATGACATAGGCATGTAGCCTGGATGTCATGACTGCCTTAACCTGAGATTGAGTTTGGTCTGGATGCTTATCGCCATCATCTCCCCATACTCTGAGATGGAATCAATGAATGCAGATAAAAATACCTCCATTCCTATTGGACAGACCAATATTTCAATGACATTTGTGGAGAGACAGCGTGGAGTCATAATTTGAAATAAAAAACAAGCCAAGGCCGCCTCCACTGTGTCAGGGGTAAAAGCCTCTTTTATTGGTCCTCTATTTCAGGGAAACGAAAAGAAGTGTAAATACTAAGCTGAAGAGCAAAATCAAGCTCACAGATCAGGGATGCATTTCTACATACTAGAGAATCAATCATATGAAAGTATACACACTTACTCTTGAGAATCAATGACTAATTTATTTAAATGTGGTAAAATGTTAATGTTGTGTTCAAATATTTTCTTAGACTGCCTCTACTCACGCGGAGTGTGGCCATGGTAAAAGTTTGGGTGTCGAAAAACACTATCAATGATTTTACACCAGCAAGGCTGGGGATGAATAAATCCACATTCAGCAATAAGTGAAATGCTTCATTGGAGGATGTACATATAGGGTCATTCGAGTCAAACTTTTAAAAGTGGAAACAGCAAATATCCATTGCTTTGAACTATTACCCTCAAGCAGTCGTTCCAACTTCCAAACTTTCATACGATGACTGTGATAAAGTGTTGGAACGAGACCTACCCTTTCTCCTACACCAAATCCGAGAACTGTGGCAACGGGTGGTAGCAAATAATGGCTTAAAGAAACGCATCCCAAGATGGGCTTCCCTCGGTTAGCAAGTGTGTGCCCTGCTGTGCTTTTTCAAACACCGCATAACTCTCATAGGCTTTCCAAAATGACATGCATTGCTGTCTGCATTTACATGACTTGTGTAGAGTATGATCAACCCTTGGGAGCACATTTGCCAGTCTTCTCACCTTCATGTCTGTGAGGCTCTACCAAGACCTTCTTCCCCCCTCTGAAACCTCCACGTCCTCCTCCTCCTCCTCCTCGTCCGCCTCGTCCTCTGGGGGTCCCTCGGCCACCTCCACGACCACGGAAGCCTCCCTCACCACCACCTGGTGACCTGAACCCACCACCTGTGCAGCAGTGATGCACAAAAAACACTCAGAAAAAAATACACTTTTGTCACGTATATTTTGTTTATTTTTTGTCCTCCTAATTCACTAACAAAGTTTGAACTATGAATGTGCTCAACTATTGTAACTGTCTTTTTTCCTAACAAGAAAGAGCATAGCTTTGTGATAAAAAAAATGGAATCACAGATATTTTTTCAATTAATGAAATGCCCAACCATATTTTTGGATGATCTTGTCCCATTCAAGACGCAATGGATGTGCGGCACAAAAAACTAAGGCTGTCCTTTGTTGAGTGTCTGAACATGAGGAGTCAATGATCTATATCCTGACATGATCCCCATAAGTCAATGTACCATAGTTATACATCCTGCTTTAAAAAAAATATGTGGTGTCATGTGTCTAAACTTAGTCTAGCTACCTCAGGCCTCTTACAGGTGGCACTTCTGTCATGCCCTCAACTGTATTGAATGACTGTATGAAGGCTTAATAAGGTGTATTCTAGTATGCATTCTAGTGAACACAGCTGAAATTGAAGCTCAAGCTTTGTGCTTACAGGATTTGGGAAAGTGCCAGCTTGCATTATTAGTGGTAAAGAGGTACACAACTGTATAGTAGCCTTTAACAATTGGTTAAAGGCTTTTCCAGAGGTTTCAGAATTAACTGGGAATTTGTTAGGATTAAATGATGAAAAATCCCCCGTCACACCATATTGCCAAGCGAGTGACCATACTTTTAGACAAAGGAATGTGGCCCAGAACTGTTGGCACACAGTTCTACATATGAATTTGAGGTAACAGGCTTGAACAATGTTACGAACAAGGTGGAAACGTCATTCCGGGTGCCCAGTTGGCATCCATCTGCAAGCAGTGTTTCGTAAACAGCAGTGCCAACCAAAATAAAAACAGATGGACTACAATACACCTAGCTCTACAAACCATGACTTGTCTTCCACAACATAAACTGCATAGAAACTTTGTGGCGATACTTTTGAAACTATATTCAAAGACAACCGATCATCTACCTGCAGGCCCCAATTAAACCAGAGTAGCTGGTTTTATGAAGTCGTGACCATCTGTAGTGCAAACGCTGTGCGACATCAGACATCATTCTCTGGCATTTTTAGAACCACCTGTATAAAATATCATGTCAAACGCCTCTGATAACCACCCTATTTGTAACACCAGTCAAGCATGTTATGCTTAACAACCCTCTGGTAGGCTACAGATGTTATCCAGCATTTTTAAACAAAATCCAGTATTTTTCCAGTATTTTTAAACATAATCTTTACACATCTACTAGACATTTGCAAGGAGCTAGGACTTTATTGGTGCCCAAAACAGAGAAATATATTTAAGAAAGGAGGCGTAATAGTTTTAGGACTTTGAGTACACGGCTATGTGTAGAAAGGGATGATGTGTGTGAGGATTTAATATTTTATTGGAATAAGCAGCTAAGATGTAAAGTCTAAATGAGACTCATTTTTGGGCCTATTTAAGGGCATCCACTCACCACCTCCTCTGCCCCCACGGAATCCTCCTCCACCTCTGCCTCCGCGGTCCCCGAAGCCTCCTCTACCACGGCCCCCAAAACCACCTCGGCCGCCACCGCCGCCACCACGTGGACTGAAACCTGGAAATTGAAGGAAATCAGGCAACACTGAGAAAACCCGTGTTGAAAATATATTCATAACATGACAAGGTTCTTAGGTACAACAACTATTAGATCCAACATTCTTTCGTATTGTGTCAAAAAACCCGCTGATAATTTTAAATGGCATATAAAAGTTACCGGTCAAGTACATCTTCACATACAAACACAAAATGCTAACCTAAAGAGCTTGAACGAAATTTCCTTCACACACCACTCGAACCTTCATAATGTAACTTTACTAACTGTCTATACCTGGCCATCAAGTAAATAGATCCCCACAACGTGGAAGTACACAAACCATGTAAAGTTCTACCATGGTTTCAGTACCACATGGTCCATGCTAACGTTAGAATCGAGACCACATGGCTACCAGGTAACGTTATGTTGCCCATCCATATTTTCATATACGTCGACTTAACAGGATGATAACGAAGCTACAGCTGACGACTGACAAAACTTCGCTATTCCATATTTCACTGAACGCAATTTATACATGTCTATACCACCAAAGTGCACACGTGGGAAACATTAGCTAACCTAGCGTCGAAGGCTAATCATCCGGCTTTACCAGATTACCTGCAACATGTGCGACGCAAAACGTGAAGGTAAACAAATAGGCCCAAATCAGTAAAATCACACATTTTAATTTTTAAAGAGAACATACACATGCAACGGTATTTTTCATATTGGCCTGCTAATAACGCCACTGGCAAATGTGAAACCAACACGCTTGAAGTTGTAGATAGACCATTTTCTCTACACAACGTGATTAACAGATGAGGAGATTTTTGGCTGACATCTTAACATGAAATTGTAAATGCTAGGTAAATTCTCACACAAAAAATAAAAAGGCTTTCCCACTTACCTGGCTTCATTTCTCTTAATTAAACTTTAGATCCAGCCGTTGCCCGATTAACTCCGTACGCTTGTTCAGCTAACTCTCACATGCAGCCAGCTGTATGCTGCCTGTAGGTCAGAAACACAATACTACCCATGGTGCATCACGAAATTGTTGGTTATCCAGATCACAAATTGGCCTGTATCGCCACCTAGCTTGGAAGCATTGCAATAGCAGCGCTTCGCAGTCAAGTGATTTCACAAGGTGGTCTGTATGGTGAAGGTACAGATTGCTTTGTCGCCTCTGTCGTTTTTAGAGGAAGAACGTATGTTGTATGGCGTACATGTAAATTATTTCATCCAATGCAAACTTTGCATAGTCTGTTGATGATCTGTAAAACGTAAAGGATTGTGTGCTAAAACAAAGTATGATTCACACCTTTAGGCCACATACCATTAACTAGAAAAACACTCGGAGAGCGCATACTTCCACGAAGGCAATGTAACCAGTATACAATACCGCAATACAAATTCCAGACAGTGTTCCGGATTATCAGCAAAATGTAATCATCTGTTTCTTGTTTTAATACCAAAGTTGTCCGAAAATTTCATCCAAATCCGTGCAGCACTTTTCGAGTTATTTTGCACACAGAGAAGCAGTCAGACAGACAAACGCCGGCGAAAACAACCTCCTTAGCGGAGGTGACTCTATGTATAAAATGGACAGTCTCAACTGTGCACTGTTATAGTTTGGTATAGTTAGAGCATTGATAAAGTGCAGGGGATGGACAATCTTTTATTGGTTCATAAGCATATGTTAAATAATTTGTTAATGATTTCACACAAAACAAGACATTGCAACATTTAATGAAAATCTGTACAAATAGAAAAAACCCATCTTGAACAAAAAAGTATAAAAATGCATGTGCTATTTGACCAGTAGATGGCGCACTTCATTCACATTGGATACTGAAGCGCTGCAACCAGCGCGTGCATGACAAAATAATATTAAAATTGAGCGTAAAGTAGTCATTAGTCATGTGCGTTATAGTAGGCTACAAGCAAATTCTCTCAGACAATCTGAAAGTAACTGTGTTTTGGCACGATGTAAAGGGAAGAATATGGTAAACATTTGACCTCGTGATCATCAGTAGGCTAAGTATCATATTTGGGTTGACTGATTTTTTGTGTGCCTTTTATCATTATTATGATTTAGGTAGGCCTAAGCGGAAAGAATTTATAGGCTATTCCGAAAACACAAAAGACTTAAATGTTTTTAAAGTAATGCCAGTTAGCCAAGTTCAACCCTTAAATATAATCACCTTTTCTCAGGATCTTCTGCTCACTTAAGCTATTTTGACCCATTTCTATTTGTTTATAAAGTGTATAGAAAGATTGTGGATTAACTGAGCTGTACCATTGACCATTAACAAAAACACACAAGGGTAAATACAATATGCTTACCTCTATAATGGAAGTGATTTAATAATAATAATAATAATAATAATAATAATAATAATCATTGCTTGTCCAAATTGTGCAAAAGCCATCATGGTCAATGTCAAGAGAACTAAAGTTTAATTAGATTTAAATGATAAACACGGTGTAGACAAGTGAGTTAGGTTGTATGCCTTATTACATCCAAATGTTATAAGCCCTAGCTAACTGCTCTCAGCATAGCTACCTCAGTAACCCCAGATCGGGGAGTAGGAGGATGACGTGGATGTGATTCATACATCCATACATGTCATTCAAGTCTGCTGTCTGTTTTGTTCACGTCTCCATTGCTGACAGTCTCACCGTCCACCTCATCCTCGAGTGGCCTCTGCCCTTCTGTGTCACCCTCATCGGTGTCAGGCACGTCTCCTGGCTTGAACATCCCCTCCACGGTGTCGTGAGGGGAAAGTGGTGGCAATGGGATGCACTCTCCCTTCTTGGCCAGCTCAGCTAGCTCATGGGCAGAGCAGGTGGGGGTTGGGGTAGGGTAGGTGTGGTGGAAGGTGTCGTAATCCACCTCGTAGAAGCCCTCCTCCAGGGAGAGGACAGGGGTGAAGCGCTCTCCCCACAACACCTCTGAGTCCAGGTATGAACTACGGGCCTGACAGGTCATCCCTACAGCAAGGTAGAGAGAGAGCGAAAGAGTAGAGTAAGGAAGCATGGCAAACATGAACATATCAAAATGTACGGTACTGACATAATTAAATTGTAGTATAAAAATAAATGCCCAGCAAGCTATAGTAAATGAAACTGTTTAATTACTTTAATGTGTTTAGAGAATGGCTGGTAAACCATTATATTGATTCTTCAAGTTTCTCTCATGTGTTTAGTGCTTGAAAGGCACAGTGTATGTGCACATAAAAGTAGGAAGGGGTAAAGCTGCTTCTGAGATTTTTGCTGGGAGGAATTTAGCTCTGCTTAAAAAAATAACTTTGGAATATTAGAGGCTTTGGCTGGATATGTTTTAAGTGCTCTGATAAAAGATTCAGGAGAATTGCTCTTGTTGGCTTTCACTGCAGCAACACAGTACATGCATCTGAACCCAATTGTATGTCAAAAGGTTGTAACTCTGTTGTTGTGAGCTTATAAAGCCTGTACACAAGAAGAGAACAAATGACTGGATGGTAAGAGCACCACAAAATGAAACTGAAGCAGGCCCTATCAAACAATACGAATGTTTATTCTTTTTATGCTTTGTAAACAAACCATTGCCTCACATATACTGCTGAATATTTATGTGTGCAGACTGCCTATAAATAGCATGCGTGCTTCTTCTCATCTTCTGCTCAACTGAACCTTGAAGAGCCATGTCAATTACTCTACGTATTACCCACATAAGTAAACAGACGAGCCCAAAGATCACAGAGGCATAAAAAACATAAAGTCAGACACAGACTGAGCAAAAAGCACACAGGCACATATGTGTACTCAGATACAATTACCAAGATTGCCCAGAGTGATGCAATGATAATCTATGTGATGGGTGATTCACAGACACTGCTGTTCCTGAGGCAGTGAAAATTCTTTGAATAGCTCATCTTTACTACCGTAAGATGGTAGCCCTTGTTCTTGTTTTTAATACTTATTCAAAAGAGCATGATGTTCTTTAGAGGATTTTTTTTTCTCTCAAAAGGCGAACACTGCCACTATCATTTAATTTCAGGAGAAAATCCCTCTTTATGAAATGTCAGGAACGACAGCCATTCAGTTTCATTTATTCCAAGGCCCTTGCAGATTGACAGACAATAAAAAGAGCTGTATTATTACACACACACATTGAAATCATAGCTGGGTTATGGCGATGGCGATGTTCAAAAGAGATTTCATGCATTTTAGTCAACAGTGAGAGGCACTGATGGGAGTTATTTTCATAACAAGTTGACTGATTCCTCCCATACATGGATCCAAATTTGGCTTACCAATAGACCAGTGCAAAATCACAGTTGTAATATGCCACATTTAGTTTTTGGTTACAATTGCTTAATTGGGTATATAACCAAACCTTCATAGTTCACAGTCTAAATGACTACATGATTTTCTTTTCCCAAAGTGATATTTTTTGCATGAAGTGATAAAACTTCTTTACTTCTTACTTTTCTGCAAATTGAAAGTAGCCTACAAAGCAGAGAAGCTTAAAGATAAGAAATAAGGCTTATCTGTGGCACCCACTCTGGAAAGTGAGTCAGTGAGAGGAGAGAGTGGAAGAGATGAGAAGAAAAGGGGTGTGGTTATTTGATCACAATAGGTGAATTCAACATTACCTGACTTTATCAAGCCAGCTGCAGCCATGTGCAGCCCGCAATGCATTCTGGGTTGAAAGCCCTTTCATATTACCATCCCATTGTTTAATGTTGCCATTTTCAACCCAAAATGCATTGCTGGCTGCAGGCTGCTGTAGCCGGTTTGATAAAGTCTTTTGCTAGACTATTGCAAGGCCCTCCTAACAGGTCTTCCAGCCAGGGCTCTGGGACCACAAGAGACGATCCAGAAATCAGCTACACCTCTGGTTTCCAACCAGCCAAAAAGAGCACTTGTCACACCTCTGTTCATTGAGCTCCACAGGCTACCCTTAGCTGCTCGCACCAAATTCAAAGCGCTAATGTTGGCTTTCAGGGTGATTGATGGATCTGCTCCCATCTTCCTTAATACCCTCTTGAAACCCTATGTTACCCCCCAGCCACTAGGTTCCTCCAAGGAAGCACTGCCAACACCTTAAACAGGTCAATCCAGACTATTCTCATCTGTTTTTCCACGCTGGTGGAATGACCTTCAAAGTACTAATAGAGCAATGGATACCTTTTCCACCTTCAAGAAATTCTTGAAGACCCAGCTCTTCTGAGAGTACCCTTTTGCTTAAAACTTCTAACTACCTGTCATGCAATTACAATGCAACCCCCACTCTCTCTCTCTCTGCTGTACTTTTACCACACTCCAGCACTTTTATCTCCTGACAATTATTTCCTGTTAGCAAGTTGCACTCTTAGTAACGTTTTTAATGGTGTTGTAGCTTGAATGATAATCCTCTTTCTGTAAGTTGCTTTGAATAATAGCGTCTGCTAAATGCATAAATGTCAATCTAAAGTCAGGTAATGTTGAATTTGCCTTTTATGAGTCCCATTATAGGCCTTTCCTTGTCCTTTCCTCAGCTTCTTAATTTCCCTCAGGCAGCCCTATTGACAAATCCTGGGTTTCCTTCCGCAAACAATCATCTCAAGAGTCCTTGGCCCCTTCCAGTCAAGCATTGGAACCAAGCACAATAGCTAAGGCAATTAGCAAGGTGTACTTGGAGCTCATGTCAAGTGTAGTCACAATTCACACTAATTAGTGATCTGCACAGAGCCTCCACAGAGATTCCTGTGGGAAGTAGCTTGTTTCCCCATAGGAGGAAATTTGTCTATAGATGCAGGTACACCTTTGCAGTCACAAACAGAAATGATGGTCATTAATTTCTAGCAAGTTATCTAAGTATTAAAGGTCAGTTGGAAAAGCAGTATGGGAGAGAATTGTCTTCCACCTTGCTCTCCAATCAATATGTTTGTGCTGTAGGCCGTATGTCTACTTAAGGTCAAGAGAGATGAGATGCCAATCTTTGAACACCACTCTTTGAACACAGCCAAAAAGGCCAATAAAACATGCTTTCATGAAACCCCCACATCTGGGAGAACAATGCATATTCTCAATATAGACGCAAATAAAGCATTCAAGTGGTCACTCACCAGTGGCTTCTACCATTCCCTCAAGGATGACCACAATTTCAAACTCCTCCCGTGTCAGCTGTTCTTGGGAGATCTCCCAGAAGGGGCTGGAGGCATTGATCTCATGACAGATGATGAGCGGTGACACGAGGAACAGTCGGTCGTCCCCTGTGTCGAAGCCCACGTTGATGTCTGTCTGGTTCAGCGGGATGAACTCCCCTTCCTTGGTCTGCTTGGAGCGGATGAGCTTGGCTCGGATTGAGGCCTCCACGATGTGCGAGTTGCGCAAGTCCCCGACACGGAACATCAGACACAGCTTGTTGTCACGTACGGAGATGACGGCCGTGTGGGAGAACATGAGCGTCTCGGCACGTTTCTTGGGCTGCGAGATCTTAACAAACATGCAGCCCACCATAAAGGCATTGACAATGGACCCAAGGATGGCCTGCACCAACAGCAGGATGATACCTTCTGGGCACTTGTCAGTGATGACCCGATAGCCATAACCGATGGTGGTCTCTGTCTCGATGGAGAACAGAAATGCAGAAACAAAACCATTGAGGTTGTTGACACAGGGTGTCCAGTCACTGTCGTCGGTATGATCCAAGTCTCCTCGGATGTAGGCAATGAGCCACCAGATAAGGCCGAAGAACACCCAGGTCGTGGTATACACCAGAGTAAAAACGAGAAGGTTGAAACGCCATTTCAGGTCCACCAGCGTTGTAAAGATGTCTGTTAGGTAGCGGTAGGTCTCCCGCACGTTGCCGTGATGCACGTTGCACTTCCCATCCTTCTCCACGTAGCGCTGACGCCGCTTCTTTACTGTTCCGGGGGGGTCTGGTGCTCCTCTGACCGCCTCTACCACCATTGTACGATCAGTAGGTACCTGTTTGTGTCATTGTGTAGACAAAATGAATTCAGCTTAAACAAGTTGGTGTAGTTTGCAGTGCATTATTTCCAAATTAAACAGTAATAAATAATAGTGAATCTGAAAAGTTAAGAGTAAGCCTGAATATCTTTTGCCATTGTGAAATAAATGGAAAGAACAAATCTTGACAGCATGCTAGCATGACAGCTCATTACAGACAAATCATCATCAGATTGTGCAGATAAGAGCACATTACTTCCATTAGACACAAGAGTAATGACAGACAGTGCCTGTCCCAGACAAGGAGCTTTTTTTCCAATGTTGAATGGCATCACCTTGTCTTTATGGTCGGTCCATTTCTTTGGCAACTTGATACCCTGTTTCTCCACATCCTGTCCTAAGTGGCCCTTGAAATTGCTCATGGCCTGGAAGCCTTTGGGGGCCACAGTGGGGGATGCTAACCTAATAGAGTATCAGGAACAGTCACACTGAAAAGAAGGAAAAAAAAAAAAAAAACACAGCACATGTTTAAGCAAACATCCTGATAGACAATTCCAACAATACAAGCATTTGGACAAAGCACTTAGAGATTGAACTGGGTTTTCTCACTTGTAATTTAGAAACTTCTTGAAACATTTTAGGCCTACCCACAGCATGAAGTGCATTGATTTTTTTTACCTCTATTTCTGTTTCTGGTGTATCACTTCCAACCTTCTGCTGCCCTGAGTGCTTTGTTTGGTTTAATCGAATGTACTGATCTTTAGATATCTTCGCAGAGTGTAAGTTTAAAGCCAGGATGGAGTGCTAAATCAGTTAGAATGGTTTATTTATGGAGGCAACGAAAGCCCCCGTCTGGGTCAGTAGTTCAGTATTTTATTGGCCCTGAGAGATTCATCCAATTCCCGGGACATTTTAAAGGTCTCACCAGTGTTTGGTCAGGCTACACACAGAGGTTGGCAAAGACAGCAGGTCCCATGGTTCATTGCAACCAGGCCAGAATCTCTGTTTTAATTGTGTGATCTGTCACAGCTCCTACATAGAACCCCCACATCTTGAGCGAGCTCAGCAAGCAGCTCTCTGCATCAGCACCTTGTTATGCCTTCCCGTTTGACTCTGGGTCGTCTTGTACTACACTGCAGCCGAAACGCACTCAAGTGTTGCATTTTTGCCATCAATCAGGTTACCTTAAAGCTTCAAAGTAAACACACACTATTCATCAATGCCAGCAATGGCTTTATTCCTCTGTGGTTGTTAATAAGGCACATATACACTTCAGCTGCACAATGTCTTGCACAGACACACACACACACACACACTTTCAATATCTCTAAATCTAAATCTCTAAATAGATTAGAGAATGTGCTTTGATCACTGTGAATTATATGCTTTTTCCTGCCAAAATCACTCCAGGGATATCAGCTACATTTCCTCTACATAGAGGATTTATTGGCGTGTGTCTGCATTTACTGCTGGACTGGTTTCTCAGATAGAAGACACTGAGGTTTTTGTGAGCAGATTGATTGCTGAATTGTAAATTTCGCTCTCTGTGTTTCCTTTGGCATTAGTCTTATTTGCAGCAATCCCTGTGTGAAACAGAGCTGGTGTTTAAGCTTGTGTACACAAGATAATGTGTACTTGGACTGCAGTTTCATTATGCCACTGACAGCTTTCATGTTTTCTCCTGTAGCTCGTTGGATGAAGAATGATACCATTCTGAGGTTTCTATGCCTGATCACACATGGTGTCAGGGGTGCTATCATATGATTTAAAGTAATATTGCCAGACTTGGCACGTATTAGAGATGTTGGCCATGCCATTGGAGGTGAGTAATTATGCATAGTGTGGACTACACAACAATAGAGGCTGGTCCAGTACTTGTGAATCAATATTGGAAGCATATTTAATGTGTGTGTACAAAGGCACTCGGGGTGTCTGGGGTTCTCCCCAGGTAATTTTTGAAAAAAATAGATGCAATTTCCTGCATTCTGGTGCATTTTAACAGGTTGTTACATTGTTTTTTTATAGCAATTAATTCAATGGCTTACCTGATGCCACTGTATATTATTTGAGTGCTCCAGGTGAGGTATAAAGCTTTTGATTTTGCACCAAAAAAGTACTATTGCCAGCTAACACCAGGTTGCAAAGTAGTATTGCCACGACAATACTGGCAATACTGACTGATGGCAGTCCCGCATGGTGAAGTGATGGAACGAATGTTGTTTGCCCAAAATATCCCGCCAGTCTCCCCAGTGCTGCATGGGGAGACCTTCTGCCCTTACCCTCCCTGCCATTACCCCTCCCCACACACACACACTCCCCATCCATGGTACAGGTGGGTGCAGGTAGAGAGAGAGAGAGCCAGGAGTCAGTCATTCATTAACCTGCACACATGGAGGCGTTATTAGCCAGGGCTCTGTTGGGGGTAGGCGAGGGCAAGGAGGGGGCAGAAAGAGGGACAGACGGAGGCAGAAGGAGACACGCCAGGACTCCACAGCTATTCCTCAGACTCACTGTAATGACCATATGAACCCTATGGAGGTGGAGGCCGAGGAAGAAACAACCTTGAGGATAAACCACAAAGAGCAGCAATGGGTGGTGGTGGTGGGAGGTGGCGCAGGGCAAACAGGGAGTGAGAGAAAGAAATATATGCTTTGTGGCTCAGGTTTGGGAAATACGCAGATACATCTCTGGCTTTAATTGTAATTTGAAAGCAATTTAAAGAGCTCTAGAGCAAGACAGCCCACTGAAAATTCACAGGATTTTGTGCAAAAGAGCGAATACATTATTAGGAAAATGATTCTCAAAAACGGAAACAAAGCCATTTTGTCGCTGCTATTCTTACTGACGTGAAATTATATTTAGCCACTTGGTCATTGCATTAGAATATGGTGAAGATAAATGATTAAAGGTTTTGAAAACTAAACATTTTACAACAACTTTAGTATTGCATTGCTTCTGGGGAATTAAACAAACAAACAAAAAAAAATCCTCAATATTAATCTCCAACAGGTCCTCCAACTGTGATGCCATGACACCACAGATAGCCGTCTGTGGTCCACAGTGAACAAACCCAATAAGGGGGAAGTGATGAGCAAAGGAAGGGGGTCAAAGTGAAATGTCACCAACTGGACCAGACAGACGATGCTCATCCACCCGGCTGCCTCCTCACAAGAGCCTCTTCAGAAGAGTCACTGGTTCCTTGACAAGTGACATTGAAAAGGACCACATAATACAAGTGACTGACTATACTGACTGTAGTACTGACTATAGGACTGACTGTATACTGACTATAGGACACACAATACAAGTGACTGACTATACTGACTGTATGACTGACTATAGGACTGACTATATACTGACTATAGGACACACAATACAAGTGACTTACTATACTGACTGTAGGACTGACTATAGGACTGACTATATACGGACTATAGGACACACAATACAAGTGACTGACTATACTGACTGTATGACTGACTATAGGACTGACTGTACACACAATACAAGTGACTTACTATACTGAGTGTAGGACTGACTATAGGACTGACTACATATAGACTATAGGACACACAATACACGTGACTGACTAGCTATTTGTCTGCTTGTCATTCTGTGTCTCTCTCTCTCTCTCACACACACACACACACACACACAACGTCCCTGCTTGTTATTTTCCTTATTTCTATTTTCTCATTTGATCTCTTTGATAATTGGTGATGTGCTGTCCAATAAAAAAAATAACTGGGGACTATAATGAGTTGGATGGACTTTTTTTTTTGTCCTGACAACATGAATAATACAGTGGGGGACACTATAGCTCCCACTCCACAATCTCAGAGTATGATGTCAGCAGAGCAGGAGACTCTTCAATCGCAAGAGTTTAGGGCCTGAATCAGTGGCAAGGACTCCAGGCTTGAAAGGCATGGATGATGCAGCTTTAGGTAAAATAATTATCCGAACACCCCCTCTGAGTGTTGTAAAGGGGAGCTTAGGATAGAGCTCTAGACTGTGTTGATTCTATTTCTGTCAAAAATCATTTACATAACTATTTTTTTTTCAGCTGCTTGTACTGGAGACTATGACTATGTAGAATGATATTGCTCAGTAATGTTCTGGCCTTTGAAATGGCCTGGAGTTCAGCTTTCATTTGTGGTAAACTGCCCTCACTGATGCACATTGACATTATGCCTCATGGACAAATTATGCAAGGATTTCAAAACATGTGCCGCACAAGGAATTTCTCCCCAAAGACCGGTTGAACTCCAGAGCAATACGTTAACACACTTTGACGTTGGAACATGTCTGGAACATTCAGAAAGGTCATTTGGTGATGAATGGCCTTCTGTTGCCATTGACCAGTTGAAATAGGTGAAAGGGATCACAAGGCTGTTTCCATGGCCACAACAGTTGTTTAAGACAAGCTGAGGCTAGTTTAGATACAGTATGGCTCCCTCCAAAACAGATTCTGGAAAGTGAAATTACTGTATAGTCAGAGACAAGAAATTGTATCAGGAAATCCACATGTGTATTTTCCTCCCTGAATGTAGATTTGCAGTGTGTGAACAAGACTGAAAGTATTATAAATAAGTTTCCATTTCAACATTCTTGAAATGTTCTTTTATTTATATGTGTATAACATGCTATGTTTTGTTACATTACAACAAAATGTGTATATGTTTTGGCCGATGCATGAAAATTGTACACATTTAGAGAGGTGACAGGAATGTGCTGTTATGCCAACAAGCCTCTATATTTGGTGGAAATGTGCTCCGAGAGAACAAGCACTCATTAAATTCAAGAGCATTTGGGCAAAAGATTTTATTTACGCCAGAGTGCATCCTCGAATCGCCCACTTAAATTACGGACTCCTCTCTCTTTGGTAATTTTACCCATCAATGTCTCTGCCCTCAAATTAGGTAACAGCTACACAGAGAGAAGGAAGAGATGGGGGAGAAGAGCACTGGAACAAAAATAGACCTGTTTCCAAGCCTTTGCTTTTTGCTGATGTTCCACCATTAGGCTGTGCACACAGGGCAGGTAGAAGTGTGGATATCTCCAAGTCTTAGCCTTACTCTCCAGAGACACAAAGCCACACATAAAGTTGGAATCCTGAAAATTACTTGTTTTTTTTTTTGTTACAATTTCAAAGACTCTTCTGAGGCCCATTTACAAGATTTTAGGTCTCTATAAACTATCACTGGTCCCTTGGGAACACAAACAAAAAAAATGTTCTCAAGAGAACTCCAGCATATTCCCACTTTTCTCTGTATGTACTGGGGGGAGGAGTGTTAATTACAGCCTAGGGTCATGTTCCTCTTCTGTCTTACTTTCAGTGTTCCTTTTTTTCCTGCATTTTCTTCTGCTCTGTCGGTCTTCCTCTCCAGCCTTTCAGAGACTTGTATGGGTCTCTAATTGGAGTTGCTGAATAACAAGCAAAGGGCCCTAGGTAAGCGCACTGGGAGACCAGGCCTTGCTATACCCGTCTGCCATTACTGACTCTATAGCCACCAGTAATCAGTAAGTCTTGCCTTGGGTTATGGGTCGCCTGTTTCTCATGGCGTCACCATTAAAGGCAATTTAATGAAATGTGGCGAGCAGACTACTCTTCTAGGAGACGATGTGTGGATGGATAGGAAGCTACTCTGGAGAGTGTTTGTTTCGGCCTGTAAGATGAGGGACACTTTTTCTATTGATTGCAGTGTCTATTCAATGCTACTTTGTGTTTGACCTTAATCTAATTTGCAGCTTGACCCAGTATTGCTTCAACTGGTCTCATGTCACCTGTTTTGTATTCGCATTTCATTCACAGCAAGAAGATGACCTCCGCTGTCATCACTAGGATGTATCTATTTCCTTCATCGCATAGTACTCTATTCATTCTCATCCCATTATCAAGACTCTTGGATGCTAAATGGAATGTTTCTGATTCAGTTTACTTGTTGGCCTAAAACCAGACAATGTGTCTTTGGCAAGATTATACATAGGAAATGAGCAACAACTACAGAATTGTGTGTCTGTTGTACACCTAGATGACCAATCAGAATGTGACACTGAGTTGTGCGTGAAAGTGAGAACATGGGTAAACGTTCATTGGAAATGCAATAACGTCTGTTGGAGTAGTAAGACAAGATGCTGCATCTGAATGGAGTTTATCAGAGATTATATTGACGAAATAGACCAGGCTAAAGGTTTACGCCTCATCTGCTTACCATGATTTGCTGACGGGCTCTATCTATCAAGCATTGCTGCATTTGTGAACAATAAGTTGATCAATAAAATCAATAAAATATGGACCAATGCACAATAGGATTTTTCTCTGTGTTTTTATAATGTAGCTATGTCACATGTATGCCATGTTGTGGAAGCTTAAGGATACCAGAATTCTATCTATCTATCTATCTATCTATCTATCTATCTATCTATCTATCTATTAGTTAAACCTTAGCCCAACTGCAATCCAGTGAAACTGTTATTGACCACAACAAATATTAAAAGCCATTTTTCCATTCTATTAGAGCTTCAACAACTTTATTTAACACTGTCCTAAAACCTGACAAACACCAGGTGTGCCCAAATAATTGTGAGACTGTGTGCACGGAGTATCCACAAGGCTTTTCCTAAAGGACAAAAAGGACAAGGCCAAAAGTGCCTTTTTGGAAAGCACTCAATTTACTGCTGCTTTGTGCGTTGTGAACCTGTTTAGATTTGAATCACACTGTGGATGTTGTTACCTTTTGGTTCTACCTGTAGTGGAGGACATTGAAAGCCATAATAAAAACAACAATATACAAAGATCCCCCATCCCTTTCACACACCCTGTAAGTATGCTAGTGTTGATATGAAAGCAAACCAATCATTTCTCCTCAAGTGTCTGTCACATAATTGAGGATTCTAAAATGAATGATACCTCCTTTGCTGTGAGTTTACAGAAATTTTGGAAGAAAGCAGGGTGTTCTTTTCCTCCACAACACAAACCACTCTACCTTTGGTGAGTGTGTCTGATAATTGAGTCTCCAAAGCGCATGTGCAGGAGGCACTACAATTTTTCTTTTTTTCTTTTTAAATAAAGCTACTAGTCATGCATGATTTCCATCCCTCCACCTGACCTCACCTCCACATTTCCACCCCCACCAGGGACTCTTATTTCCATGCTGATTCCACTTCAGTGCAGCTGACCAGAAGGTTACACAGCAGTCTAAATTTACTGCCACTGGGAAAACCAAGTACATTTTGCACACTGGCCTTCATCACAGCCACACTGGTGTGCCAAAGAAGTTATGCTTTTGGTGATTCAGGATTTTGAATGCTGATTTTCAATGGTCCTGGAACTATTTACCATCATACCCAATTTAAATTAAAGGGGACATTGAATGAATGAATTGAGTATTGTACCTTGTTCTGTTATGTCAAAATAGAATATATTTTTACAACTTTTTTTTATCAAAAATAGCTCAAGCGTAATCAAGTCCAGTTACAACCTTATATTGAGGCTGGGGAAGGAAATTGACCATTTTGACTAAATGGTGCATCTCTGGCAGCCACGATTGTACTACAATTGATTTGTTACATACGACATCACATGTAGACTTTCTTGTAATCTGTCCATTTTTAGTGATTATTCCAGTGTTCCAGGTTTAGTATCATCTTGTTTAACAAATGTTTTAAAAATAAAACATATCCTAAGTGGGCATGTAGTTATTAACATTGGTTGTGGTATCACTGTTACCTATGGCTGATAAGTAAGTAAGCGATAATAAGTTTAAAGCAACACTATGGAGTTTTGGGGTAAAACTGGTGCACTAGCTGCTACCTAAAAGACACAAAAGACACCTTCCACTGCTAGAACATGCTAATTGTTTGATGGAAAGACAGTCAGCAATGTCATGCTGTAAAGTTTTTTTCTTTTGTTTTGTGGTGGCCTACCACCCTACCTCCAAGCCAGAACTGCACAGTGCATATCCTGGTGGCTGGTGGGAATAGCACTTCATATGACTATATGCTATCCAATTTAATTTAGAGATGTTACCAAAACAGTTGTCTGAGACAAAGGATACCTGAAATAGTGCCAAAAAGTTACATAGCAGTGCATAACTTCTACAAATAGGTTAGTGCCTAATGTGTTTACTATTTAGCACTTTCTGAAAATGCATGTTGTCGTGTAATACAACCACATGTCATAGGCCTATAGCACACACACAGTTCACAGGAAAAGTCCAGTGTAAATCAACCCATATCTCTGTTGGTTTAGCTCACAAAGTGCTGCCTGGAATGAGAAAATTTGGTACTGAAGAGTGAAATGGCAGTTAATTCAGTTTCACTTTCTTGTGCCCCTTTAAGTTAGCACTAACTGCCGGGTTTGCAAATTCAGTCTATGTTGTACCGAATTTTCTCATTACGCTTCCAACAGGCAGCACAGGCAGCACCCAAGCAAACTGTTCCTATCACAGAATTATATGGTTACACAGAGGATTCCCTCATATTCCCTTGAAATGCATTCCCTTACATCAAGCACAAAAGGAGCCCAAATCAGACCCTGCTTTGATACCCTTTTCAAGTATTCAGATGTGAGCTATGCCCAGCAGACAAGACTAGAAAATTGAATGCCTCAATTATTCATAACCAGTGGATGGCCTCTATGGCTTTTGCCGCGAGTTCTATTTGTCATTCTATTCCACTATGGTGCCAGTGGACTTTCAGCAATGAGACTTAAATAGATTAGGGTATGTATAACAAAATGAATCTAATGACAGTGCAGTCAAGGTAATGCATTGGTCCATACTTGTATATATTTCAAGTTGATTACAATAAATAACTTAATTTAAATTCAGATTGTCACATAATTGTATGACCCTTTTTGATTTCCCTTTTGCCTAAAGCAGTAATAGCAACTTTCTCCACTTTCACATGCTTTCACAAAACTACTGATCCCTCTCCTTTAAATGAACACGGAGTGTGTCTTCTCTTTCACTTGTTCGACTTCCAAAATATCACTCATGACTTCCAAGGGACCCTTGCAGGTTTTCCCCATGATCTGACAAGCTAAACATGCTTATCCGTTTGATAACGCTTTGGGGCGATGACGTAGGTCCGCCTTAGGAATAATTGATATGGATAACAGCACATCTTCCGGACACGCTGCCCCCAGACACAGGCACTGCCGCCTGTCAGTTTTAGAATTATGAATTTACTCAACGCAGTAGGCTAAGTGACAAAGACCGCCTTAGCGCATTGTTTTGCCGCGCCCCAATGAATCCTAATTTGGATTGTTTACAATTAATGTTTGAGAACGATGTGAGGGATGGAAACCCCTCTGACATAGAAAGCACACTGTACAGATATTACGGGACTGTAGTTTACAACTATTGCATCGTCGTGCAAACTGAGAGTAGACCATGAATCAAACGCAGACTGTGCCTGTGTTGTGCGGGCTATTACTACACTCACGCAGGCATGTGACCCATTCATAAATTAAATTTGTCTTAAGTAAAAAGGTTATCCCAGACATATATAATATGCCCGACTGTCCACTATAAAAGAACACAAGACACAGTGGTGCATCAATCACACAAATTTGAGTAGACTCACTTTCACTTCAATGCACGTAGGCTACATAAAAACCTTTCCTTTCCTGGCAGAAAGTGATGGGCTGATATCCCACAACGATGACTGTTCCTACAAAATTTCGCGTCAGTGTGTAAAGTTTATAAGGCAACAACAAATTTAATTTTTTTCTCTCAATAATTTGAGGTTGCCTAGATCTTATGAAATGTTCAAATATTATAAGAAGCTAATGGTCTTATCAATAAACTACTACAGTATTATAAGATGGTCTATTTTGGGGTTTTCCATGTTGTTTAAGGTGCCTATATGAATGAATGAAAGGCATGCAACATGGAAACATAAACTATATAAATGAATAAAAACACGCTTTTACCCACAGTTGCATCATAATACGGAACTGTATCCCCTAGAGAGTTGTTTCAATTAGCGAAAAGAAAACCAGAATGCTGGAGCTGCTGGTCACCTGCACAGAAGTGTGTTGACACCTCGCCCGGACCGGAGCTCCTGGTAGGTCTCCAAATGTGGGATCATCTAAGTCCGCGCGCGCCAGCGGAACGTGTCCGTAGATCAGAACATTATTTTTTTCCGAACTGCTGCGATTGCTCTTACGGCAACTTTGACTTGTTATCAACGAATGTCCTTAAATGTCTACCCAGTCATGTCGCGTCTTGTTACAAAAAACACCAACTGGCCGGACAATGAGTCGCGATGTTGTTCCGTCAGGAGCCAGCCTACTCCTCGTCTCCAAACTGAGCCAGATTTAAAAATCGTAAATCACTAACATAGAGAAAAATTGACAACATAAATAAACAATGGGAATTAAACACATGGCTCATTGTGAACATTTCAAAAAGATCTACCTTTATATGGTCGAGACGGAGAAGGGCGCAACGACACACAAGCTAACGCGTAATGCAAATATCCCCTCCCCCTTTACTGTCGATTCGCGGACTGTGGCAGCATTTATGTGCTGGGTGTTGAGGGCACACGTACGCGCGCTGCACTGGCATCGTCATACTTCAAAGTGTCGCCCCTAATTCGTGCCCATGCTATAGTTCCTTTACACTCAGATATATAATAAACCGTAGAATATTTTTTTAGTATAAGTTGAGTAGATGCAACAGTCAGGTGGTGAAAAAGGAATTGAGCGAAATACAAGTACAATATATGTACAGTTGTAATACTGGGCCAGTTCTTTTGGTTAAGAATTTTTCATGCAGAATGAAGAATGCTTGCACATGAAGAATGATTTTAACGCAGTGTATCCACAGCAGGTATAAAATAGCCTGTAGGCCTACAAAGCCCTATCTATACAAGCTCTTTATCCACAAAAAATATAGGCTACAAATATGTTTTGAGAATAACTGCTCTATGAAATCATTCATTGACGGAGTGTTGGATGGAACCTGGGTGAACCAATACAATCTTTCACTATTCTGCCTTTGTGCGAACTCACACATAACACACATGTGTGTGCGCACACACACACACACACAAAACAAATAGTTGGAAGCATGCAAGGTAATCACAGATGGGGTGAGGAGAGCACAAGCACCCCACTGACTATCAGAGAGGGGTAGTGGGGATGTGGCACTGACAATCTATCAAAGACAGGGCATGCACACGTGAACACACACACAGACACACACACACACACACACACACACACACACACACAGAAGCACAAGTAGGACAAAGAGGTCACTAGCATGACAATCTGTGTCTCTCTGTGCCTGACTGAGCACTGATCTTAGTAAGCCACACTTCAGCAGAGCGGAGAGAGCAGAGTAGGAGACGAAAGGAAGTGTGTAATGCCCCTTCCTGTGCCCAGGTACTGTAAGGATTAGAACAACTCTCATCACGGCTTCTCAAACAGGACAGCCTCTCTCACACTCCACTCTGGCACAAGGCAAAAAGTGATAAAAAGTGAGTTTATCATCATTATGGCCAGTTGTAATGGATAGTTTTGTATGCATTTTCATTTGATGCGGGGGCTAATTTTCAAGTCTTTTCAAGTGCCCAGACAAATCTGACATAATCAGGTGAACAACTGACAACAGCAAAAACGAGAGCATTTTTGTTCTCTGAGATAATAGGCAAAGTTGTATATCGTCTTTCTTTGATGTGAATTCCCTTCAGTTGTCATATTTATGGAGTAAAGGCCATGAAATGCAGGGCGGGTGTTTTTTTTTTCTAGACGTAGACAAATGTCTGCGTGAGTGTGCAGGTTCACATGGAAATAAACAGTGCCTTAAAGGAGGACGACAGCCCAAGGTCTGGTAGAGCCATGACGAATGATAACAGCTTTTCATGACATCAGCAGAAGGCGTCCCACTTCTCAGCGTCTTGAAGAATTTCCCAGTCCTGCAGCAGCATCGTTTAGTGGGGTCAGTTTGTGGCTGACCCCACTAAATGATGCTGCTGCAGGGCTACAATCTTTCATAAACTAATTCTCAGGAGACCATAAAACATTCCCTTTTGTTTTCATGCAGCACCACACGCACGTGTTATTCATGTGAGCTGCTAGGAATAAATATTGTCCCTAATTCATAAATAGTCCTAACGGTGCAGAGGCATCATCCGGTGTGCTGTCGTCTCATGGTAATATCGATGTGTCATACTTTATGAAGCCTGTAAATATCCTTTCCGGGGCAGGAGATTCTATTGTCAATGGATCAGCCCGTGCCTCTTTCAGACTAACAGGAGAAAAGGGTTTAAATCTCAGGAGCTGGTGTGTGAGTCGCCAGGGGAAGAGACAAGAGAGGAGGGGCAGCATCAGTGACATGCCCATCTTCTTTCCCCTCTCTCTGCATGCCCATCACATATGCCTCATTATAAAGGGGTGAAGGGGGTCTTCCAGGGGCTACATTAAGGTTCAAATGAGGACCATCTCTCTGAGGTCATTGTTAATTTTGTTAATTATGGAGGGAGAGGAGTGGGCATGGAGAATGGACAATGCCTGTCACGAGATAAAGAAACTAGAGAGGGAGAGAAAGAGAAAGAAAAAGTGTGTGTGTGTGTGTGTGTGTGTGTGTGTGTGTGTGTGTGTGTGTGTGTGTGTGTGTGATTAAGTGTTTGTGTGTGTGTGTGTGTGAGAGAGACAGAGAGGTCAGGAGGATAGATAGATGGTCATTTCCTGCTCAGACTACAATAATCTCAAACATATAATATGGAACAATGTATAATATGGAACAATGCACCATCTCTGTATCAGAACTAATTTGACTCAGCAATGACCAGCAGTCATAGCCAACCTGCAATAATTCCCAATGTTCCTTTGGAAATTAATACAAAAAAGGCTCTGTGTGTGTGTGTGTGTGTGTGTGTGTTTGAGAGAGAGAGAGAGAAAGAGAGAGAGACTTGTGATGGCACATAACTTGGGGTGGTATTGCCCTGAGTGGCAACACTTTTCATTGTTATAAAATGGGGGCGCTTCTGGGTGAGCCCCTGTCTTCTAAATTACCCCCAAATAACCCGCTGCCATGACTGTACATGCTTAAATGACAAAAATGAGTATATTAGTCTCAGCCTTCGGGGGGGTTCCTTTGAATGATTTGGAGCGTTTTTTTTTCCAGCAATGCTGTCGCAGAGAGACGTATTGCCCATGACGAGGACAGGCGCCGAGAGAGAGGAGGAGAGAATGAGAAAGAGAGACACACAAATGGGAGAAACTGGGGGGAGGGGTGCCTAAAGAGTTTGAAGCCAGGGCAGATGGCCGCACACAACAGCTGTGAGCAATGAGTTTCATCTCCAAAGATCGTTATAATGCTGTAATGCTGTAATTGCAACAATGACCTTCCAAGCAAGACATTTTACTCGGGAATCTGATCCGGGCTATCGCTGCTCCCAGATCCCAGATTTTGTTTTGTTTTGTTTTTGTTTTGCCTCCATCGGATTGATCTCTGGTTTCCACACAGTTTTTGATCATTATCTCGCTGGGAGGTGATCTTTCAGACATACCAGTGATATGCCCCCATTATAAAAACATACCAGTGACATGCACCCATAATAAAAACAATGGATGGTTTACCACTGAACACACTGAGATGCTGAGCAGCCGCACAGGGGCCTTTTCTCTTCTGGCTCTAAATGCACCTTATCATCTAGCTGCAAAAGGCTACAGTGTCTGTGAGTGCACTGGAGCGAACATTCTGTCCCCTGGTGCCTTCAACAGTTAGTTGTACTTGCACAGAGTAGTCTGGTTTGGTTTGGGGGAGCTGGTCCAAATTTATTCAAGCATTAGTGTCTGTGCAGAGTTGTGCCTCAAAGGAGGTGGAGGGTGTGGGTTGGCAGTGTGTGTGTGTGTGGGGGGTGGACTCCTCGAACAGTAAAGGTTAATGAATGAGGAGTCAACTTGTCAACGTTGGCATGCGTGTGTGAACACAGTGGAACTGGCCCATTAAAAAGGCCAGACAGGCTGCGAGGGGTGCATGTGTGGGAGTTAGTGCTGGTCAGGCCACATGAAAACAAATCTGGATGAGGCAGAGCCTGAGAAACACGCAGTGGCAAAAAGATGGAAGGAGAAGAGAACACTGAGCAGGGAGAATTATGGCGCTCTGAGACGAAGAAAAGGGCCGGTGACCACTGAGCTCTGAGACGAAGATAAGCCGGTGACCACTGAGCTCTGAGACGAAGAAGAGGCCGGTGACCACTGAGCTCTGAGACGAAGGAGAAAGCAGTGACCACTGAGCTCTGAGACGAAGAAGAGGCCGGTGACCACTGAGCTCTGAGACGAAGGAAAAAGCAGTGACCACTGAGCTCTGAGACAAAGGAGAAGCCGGTGACCACTGAGCTCTGAGACGAAGGAGAAGCCGGTGACCACTGAGCTCTGAGACAAAGGAGAAGCCGGTGACCACTGAGCTCTGAGATGAAGGAGAAAGCAGTGACCACTGAGCTCTGAGACGAAGGATAAGCTGGTGACCACTGAGCTCTGAGACGAAGGATAAGCTGGTGACCACTGAGCTCTGAGACGAAGGAGAAAGCAGTGACCACTGAGCTCTGAGACGAAGGAGAAGCTGGTGACCACTGAGCTCTGAGACGAAGGAGAAAGCAGTGACCACTGAACTCTAGACGAAGGAGAGGCCAGTGACCACTGCTCTGTCTCTCACTCAAGTTTTCATCAAACAGCAAAACGTAAGAAAAGGACACATCTCCAGGACACAGGAGTATTCTTCATTTGCAGTACACATTCTCCCTCTCACTGTCATACACACACAAGCACAAAGACACACTCACGCTTGAACAATAAGCACACACACACCACACACACACACACACATATCATACTTATGGGTACTTGTGTACGTGTCCCTGAAAAACACTCTCAGAGGGTGTTTGCACATATCTGAGGCTCTAGTGTACACACACATACACACACATGAAACCAATTACAGGAGGAGAGAAGGGACATCAAGATGAGAAATGGTCTCTTGTATATCACTACTTTAGTGCCAGCCAGTGATGGGCTCATTAAATGTGATGTGTCGCAGTAACCAGGTCAACCCGTCCTCTATGTATTCACTGTAAGCCACTACATCTCAGGCCATTATTTGTGCTGCCTAGGACGATATAATAATTGCCTAGTTTTCATCAATAGCGCATTACGGCCCACAAAGCGTCAACCAGACTACTCATGTTGTACAGTGTCTCTGTGCTACGCTCTCAATGCCTTCACTATGAATTTCTTCCTTCGTTTCTCTCTCTCTCTCTCTCTCTCTCTCTCTCTCTCTCTCTCTCTCTCTCTCTCTCACACACACACACACACACACACATACATACACACACATATGCACACACATACACACACACACACACACACACATACACACGCACACGCATATGCACACACTCGCACTCACACATACACACATACCTGTGCACGCTCACACACATACACACACACACACACATCTGTGCACCTGGGCTCAGTCTATTTTTTTCATCCCCTTTTAAAGGTATGAATATCAGCTGTAAACACAAGCAAAAACAAATCCTGGGCATTCCAAAACATTTCCTAAGTGACCCATATCGAGCCCATAGCATACAGACACACACACAAACAATATATGGGAAGAAAAAATGGCAAGAGAGAGGACAAGGCCTGTTTGTGTATTCACAGCGAGAGACCCATGTCTGGCCGGCACCCCTCTGTCACCTCCCACTTCCCACCACCACCCCTGCTCGCCACCTCCATCCCATCATCAGTGCGCTCTCAGCGACCAACAAGGACCGGGCAAAATTGCACGCATCCCCTGCCGACCAGGCACTCCTCTGAATCGATGTGATTCTGCTACTTTTCCAGAACGTTCTCCCGCTGGAGTGTGGCAGCGAGGCCACTGATTTGAAAGGCAAACTGCCCATTACCAGGCGTTCGGCTGTCTGGTGTTTAAGTGCATCCTCCCAGCTGCCGTACTGTTTCTGGCTTCTGCATGTAAATGCATGCTGAGACTTTCATGTGCTCGCACACACACATGCACTTCCACAGCACCAAGCCCTAAGTAGCTATCGTCAGAGTGACATCCGTGTGTGTGTGTGTGTGTGTGCCTTCATATGCATGGTAAAGGGTGCACGACGGGTGAGTGAATCACTGTGCATTTTGCATTTTGCACATTTGCATTATTTAGTTGACTTTATCTTTCGCTTCCCGGAGTGCGAGAGCACTCGAGTCCCTTCGCCCCCCTAATCCCCCCCACCCCCCACCCCCCCCATCCCCATGCCCACCCCCGTCCCCATCTCTTCTCCCCCTCAGCCCTGCATGTCCCTGTTTGTACCTTCTCTAAACCCCAGGCCTCTCCCTCTGAGAACACTTCAAAACAGGCCACTCCGCTGCTCCAGTGGTGTGCAGCCTGAGATCCACACATACTGACATACACACACACACTTACAACACTGCCTCCCCCAGGCCTGAGATAGGGCTGGCCTCTGCTGGACTCTGCATGATAGGTTGGTTTATGATTGTTCACTTTCTGCTCACTGGGCTTGCTACATCGGCTTGCTACATGGGGCTGGTTTCTTCTAAATCTATGCTCATTCACTAATGCATTTCTATGCATGCACAGGTGTCTTCTGTAGCCTACATGATTGCGTTCCACATTATACGCATGTTGTACTGTGTGGTTTACATGCATGCATATACTGTATGTAAGGCAAAAGATTTATACAATCTGAAGAGATGTATGTACATGTGCACATATATCTACATCTGTATGGATGTAATGCTGTTTAATGTAAAAATCTGAGTGATCAGTGCTCATGCAACATTCTATGACTTGCTGACTTCAGTGGATTCTTGAGCATTTGTCTCTTATAAACACACACACACACACACACACACACACACACACACATACACACACAGTAAAAAAAGCATGGTAGCAGCAGCAACTGCATAATCCTATAAGAACAGTATCTTGCCAACGTTTTACAGCAGACTATTAGCTTGGGTAGCTAATTCACAGAATGGTTACATAAATGCCAGTGTGTGGCCAGAAACCAAGATTTGCGTTCACAGCACAAATCAGGAACAGCAGCAAGCAGGCAGGCATGCAGGAGGCAGCACAAAAGCTAGAATCAACACCCTGAAGTCTGGAGGTATCGCTATTCTACCAGACACCTTAGAGATTTGCATTCACGACAGCCTACAGGGATCACTCGCATCCCAGTCACAGTTCTATCAACATTGTCAGGTATTCAGAGTGGGGACCACCTAAGCCACCTTCTGCTATTTTCAATTCAGCAGACTAGACAGGATAACACTTGGTGTGTGTGTGTTTGTGTATCTGTATGAGTGAGTGATGAGGAATCCGTTTGCAGGTGTGTGTGTGTGTGTTTTGTACTGTGACTGGTGGAGCAGGAGATTACGTCGTCAGTGTGTTAGATTTTCGTGAGTAGGACAAGCTAAGAAGGAGAATAAATGTAATGGCCTTGTCTAGCCTTTACAGCCGGCTAAAACAGACCAGGGACAAAAACTGTCTTGGTCTGACTTTCCAAAAAAGAGATGAAAGTATTTGAGGGACTCTATAGTAATGCTGATAGAAAAACACATGATGCAGCCTGTGCCCTACTGGTTAGAGGATTGGATTTGAAATCAAAGAGTGGTTCAATCCCTGATTGGTGGGAAATATGTGGGCGGTGAATGTCCACATCTACGGCTGAGGTGCCCATAGAGCAAGACTGGCATCTAACCCTTAACTGTGCCTTGGAAGCTGTAACAGTGACTGCTCACTGCTCTGGGCTGGTGTGTGTTCACTAACTGCAGATGGGGACAGCGCAGTGCTTTCATTTCACACAGAGATCGACGCTGTGTATACAGTTTGTACTGTACGCAATGTTGAGACAGGCTATAAAGGCCACCTGCAGACACAATGCTTGCTCCAAGAAACAAACTTACACAATAAGACAGGGTTCCTAAAATGCACCTGATGAAGATCATACGGGTTGAAATGTTGAGGAATAAAAATCACATTATGGTGTGTAGTTATTTTTTGTCTTTTTTTCCTAATGTGCACAGTATTTAAGAAAAAAAGTTAAATGTCAAACATGAAAACATCAAACTGGAGCCAAGTCAGTAGCAGGGCTTCATTACACTGTGGGCTGTCATCTTGCTGGTCATGCCTCTAGCACTGTCATGATGTCTGCCTGTGTGTGTGTGTGTGGGGGGGGGTGTGTCAGTCTGGTATGTGTGTGTGTGTTGGTCTGGTGTGTGTGTGTATGTCTGCGTGTGTGTGTGTGTGTGTGTGTCGGTCTGGTGTGTGTGTGTGTGTGTGTGTGTGTGTGTGTGTGTGTGTGTGTGTGTGTGTGTGTGTGTGTCTGAGTGTGAGAGACAACAAGAAGAGCTAGAGACAGACAGAGGAGTAGACAGGGATAGACAGAGGGGGCAGAAATGATAAATTTACCATAATTTCATGATTATTAACTGAGGTTAATACATGAATTTTATAAATTTGAGAGTGAGGGATATATACAGGATTGCATTTCGTCTCATCATTGTACTTGATCTGATGTGATTGTGATTCAGTAGGTAATGTTTAGTAAACTATGGTTAATACATGGGTGGGGTTAATACAAGGGTGAGGTCAATACATGGTTTTGTTTTTTTAGTTTGCATAGAACACTGACCTGAGGTTTATACATGGTGCGGTTTGGGAAATTACTGTAAACAATATTCAAAACTGCGGCTTTGAATCAGAGAGAGATAAACAGAAAGAGAATACAGAACATCACCATACAGTACACAGACACTTACCAGCGAGACAATGTGATGCACTTCTCATTTTATTCATCTCCCAATCACTCGCACTCTCCTCGATGGACTGTCAACGTGACCAGTGAGCATCTCCCAAGCGTCTAGTTTACTGCAAGGCGCATCTGACTCACTAGAGAGAGCATCAGTTAAGTTTAAATGCCAGTAAATGGGTGATTGTGGTCACAACTACAAGGTGGAGAGAGCTGGTGTTTACACGTGCCATCTCTAAATGTTAATCTCACTATTACAGTGGCAGGATTATAGCCATTTCCATATTCTGCCGTAAGGCACCTGGTTTTATAATGTGCTTTTCTTATTTATTAAACCATGTGATATCATGATTAAATTGCACTCAAGAATATACAAGCTGTCTCCCTCACCGTAATGTCTTTTTCTATGAAGCATATTGTTACACTGGCTACATCCAAGTGTGATGATTGTACACATACATGTAACTGACTTTCACAGAAAGTGTTTTTAATGACTGCCAACTTCACTCTCATGTTGCTTCATGTCAGACAAACTGCATAATGTATGCACACAAAAATGCAGTTTAATTTTAAATACATCTCAGTGGATGGCATGACTAGTGGTTTAATCCATTTAATGAATGCTTTTATGAAGCTGGGGAAAGAGAATGTAGGCCAGACCTCCACAGCCATCCTTGAGTTTTGGTTACGAGAGCCAGGCAAGGGTTTCTCCGCAAGAATGGCTCCCCACGGATGTGAAACATGGGAAGACATTTTGTTCATCTCTGGGATCTTGTTTTCATATCAGGCAGAGCCTGCGGGAGAAAAACCCATCCCAGTTCCAAACATCTGGGGAATCGTGTTTTAGCACATCACATTAGAACTGAGCCTCATTTTGTCCCCTGTCACACCCACATGATTGTAATATAATCCATTTTTAGTGTGAATGAAAATGTCTTCCTATTTACTAAAATGTAGGTTCAACCAAAGAAGCTTCTTTTGGGTTCCTCTTACAGAGGAAACTTTATTGGGTCAACATCATTACAAAGAAACAAAGTAGGGTGAGAAGACATCACTCAAATACACACAGAAATACATATATGTATATGTATATGTATATGTATATGTACACATGTGTAATATGTCTATACCATACAGAGTGTGCTGCTTTACCCAAGTCTGCAAGCCAAGCGCGAAAAACACAAAAGACAATGTTACGTAAAAAGTACATTGGGCCACAGTAAATTTCATTCAAAGAAGAAGCAAAATCCCCAGTTGAAATCAGGGGTACTTAAGGATGAAGCAGAGCAATCTCCAACTTCCAAACCAAAGATGGATTGAAGTCAGGGTGCAGCTTAAGGAAACCAGGGATCCCTGGCTTTCTGCTGATAAAAAAAAACCTTGTGCTTAGTGTGCAAACGTCCAACAGTATCCAGCAGATAGTGATTATATTATTAGGGCCAAGAAAGGCTGGGCAGGTGGGGGTGGCGGTGGCAGTGGCTAAGGTGTGTGTGTCCACAAAGTCTTCGTCACAAAGTTTTCTCACACAAATACTTAAAAGCACCTCTGCTTCACATGGATACAAGTTCAGAGGCTTTCATGACCGTGTTGGAGGTAACCAGGAATCGGGGAATAGGGGGGATTTATCAGCTGTCTTGGAGTTTAATTTTTAATTAAAGAAAAAAAAAAAAAAAAAAACGAATTATAAAAGACAAAAAGTGATAGACGGTGTTAGTGGTAGAAGATACAAATGATCTGGTAAAGCTTTGGCTCTGGTAATAGTAAAACTTCAATGATGTATTCATCCAATGCATTAAAAATGATTCTGTCTTTTAAAATGATTCTGGGTGGGGTGGGGTGGGGGTGTATATACATTGAAGTCTGCTTCAGCAGTAAACGTTTGATTATCCGGTCACACAGCCAAAGGACTGAAATAAATAAACACCTTATCTCTACTCACTTGGAGGGTCAGAAAGCAGGAGTAATGACGTAACAGCATCAAGTACAAAGTGGAGGTGATCTGACAAGAAGAAGTATATCCATCACCCACCTTCAGGTTCTCAGCTCATCAGTGTGAATCATGATGAACATCACATCGTCTCCTTAAGGTGGCAGACTCTCCCGGATCATATTTAGCTGCTATGGACAGGACACAGTAACTCATAATAGATGTGATGTGAATGTGCACAATGTGAATGTTCTAACCGTGTGAGCTTTGCACTGTGGTTGGCATGCAACTCTGACATGGCAGTGTTCCCAGAGACACAGGATGTTGAAAAGCCAATAAACTGACAGGCAGGTGCTGTACTGTATGTCCTAAGTACGTAGACCTAAGATTATTAAGTGTGCCAACAGTGGGCGGTATTTTCATGAGGAAATATTCATTGATATATTATATAACGGACTGGGAATGGCACGGAAAGGATTCACATGAAGAACACTGCTCCCTGCAGAGATTAAACCAGTGCAAATACTCCCCAGGAAGACTTGATTTCAAAGGTTCCTCTGTAGGCCCTTATCTCTCTCCAAAGTTTTTCAAAATCCATGAGGGGGACATGCGATCCTTATGTCCAACGAGATGAGCATTGGAGTGTCTAATTAGAAGGACTCCTCCATCCAACACCAACACCACCACCACGTTCCTCGCACTCAGGAGGACGTGCTTACCTCCAGTTAATCACCGTCCTCCAGTCTGCCGCAGTCTTAGAGGGCCCCCTTTTTGATAGATATCTGAAGAGATGAGAGGGAGCTGGAGAGGAGGGAAGAAAAAGAAGCGCGATGATTATGGGCCATTAGTTATGCGTGAAAAATTCATCTCTTGGGCCAAAGGAAAAAGCGGGTAAAGGAAGGCTTGTCGCTGAAGATAACGCATTCATTAAAGACATGTTAAAACCACGCGCTGTGACTACAGGCTGCCATTAATATTTGAGCTGGCAGGCAGTGCGGTGAGAAGTACGAGGGCACGGCCAAGATGTATCTGCTGTCAGGGCTGGACCTGACGCACACCTCCTCTTTCCTGACAATGTAATTTGCTGATTAATTAAACTTGAGCAGGGTAATGTTTATGAAGAGGCTGGCCACGTAGCCCACTCAATGGTGTGGTTTAATGGCCTAAACAGCCTGGCAGATAATTGCATGCAGAAGTAATAAGTCTGTGTTAATATGATTGGGGACATGAAAGGAAAACACTAGAAGGATGGCCCTATGTTACGGCCCCATTAATGCACAGGGCCGTAAGGCACCGTAAATTAAAAAGAGCAGAGACAATCTGGCCATATTAACAATAGTCTTGACATAATGTTGGTTGATAAGCTATGGCTGGGATATAAAATCCTCTTGATAGTACGACTGACAGAACACATTTCAGTCAAGTCATTGTTCTCATTTCTTTTCTAATGCTAAAGCACTTTTTGCCTCTCAGAAAGAAATCCTCTTCCTCTCGCTCAGAGTAATCAAGCTTGCCGTTGTTTCTCCTATATTTTTCATCATCTGTTGCTAATGAGGCATCTTGGGACAATCATTCTTGCTGCCTGTCCACCCTGAGGTCCAGCAGTTGGGTCTTGCTGGAGAGGTCACACGCCGCTAGTTTGCCTTCGACAGACAAAACAGTTCTGTGTGGAAGCAGGCAGGCAGACAAGGGAGACCAGGCGACATGTTTTGGTCTCTGACAGCTTTATTTGGTCTCTGTGGAGAAAGCATGTAGGTAAACATAAGAGTCTCACAGCTATGAAAATCTAAAATCTGAATAGAAACTGTATCAACTATCTTAGTCAATGTAAACAAAAAGGCAACATAATGGAAATTTACTGAAGTGAATACCTGAAGACGTAAAATGAGAGGCATTATGGTACCGTAACAACATTCCGAGTTATGGTACCATACAATAGCAGCTAGTCTAGCGCCCCCTAGTACTTTGGCTCAATTTCTTATTAAGCTTCACCAGTGCATCAGGAATCTGTCCGTAGGCTTAGGTTTGCACCTTCTCTGAGCTGTGTGGGCCAATCAGCAAAAAGAAGGAGGGCTGAACGCAATAACATTAAACATTGATTCAAATGGTGCGTTCCAGTGCGTAACATACGCCACAAACAAACTATAGCAATTGGTTGAAGTAGAAAATATCTGCCCCCCGCGGAGCAAACATATGCCATTGGATAGGTTTCAGGTGCTTTGCAACCATGTGAAAGCGGCTGATGCATTAGGCAACCATAATAGAGGAAAATATGACATTAAAAAGATGCTACATTGTAAGAAATGAAACAGAACTCATTTAGCCACAAAAAAGTCATTTCATTTCACTGAGTTTACTGATCCATCTGCTAGCGAGAACCTGCTGTGTGCTTTCATGAGATATGTAGCCTACCCATAAGTCTGTGCTTTCCCGCTATCCAGATTCTCCTCTCTGTTGGTTAGGTTTGTTTCCCACCATAGCAGGTGGTAATAACACTGATGTGTCCATCACGATGGCAATAACAAGCTTCTCTTCAGCGCTGGTGCCTCTGCTGGGGGTGGAGGTTGGGAAGGGTGGTGATGCAGTCAGCCCAGGCCCCAACTGTGTGGACACACAGCAATCAAAACAGCATCCATCGATCCCAACAGTGATCATCAAAAGCATCAATACACACCACAGTGTGCAATATCACTGAAGCCCACTTCCTCTGTGTGAGATCGGAGGCTGGCAGTGAAGGGTGGAGAGGAGAAGCGGGAGCATACTGTTTGATTAGTAAATTACTGAGAGGGAAAGCAGAAGGCAATCTTTTCAAAAAAGGTCATGGACTTTCTGAATTTTTACACTGCACCTGTTTGAACTTAGGCCATCAGCAGTAAGTCTTCATGTGTGCCAAAAAATTAATCTTTTGTTTGTCTTCAGTTCAAAGAGAACCTAACGAAGACTTAAGCCATTTTAATGAGGCAAGTGTGAAATTTTGAGTAAGCAGCCCGTCAACTTGACTGCTGAACAGAACGACTAACTGTCATAGAAAATACAGCTATCAGAGCAAAAGCTTTGAGGATTGCCATGAAACAGAGACAAGAGAAAAGCTGAATATTGTATTTCCCCCTCAGTGTGTGTGTGTGTGTGTGTGTTTGTGTGTGCGCACTGCAAGGGTCATTAATTAAAAGTGGCCAGCTATTTTCAAGTGTTCTACAGAGCTTATTGGAAGAACTGACAAAACACCTGTATCGCAGCTTGGAATAAACCATGTGAAATGGATCTGTCTCAAGGAGTCTTGAACAATTACAGTGGAAAAGTGGCAACGACAAGTCTTAATTTAAAGGGATTATCTGGAGTGAACCAACCCATAGCCCTGCTGTTTCATGTTGCCGAGTGCTGTTGGTATATATGAGAATGACAGAATTTGGTACAATGTAGGCCAAATAGCGAAACAGCAGCCTACATTAACCGATGAGGGCAAAAAGTTATGTTTTTCCACATCAGTTAGCTTAGCTGCCAGTTTGCAAATTCGTTCTACATAGTGCCAAACGCTGTCATTCGCATACCTACTCTCAGCACTCACCAGCCTCAAAAGAACAGGGACATGGGCTGATTGACTCCATGTTTTTCTTTAATATCCCCATAAAATAGAGCTGCTGCACTAAGCTCTGCCTTGTGTAATGTCATTCGTCAATTTACAGAGAGAGAACTATGAGTAATGTCACATCACGGGGTGTCCTCACACAATACAAACAGCAGCACAATGGCTAATTTTCATATTTCTAATGTGAGCGACGAACCTCCGGGGAGCCATTGATGTCAAACCAAGGGTGAGTGTTGTTCTTTTTCTCAGCTGACATTAAAAAGGGGAGGAAAGAACAATTAACCCCATATTTCATCTGACAGCTCCTGCCTCCTTGTTCTTCATTTGGTGCCTGTGTGAGTAACAGCACGCTGGGGACGCAGACAAAGAGGGTGCCAGTAATTTTCAAAGACGTGAGGAGTGGAGAAGAAAAGGGAAGCTTCTCTTCAAGGGCCCCAAAGCAAGCATGGTAAACAAAGCCTAAAGGTAGCAGGCATCAAGGGGATGAGACCCAAGAAATGTATGAGGCAAGTCCAGAAAAGGAATGCATTAGGTGTCATTCTCTGCTAAGAGCAGGTGAGAAAGCAAAGAAGGCAGAGAAGAACTTGGGCACAGTAAATGCGGTGGGAGGATATGTGTGTGTGTGTGTGTGTGTGTGTGTGTGTGTGTGTGTGTGTGCGTATGTGGTTCTTTCATCATTTAATGTCACAACTAGTACACAAACCAACCCCACACATACACACACTCACACCCTTCCTGTCTTAGTCCTGTCTCTGGCTCACTAAAGCAGCAGACACCTGCTCCTGAGGAACTCAAAACATGGCAGTTTGTCTTCTTGGTCTCAGCACAAGGCCCAAAAGGATAGCAAAGTCCCTCCAGAAAACACACGCACACGCACACACATACACACACACACACACACACACACACACATGAAGTCTGCTGCCTGAGCTCTTTCCCTTTTCTCAGGCCGTGCGCCAAGAGGGATTTTAATTACAATCCGCGTTGTCAGGAGTCCAGGAGTGGAGGGGAAACTGCCAACAGGTCCTGATGGAATTTTAAGAGGTTCCATTGCACATCAAATGACTCCTGAATAAATGGCTGTCTCTTTCCTTTTTAAGCCGTTCCACATTCAATCCATCCGCATGGCCATATGCCGAGCCTGCTCACAGCAAGGGTGACGGGACCATATGCTCATATATTTCATTTCAAAACTCAGCCCCTGTGAGAAACAGGCATGAATTATGCCACTGACAACAGTGTCACTGACCTGTGTATGTGTGTGTGTCATTTGCCAGTGGACATACAGTACATCAAAACAACAAGGCACACATTTCAGTTAGTGTCACTGACACAGGAATTCATCTTTTTTTTTGGTTTGAGAAACAGGAAGCTGGCACAAAGGCATATTTTAGAGGCGCACAAATAAAACAAAACAAAAGCAAAAAAAAAAAAAAAAGAAAAAAAGGAACAGATTTTTCATCCAATCAGATTTGGAAATCAGGATGACTGCAGCTGTATGAAAAGGCCTTCTCCATTGTCGGGGCCTTTGAGAGACTGAACACAAGCAGGCAGAAAATCAATTAACACAGAGGAGAAGAGAGAAAAAAAAAAAACATTCCAAATCAGCCCAGCTGAGGCAGACAAATCACCCGAGAGGTGTTGACGGGCTCATCTACATATTCCTCCTTTGATGTGCTAAAACACAGGGCTCCCCGGCCCACTGTAAGGCTCTCCTCCACACAGCTGCATTTTTCAAGGTAAACGTGACTCTCCTGTTGCCTCATTTTGAAAATACCTCAACTGTTCAGTTTTAAGAGCTGTTTTGTTTTTTTCGCTGCATTGTGTACAACTGACCAGAATCCTGCTTGCGTCTTGAAGGTTTCTCTGGATGGCACAGTAACTAATGAAAATGATTTCAACACTGTCGTGAACGTTGAACCGAAAGCACTGGATGTCGGTAATCCTAAACACGAGCCATCAAATCTCAGGTACTCAACAAGAAAGACACATCTCTTTAATTCTCTTGCACTTTCATTGTTGTACACACGCCGAAACAGATTTAATGACACAGGGGTATACAGTGGCAACATTTCCCATTTATTGTTTTCTTGGTTTGCCAAAACAAAGATTAATATGCATATAAAAATACATAACTATGATTAAATGCATTAAATAAATAAAGGTGTAATTTGTTTATAAACTCTACACAGGGTCACTTTTCAATGACAATGATTGATATGGACAGAGGAAGACTGCTGTTCTGCCTTAATCATTTTCTTCAGATTGACAGTCAGTGCTCACAGTCAGGGAGGCTGAGGAACAGCCGGCTTCAAAGGGCTACTGTGAGAGCTGCCATCTTGGACAGCCCCTGGGCAAGAGGTCCACCCTGGCCATGATGCCTCATATCAAACATGAATACCAAAAGATGCCAGGTGGCACATCCAGTAAGCAATGTCATGTCCATTTTCACATTCACATTCACAACTAAGGGAAGGCACAGTCAAACACATTCGTGGCCATACTCATAAATGTAATTTTCAATAAATGCATGAATAGGTTTGTTTCTGATCCACAAGGAACAGGAACTTCGATGGGAGCAGTGGGCATAAGGATCCTTATATCAATAGTGTGCTTAAATTTCAACCCTCATCAGTTTAGTGAATTAATTTGTAATAAATAAATAGAATCTTAGTGATTACAAAGACGGATGGCAAGACGGAGATGGATTTGTTCATTGTTACACTCTAATTAATAAAAATAAAAGCTGATGAGCACAAAAGGCTGTATGGCAACTGAAGGCAAATGTAAGATTATGTACATTATCTAGAACTGACAATCAAAGTTATTTCCTTCCATGGCAAATAACTGAAGAAAAAAGAAAACCTCATAGTAAACAAATGTAAACTAAGCAACAAAAAGCGTAAGTAAAATAAGGAAGGAAGCATAAAGCATAAAAAGCATAAAAACTCAAATTACACTTCCCCCACCAAGCTCTGTGCTGCTGTCCGTCCACTGAAGATGACATCATTGACTGAGACGCCGTCATACGAAGCCCCTGCCAGGGTGAGAGGCAGGCTGTGGTCACTGATGTATTTCCTCATTGTCTCTGCAACACATCCAATCCACATCGCATGTTAGCAAGATCTTACAAGTTAGGCATGTTCTCAGGGTCTTGTCAGAGTGCATTAGATGAACTGTGTTTGTTGTCTCCATGTGGGTCCTGCAGGGCTTGACTTATATGCCACACAATATGCTTCACCAGGAACACTGTGCTACAGAATGTAAAATTGTGTGATTTGTGCCAACCCTTTTCAGGTCTCACCTAGTCGTTTCCAATGTCCAAGGTGATACTGAGGAATACAATCCTGGGGAAAAAAACACAAATATAGCTTAGCATGAATTCTTAAAATATTAAATTTTCAGCTCTGTGCAAAAAAGTGTTAATTACGTCTAATTAAATAATATTAATCTAATTTTTAATTTGACTGAGTATTGAGACAAACATAATTATTACGCCAAAATTAAGGGTGAAAAAAAACTCCTCACCCACGGCAGGTTCTAAAACCTGCTTTCCCTCTTGGGCTGAAACTACCATGTCAGACTCAAAAAAACACCCTGGCAAAAATGCATAGTGAGATAGTCCATCAACCCGCTCCCTTTGTCTTGTATTTTTCTTTCTTTTGTTCCCTGTCAACGGGTGACTCGTGAGTACAGTCTACACCCTTGAGTGCCCTCCGAGCAGATGTATTCATGCTGACAATGGAAATGACAATAGAAAAAACTCTTTAAGGGTACAAGAGATACAGAATCAGAATTGAAAGCATGGTGCTCTGAATACTGATGGCTAAACAGTGTGGCGTGTGAGTGTTTTTCTATGTAGACACAGTTTCACAGGGGGCTGTTTTTTCCAGTTGTTTTCATAACCACAGAACACACAAATACACATACTGAAAGTACCAGGTGTGTATGTGTGTAGGAAAGTGTATATATTTCATATATGTTATATAAATGCATGTATATATATTTCTCAGTCCTGATCTGAAATCTACTACACTGAAGGTTATATGTCTACACATGCTGTAGATGTTCCTGTTTATTGAATGTGTGAGACTGGGCTAAAAATAGCAAAGAATGCAACATCTTATGCTGTTCGACCGTATGCAGAACTGCATTTGTTTCAGTCAATGCATGGTTGCGCCTGCATTGCCAACACTAAGCTGTTAGGGTGCGAGTATATAAGTGTGTGTGTGTGTGTGTGTGTGTGTGTGTGTTTGTGTGTTTAGGCACATCATGCATACTGTATGTGTCTCTGCCTGCACACTAGTGATGCGCAGGTCGACCCAAAGCCCACAGCTGGTCGGGTGGTGTGGGTTGTTTTTTAGGAGGAAAATGCGAGTTGCGGGCGGGTTGGGTCAAAGTCTCAACAATTTTACCTATTCGAGATGTATCAGTTCATTGGTTTGTTTTTGTGTGAGGACAAAATGTTCTCTTTGTCTCCTCCCGCGTTGTCTCATCAGAGACGGCAGGATCTCCCGCCCATATAGCCTCCTATCCATAATTTGTGCGGTGAAAATAATAGCCTGCCTGCCACGCATCTCCTAATGCTTATCCTATAGGCTATCTGCAATAAACGAGCAAAGCAGGATATAATTAGGCTATAGACTTGTTTCCTCTCTCTCTCCCTCTCACACAAGTTAACGGAGGATGAGTGAGTGAATGAGAGAGATGGAGAGCAAGAGATAAGTGTGGGATATATAGTTTACACGTTTAAAATGTTTAGTTGTTTTCTCTCTATATATTTAAAGAATAAAACATTTTGCTTTTGCGTGATTAATAAATAAGATTCAGTAGAGTCGTGAGTAGCCTGGGCAATCCATCAGATAAAATTTGGGACAACCAAACAGCAGTGCAAGGTGAGCAACTTCCTCTCGTAAGTAGGCCTCAGTTACCATGTGTTTTTCTCGAGGCTATCGCAAATCATAACGTATACTAATTGGTTTCTTTTTTATTTTCTCTCTGTCCGGTTTAGTGGGTTGAACCGGGTTGGGTTCAAACTCTGTGTGTAATTTTGCGGGTCGGGTGGAGCAGGTTGGTTGTCATGATGGGTCAGGTTGGTGCAGGTGTTAAAAATCCTTGACCCGCCCATCACTACCGCGCACACACACACACACACACACACACACACGTGTAAACTCTGTAAACGCACGTGTAAATTCCCCCCATCCCCCATTCAAGATGCAGACAGACTGCGTTCTATCTCTCTGCTGATGGCTGAGTTGGAGTGAGTTCCTCCTTCTCCAACTCAGCCATCAGCACTTAGAGGACCACCGCCCCCTCACCCCCACCCTTTCCTACTCCATACACATACCACACCCCCTCCTCCCTTTCCCGTCACACACAATCACTCACTTCCTTCTGTGCATTTGGTCAAGCCCATTCCCAAGGTAACATCTGCTGAACGGAAGGCTTGGGAAGCACACAGATATAGAATATGAATGTATTAATAAATGATAAATGAACCATCTGTTGATATATTTATCAGTGACCGGCACAGGCTGTTGGCTTCAGCCTCGATCCGTGTGGATGCCACTGAACAGACTAACGTGATCAAGACTAACATGCTGCGATAGAGAGGTTTCGCAGGACATGGCAAGCTTGTAGAGTCTGTCACCCACACAGACTGAGGAGACGCACTGAGGACCCCCGGTGGTTAGAGAGGGGCTGTGACAGGCAGACAGTGGGCGCAGCGGAGAAGCACTAATCAACCAGTGGCACGCTGACAGAATTAGACGCTGTCAGGCGGCGAGCTGTGCAATATGACACCAAGTGCTAATGTGATCACAGGAGGGCTGTCTTCATTTGAAATTGTTTAATCTGAGATTTAATTTCAAAACTCTGATCCCGTGGGCAGTAAAAGATATGAATACAAATACAGCTGCTAATTTCCACAAATAAGCTTGAAACCCCAAACTTGACACAGACCAGCAGAACTAATTATTAGCATGACTGTTTTTTAAGAGGGAAAAACAAGGAAAGAACATTATGTCAAAAGAGGTTCTAGAATGCAGGATGCATATCTTTGCACATTTGGAAAAGTAGATGCATGTCTATTAACTAGGTATTAATTCAACAGGAAACCTAATTAGGCTCCATGGTGATATATGATTGAGACATGAACCTGGCTAATTGGAGAGGAATGCCTGCTAAAAGAAAACTCAGAACTAGTTTGTCCAGAACATTCGTTCCTGACTACACTGCTATGCACTCTCCTGTCCTCTCTCCTCTTTCAGCCTCTCACCTTAAGCAGAGCCACAAGGCTCCAGGCAGGAGATGCCTTGACCCCAAGGTGAGAAGTCACAGCCTGGGTCGCCCTCTCCAGCAGCCTCTGCTCAGACACGCCCTCGGGGTCGCCGAAAGCCTCCTGGAACCACGCCCCTCCCATCATCACCTGGGAGAAAGAAACAAACATGTGCAAGAGAAAGCGAAGTCAGAGTATCAGGCAAAAGAACACAGATGCAGAGAGGCAAAATAATGAGTGAGAATACCAAAAGAATGCACACTGACACACTCTGAAAAGCACTGGAGGTACTAGTTCACTTGACTGTCAGCTAATAGCTCCACTGGAGTTCTCTCAACATTGAATTACAGTCTCAGTGCTTGGGCAGAGCTCCAAAGCAATTCCCCATCAGGCACACTTGGCACTGGGGTAAACTAATGAGGATACAGAATTTGACAGAAAAACCCTGAACCTCTCACTAATACTGTCTTCCCTCAACCCCTTCACCTTTACCTCTCTCTCTTTCTCTCTCATTCACATACACACACACACACACACACACACACACACACACACACACACACACACTATCTTTCTCTTTCTCTCTCTCTCTCCATGTCTAATCAGACATCAGGGAGAAAAATAATTCCTATCAGTTCAGCAGTTCCTCAGAATGAATGCTGCTACTTTTGACCAATCAGAGCAAAGCTCCTGACTGGAGCAGCGGGGCATGTTGTGGAGTGGACGCCGTCACTCCCAATGGGCGCCTCCTCTACACAAATGAATGGGAGTCCGTTGCCGTAGGAACCCCTAGTGGTTAACACTCATCCCTTTACCACAGGCCGAACCAGCATGTCCATGTTACGGCCATCTGCCTGCTAAATAAATAACGACCAAAGAAAAGAGAAAGGAAGTGAATAATTGAATTGCATTTTGTGCCACGGAAAAAGGCACAGAGCACTGGAGGCTATTTATGCGGTTTGATAGGGCAGAGTATTCCAGTTAGGAGGGCTGGGATATTTCTGTCCCCTGGTTACGTCAGCCTCTAGCTTTCCTTGACAGGGATTGGATGCCGCCAGTACTGAGCAGCTTTGCCTTGGCAGAGGGGCTGGGGGAGCCAACAGAGATCTGCATGTAGACATAAAAGATTCAGACTTGTGCTTTTGCTTATCCTGGCGCCCTCGAGTCAGCCTGGAGACACACGCTCACACTACAGGATACGCATATGACACTGTGACTGTGGTGTGTTCTGGGGGAGTGTAAGTGTGAAGTAGCAGAGGAAAAAAAGTCAAATTTTCCCCCTCTTTTTCTGCCTGCTTGGCCTGTCTGTCTGTCTTTCTTTCTTTCTTTCTTTCTGTCTGTCTGTCTCTCTCCATCTCTCTTTCTCTCCTTCACTGTAACTGTCATTCTATCCATCACCCCGATTCCTTTCTCTGTCTATCCATATTTGTCACTGTATGGGAGCTGCATCTTACCGTAAGTCTGGTGGACGGTACTCCTGTGCGGTTATGTTGTGGGAAAGGGATGGAGTCATACACCACCCCCAACAGCCCACTATCCTCAGAGGAAGGGACCAAGTGTCCAAAGCCCTAAACCACACACACACACACACACACAAACACAGACACAAAAATTAATAAAGCCAACACCCCCACCACTTGACTCTCATTAAAAAACTTCTTCCCGAAGGGAAACAGAACCGTATCTACCGTAATTAACACATAATAGCAAACAAAGCAGAATGATGGAACCCCCCCATCAACTTTTTTTTTTAATTATGAGTTTTATTTTTTTCACAGTATCAAATTTGAGGTCAGCTCCGCATACAGCTTAACTCTGTTCTAACCTCACCGTGACTGGCAGGATGGAACCCTCATACTCCAGATTCACCACGGCCACAGTCACTGAGGAGATCTCTTGAAGCTGTTGTGACAGAGGTTGAGCAGCTGGGGGCAGCACTGAGGCCAGGGCTGAGTTTCATAAAGACAAGCAGAGGGGACAGAGTTATAAATGATGTCTGTAAGAAATGAGGTTAATAATGTCAAGACTTTATTGATGAATTGGAAATTTAAGCATTATAATTTTCTGTAATTTATTTTCAAGACATTTTTAATTTACTTTGGTCATTTAAACATTTCATTTAAATTAGAGCAAAGCTTACAATTTGCAGGCAGTGCTGAAATTAAATGGTCAGCCGTCACAGTGCATCCATCCTCCAACTTAATCTAAAATAAAGACAACGTGTTGAACATATATAGCATTTCCATGGGCTAATCTTGAAGGTAACATAAAGTGTTAACAAAAAAACACTTTTTTAATGCTTTTACTTATGTGCTTTGGGCATTTGATGGCTACAAATGCCAAAATACAGAAACAAGAAAATATAGTGATTTGTTTACAGGCTGCCTAGACTATTCTGAGACTGTGAGGAGAATCAGCAGATCAGAGCTTTCCTTACATGTCACGCCTCACAACTCAGAACTGAAGAACAGATGTGCGAAAATGTGCTTTCATGCCACAAGCTTTGGGACCAATTAACAAAATGTCAAAACAAAGCCATTGTGCAAAATGTTCAAATTAGTAATGAAACAATGGGTCACTACGAGCTGAGCACCTCAGGCAGGGTTGAAAATGGTGTTGTGGTGCTCCTTCCTAATGGCATTTTAGCAAAAGTATGACACAGATGTTTTATTACGACCTCAAGAGATGATTCAAAATTGAGAAAAGAGGGGTGAACTATGCTACCTTTAAAATGAAATCTTAATGATGTTTAGAAGTGATATTTGTGGCAAGAAAGCATTTGAGGGATACTCTATTACCTGTGTGTGTGTGTGTGTGTGTGTGTGTGTGTGTGTGTGTGACAGTTGTGCTATTCCTCAGGTATCTCACCTCCCAGCCACTTCCTGTGGCATTGAGTGTCTTCACAGGGGCGTGTCTGTGCACCTCAATGTTGTCTTTCGTCTTTAGGAAATCTTCCATAGCTTCCGGAAGCATCTGCATGCCTCGCCGCAAGGACCACTGAGCCCATGACTCCTCGGACGACCTCGTTGCCAGGTCAGATAGGGTCACCTTTGGGCTGCCTCCTGGGTTGGTGGTACAGGCAGACGTGTCACCAATTATGGGATACATTTCAACAGAAAGGCCACACTAGTCCTTACCAGTCACCCTTCTCATGTCAATATAGCACCACCCTTTTTACAAAGCATAACAATTACCAGATAGATGTGCATTTAGACTCAAATGACTGAGAATAGGGATGACTAAGGCTTAGCACTAGAAGGGATACACCTAAACTCATTACAGTTAAAGTTACGGACAGAATGTCAAACTAAAGCAGAGGAAGATATTTAAAAGATATTTATTTGCAGGTCATTTATCCTTGTTACTAGGCAAACTTAAATGAATTAAAGATCTGGCGTCATTTCTGGCCATGGATGAATCCCTTTTAGTCACAACCATAACATAAGAACGTAACATAACATAACATAACCTCACATAACATTCAAAACCAAATCTTTGAGTTAGTGTCCAATACCATCAGTGTGAAGGTACCAGGCCTGTCTCGCTTCAGATATATTATATTTAGATATTATATTATTATTATTATGATATTTATTTATTTATTTTTTACTTTTGTTTTACAATTACTTTTTATTTACTTTTTACAATTTACATTTATTCATGCAGTGGTATTGACTTGACTAATCATAATATTTGACAGGTATCAACAGTATCAACTATTACTTTTCTGGTATCGTGACATCGCACCCATAGTGGCCCACCCAACCCCACGCACAAACACAAACACACACACACAGACACACACACTCACCTGAGCCTAAGAGCATACCCAGCACAATGGAGCCTCTGGCCTGTTCAGCCTTGTAGAGAGGGGGGAAACAGGAGCGCACGCTCAGGGCCCTGCAGTCGCCAGCAAACACTCCCCTGCACAGGCTGTCGATGGCAATGTCTGCCAGCTGCACAGGGAGAGATACTGACATTAAGATGGAGCCACTTGCAAGAGTAGATGCTGCTGACTGACATATTCCAAGGTATATATGAGGGGGGGGGGGTTCAAGACAGGAAAAGGTATAGAGGGGAACAATTGGAGATGAGATGAAAGTGTGTGTGTGTCTGTGTGTGTCTGAGTGGGAGTGTGAGAGAGAGAGGGAGGAGAGAGGGAGAGAGACGGAGAGTGAGAGAGGAATAGAGATAGAGTGTGAAAGGGTAACCTCAGAGCCTAGTCTTCTGGAAACGAATGCATGAACAGACTCATCTTCCTCCTTGCCTCTCTTAACCATGACCTCCTTCACCACACTGTGCAGAATGGGCCGGGAAAAAGGAGGAACAGTCTGTATCACTCCACTAAGAGAAGAGAAGAGAAGAGAGAGAGGAGAGAGAGAAAGAGAGAGAGAGAGAGAGAGAGAGAGAGAGAGACTGATCGATTAGTTATATGATTAACATTACCAAATACTTTCACAGTCTATTATTTAAACTTTTATTATTGGTATCATTGTCTCATTTCATTGTTTCCATCCATTTTGTTTGCATTACTTTGTCCTAGCTTTTCAACACTGTACCCAAACAGTTGTGACACTAAAGCACCTTTTGAACTGAACTGAACTGAACTGAACTGAACTGAATTGAACTGAATTGAATGTCATGGGATGGGGATGGGGATGTCATGGGGATGAACGAGAGCCATATATAGATACAGGGAGAAGTAAAAAACAGAAAGTAAATTCATGAGTGAGAGAAATGAGAACAAGGAGGAGGTGCAGACGGTAAAAAAAGAGGAAAAGCAAGAAGAAGCAGTGAGACAGACAGCAGCAGAGATGTAACTCATCAGCATTCTCACAGAGGCATCCTCTGGTGCATTAATTATGCGTGAGGACAAGACCAATCATGAGCAGCCCGGGGACTGGAATTCACCACCTCCAGAGCATTACTCACCCCAGACTAGACGGCATCTTGTGAAGCTGTCCCCCGACATAGAGGAAACGGTTTTTGGAGGCCACATGACTGTAAGTGACAGGAAGCACTTCGCTCTCTAGGCCCAGCTCAGAAACCTATGAAGGAGGAAACACAGAGTCCCATGGTTACACAATCACAAAACATTAATCTGTTATTTATCACTTTGATGTCTTAACACCACAGGCAATATCTTCCCATTTCTTTTTTGCACTCTTTTTTCTTTTTTGTTATAAAGGAAAGACAATAACTACTCAGTGGCAAGACTTAAATCAAATACAAAAAACTGTTTTCAGTTTAAGCTTAGACTCAGAGAGATCATTGAACATCATTTTATACACTCATCAAAAGTAATTTCAAGCACTTTAAAACACATTAGAGAAATATCTTTGGTTTTTTGTCCAGGGAGTATCATCAGACAAACGATGAGTGAAAATGGTGGTAATTAAAACATTATGAAGTCAGGAGAGCATTTAGTAGCTTCCGTTTGTAAAGAGGCAATACACCACCTTTTATTGCAACATGGATGTAACTCCTATCAATTCGTGTCTTTAAAAGGATCCCTGACTGGTAAGACATGTTGGCCTTATAAGACTGATGTTGCTATCAGCTATATTTAACAGCATTTAAAAACACTCAAAAAGCTTTCCTATTTATCAAAACTTTTAGAAAATCCCTTTGCAGAGCTTGGAAGCTGCCATGGCGTTTGCGTCTCAGTGTTTTCTGGGTAAAAAGTGACATCACCTGGTTGATCTTGACGGAGTCTATGCGCAGCAACAGCTTGGTCCTTGATTAGCGCAACCAGGTGATGTCACTCTTTACAACAATGGCAGTTTACGAGTGAAAGGATTTTCTAAACTTTTCATAAAAACCAAAAACACTTTTAGCTGATGCCAACGTCGATCTTCCAAGGCCGACATGTCTTACCAGCCAGGGAGTAATAGGGGCAAAGCATGACAGCCTGATGAAGGGAAGAGTCGTTGACAGGGTAACAGATCTACTAGGCTAACATACTTATAGTAATCCTCTTATTTAAACAAAAACATCTTCGTCTCCATATTTGCATGCTACCAATGATACCTGAAACTGTGTAAAATTTTGCCAGTCTTTCTGCCCCCTTTATCTGCAGCCCCTGTTTGTCACTAGAGAAATCTGTGGATTTAATATGATGTCCTCACTGACAGCTAATGCTGCTCTGTCTGCTGGCCAGCCAGGACAGTTGTGGACCTATACGTTGGCAAAGGTCATTAAGATCCAGCCAATCAGAGCACACCCAAAATCCAGCAGCCTGATGTCCAACTTGGGTTCTTTAATTTGAACCAAAGAAAGTGGGGATCGTTAGGGGAAGTGGCAGGTATTTTACACCGCTGTAGCTGGGAGAGTAGCGATTAACGACACAGCTCTCTGAAGGTTGGATCATCACTGTTTAACATATTAATCAGATGGCCGGTTCTAGGGGAGATGTAAAGCTACTCAGTATTCGAGATACCTAAGCCCCTGTCTCTGTGTGGCTGGAAGATGTTGTCCCAAGTTGTGTGACTATTTAGTCCAAGTTATTTTCTCACCAGCCTCACTGTTTCGTTCATAACATTGCAAGCGTATGCTGTGCGATATGAACATTCGGAAAGAGGTGTTGGATTTTAGGCACTGTGATGATCCTAATGGCCATGATTTTCATCATAATGGGGAGGGGAAAAGAATCTATCAGTGTGAGTCTTTGGGTTTATACTCATAACACAACACAACTTGTTCCCCCCTGTAATCAGCTACATTCATTTTATGTCTCAAATAAGGACACACACACACACACACACACACATATCCATGCACAGTAGAGTACCATGTTGAGCGTGTTCTTTCCCACAGCTCCTGCGGGTCGGACTCCTCTAGGTCCATGCTCAAACACCGCCCCATCCTCTCTGCGCGTGGAGCTCAGCCAGCCTCCACACCGGCCACTGCCCTCCAACAGCACAACCTACAGGCAGAATCAATGCCCAACAAACAGGATCATGGTGAACAAGAATGAAAGACAGTGTGCAGACAGGAAGAGCACATGAAAAATTAAGAGATACAGATAGATAGAAAGAATGAACTAAAAGCAAACCACAGGAGGCAGAAGGCGTGTGTGCACGCAAGACTGACCTTGGAGACCTGAGGAGTCTTACTGAGGTAATAGCAGGCAGACAGGCCCCCTATCCCTCCCCCTAGGACAGCAACTGTCTTCTGCATTCAACCTTGGGTGGAAACCATTGAGTGGAAAACAAGGTGTTCAGTTATAAGCTACTGGACTTCTTCTTGGAGCTTGAATACATTTGACCTTTCATCCAAAAGGCTTTTCCAGTTCTGGCCTGGTGATGGGAGGACCAGGAGATTTATCTTTGGACAGTGGGTGTAACTGTGAGCTGTAGACCACACCTCTCATCACATGACAATGGGTCACATGAATCACCCACTGACAATTTTTATAAGAAAATAAGACCAGCTGCTTATAATTGAACACCTTGACTACTATGACCTGGATGAAAGAGAATCTCCACAAACATTAACTGGAAACATTTAGGACCTGAAGTGGCAAAATACCTGTTGCACTGAACAGCATTCCAAATAGTTTTACAATGGCACAAAACACTGATGGTAACATGATTAACTAGCTAAACAACAACATTTCCTTGAGTACCAGGAAACGGTACCAGGTATTCGAACAGCTACTCCAGATACTCCACTGACTACAAGTCTCATTTACCTTTCTTACAGCTTGAGAACTGGTTACACAAACATGAGTCATCAGTTCTGTGATGATCAAGTGTTTCTCTTTACATGCTGAGGGTGATTCATGCGTCAATGGAATGTCATGTCACTTCAGTCCACAAGTGATAACTAACTTAGGCTACAACCAGAAGCATAGGAAATTGCTAACAACCTCCTTCAAAGGCTTACCCGTTCTTTCGAAAATGCAAGGCCTTCAAACAAAAAAAAAATCAGATCAAGTCGCTGAGTCCAATCCAAGCAATTACATCTCCTGTTAAAGGATACAGATGTCATTCACTGTTTTGCTTAGGTCCTGTTGGCGCACACATTCTCAACGTCGTCTCACTGCAGGGAGGCGGGTGGGGGCAAGCTAGGATTGCTGTAACGTTACTGATTCGATAAAATGACAAACCGACTTTGTTATCGCCGACAGACACTCGCAAGTGCAACGTCTGAAGTCAGTGGGGAGCATCTGATCATGACATTCCGATACTCCGTCAAAAGCATCAGTAGTTAGGGTTAAAGGCGCATTATTCTATGCAGTGGGCCTATGCCTTGATTTTTCTTTAGCCTTCATTTCATCTCTCCGAAAGCAGAAGATATAAACACACTTTATAAGGCTGTGTTAGGGCCCTTCACTGCTTTATTATCCTTGCATGTCAACTAGACAACTGCCGACTAGACAGTGAACAATATGCGCAGCAAAAGACATTCGCTACCATCAAACAGAGGGAAAACAACTTGGATCATACATAATGTTATCTCGTTAGCCTTTCTACACACATTTCGTAACAGTGCATAAGAAAATTACACAAGTCGCAAAGAGGGTCACTGAATTTGCCAGCAAACAAGCAATGTGTTCACATGTGATAACTCCGCATTGAATTTCATCAGCCTCTTACCTGCAGATGGAACAATTAAGTTACGAAATCCTTCCGAATCCTACATACAACAATAATTTGACACTTGAGCATGAAATTGCTTGTGTTCAGTTGTCAATGTTTAACTCTTCTTCTTTTACCCTGATTGTTGACTTATTCTATGCATGCAGTGCCATCTAGTGAGGTGGATGACGCAGAGACGTTTTCAAGGATATTTTTCGAGTGTATTTCCCCATTGGCATATTTTGCAGTCACTTAGTTACTCTTGATATTTTAACTATGACTGCGAAATGTATTCATTGTCGAATTTCTAAGGAGACTTGTTTCTGAGGGGTTGTTTTTCTTTTGGGTGTGGCAGTGTTTTAAATATGCAGAGGTAGACAGCATGTAGTTAGTCATGTTATATGTATATATCTTTATGTTTGAAACAAACAAACATTTATTTAGAATATTAATAACCAGCTGATACATAAAAATAAAGATTTGACATGTAGCAAATTTGTTTGATTTGGTTTGAAAAACAAACAAAAAAATAGATAGCCTAACATGAGATGAAACACAATCTGCTTGAAACATAGCCTATTGAAAACAGGTCTATTATACTACATTGTTTTACATAACTCTGTTTTTTTATCAAAGACTTCCCGTTCTAATAATTTAGCGACAAACTGGGCCATTGCCTTCTTCTTGTGACCTGATACAGAAAGACATAATGTCTCTGTCAGTTTACAAAAGTCCATCCTCTCTGGCTGCAATGCAGAGACTAAATAGACCATGGTCTGGTAACCCAGCTGTGACAAAATCTCCTCGCACCAACTCTTCACTTCCCCAACTCTCTCGTCGTCACACTGATCAACCTTGGACAGGACCATGTAACAGTCTTTACCTGAGGCTGAAATGTGCTGCAGAAGTCTCACAGTGTCCATACTAAGTCGGCCAGGTGACAGAAGAATGTAGACATCACAGGTAGGATGCAGTGCTGTTATCAGGGGAACAGCCTCGCTTTGCCCCTGAGGAGAGATGGACGTAAGCCCACCAACCCTGCCTATCCCTGGTAGGTCCCAGAGGATTACGTTAGGGAGTGGTGGGTATTGGTATGCCACAGGCTCCAGGGTGGTTTCGGTAACACCTGTTGGCGCTGACCCCCCATCGCCGCTCTTAAGCCCCAGGAGAGCATTGATGAAGCTTGAGCTGCCACACCCTGTGGGACCCAGGACTCCAATGTCCAGCCGGAAGTCCTCAATGGCATTCAGGACAGTTAGAAGCCTGGAGGGATGGTTGATCAGGACCTTGGACTGCAGAAATTGAGAGATCTGTTCAATGTCCCCCTTTCTCACCTTCCCAATATCCATGGCAGGTAAGATTGTAGACCTGAAATGAGTGTTGTACATGTGAAAGAAATCTCCCCGTCTATCAATATTTACCCAGCCATAAGGAATAAATATTGCAAGTATGCCAAACATATTTAGTTTTAGCAGAAATACTTACTTGGTGTTATTTCTCAGTATTTTTGGCATGCTGACTTCTTGGGAAGCAGTTTGTATAAACTGACAAAAAGCCTTCTTCCTCATATCTGGAAGTACTGTGATTAGATGCTCTTCAATCTCCTTCATGCTCACAAGACTATCTGGGTCCTGGCTGACCTGCATCACTTCCTTTCTCTTGCGCTGCAGTTCTAATTTGCGATCTCTCATGCGCTCCCAGGCACAGGTCTTGCATGGCCCTTTGAGCTCCTCTTTAACCAGGTCTATATCTTCCTCAGCTCTCACTAGGTACAGTGGCTGATCCCTCTTGCGCAGCTCCATAATAAACCCCATTTGGTCCTCTTGGTGCAGCTCTGAGGTGAGGACCACCAGCAGGTCATACAGGGAGCCTGCAATAGGTGGGCTGTTTGAGAGCTCTGAAATGTGTCCATTTAAGATCCATGTACGGACATTAGGGATGTAAGGATGGGAGACTACTGAGAGGCCGTTCTCTGTTCTCCACGTTTTCATGCTACTTTCTTGGCTTCCCTTGACTACCTCAGAAATTTCTGTCTGTTCTGGTTCTTCTTCTGAACCATCACTTTCGTCCTCCTCTTCATCCTCCTCTTCTTCCTCATCTATGAGCCACTCATTTTGATCCTTTAGTCCGCAGACGGCTCTGGCCAAGCGCATGTTCACCTCAGGTGTGCCCCCCGTGACGGCTATATCTAGTGAGAAGTGCTCGCACAGTTCTAGAGCAGCGAGCAGCTGGTCCTGCAGTCCAGTCACCCTTGGAGCAGTTTTCCACGCTTCAAGCACAAGCTTAATGTGTTCCTCACTCAGTTTTCCTTGCATGGTGCAATAGTAGTACTCTATGTGAAAAAACATGTGATTGTATACACTCACAAAAAGACAAATCCATAAAAACAATGGGTTACATTTTTTTTCATCATGTCTGACGTACTGCCTTCCTCCAAGCTAAAATATAACAAAATGATTATTATCAGGGAGAGGACATTACTGTGTCTGTTTAACATGTAGGCTACAATTACAGTGGTTGTAATACTAGGTACATTTTAAGACATTACTTCTGAAAGGGTATGGCAAAATACTCACATCAAATAAAGTATCCTTTTAGTAACTAGGCAGGACAGCAACATCCAAAGCGAGCCGTCAAAGCGTCAAAGCGTGCTATTGTATTAGACTTACCCAAATGAAATTAGCCTTTAACTCCTAGGTCCTGTATCAGGCTATCTAGTCAAGGAACGGGTGTGTTTGCTAAGTGAGTCACCGCACCACAATGTCAACAAAAGAGTTAACCAAACAACATCTTGAGTAGCTTAGCAGTAAAGCAAGTACAGAATGTGTTGTGAGGTGCACTTTACCGACATATCTGACGTAGTGGTGTTACGCAGACCATCAGTTGTACATGTCAAATGTCATAGGTGAAAAAGCAAAATAACAGAAATGGCATCAAACAGTTCCTTTACCTTGACCTATGTCTGTTAAGAAAAAAAAGAAGACACAATTTTAATTGTTTCTCAATTTAAGTATTTATAAGTCGGCTGAACATGCACGGGATTTTCTTGTTGTGCAGCTGACCTACCAGAAATAGAGAGGGGGAATAGAAGGATGGCACCCGTGGCACTCCAAGTTAAAGTTCACTTTGCGAACCCAAACCCAATTCACACCTTCTGGACACAGCTGTGGGAGAATGAAGAAAACACAGTAATTCACATTTCACAGAAAAAAATACTGATGTGATGAAATTTACAGACACAATATTGCAACGCAAATCACCGTCAATTAGGCCTAAAATAAAATTGAACATGCTCCCGGTGGTAAACCAAATGGCAAACCAAACCCGTCCAGCAGATGTCATCATTACACTGTACGGGCCCCAACGTAACCTAGTTCATGAGCAGGGGCATAGGCTATTTTTATATAAACATCGGCTAATACTCTCAAACAACCATATTTAATGTGAATAATAGCTGTCATGAAGGTAGACTTCAAAGTAGACTACAATGACAGCCTAGCCTAGGACCTTTTTCTTGTTTTATTTTGTTTTGTTTTGTTGTAAATAGAATAATTTATTCATTCAAAGGGTTTCCACACACAACAGTCAGAATTTCTTTTGCAAAACTTTTTGAAATATGGTATTGGCGCGCCTCTCTCTCTTTTTTTAGAAACCACATCTGATGTTATTCAACAGGGATCAGGATGGGGATCGTGACGTCACCACCGTTTCGCTTCACCTGGAGCAAGTATTTGCAAGAATTGAGTAGCGGGAGTGACAGGCGCGGTCCTTGGGAACCTTACGCAGGTAGGATATTTTTGAAAGTTTTGTTTCATTTGTTGCGTTGTTTGGAGTGGACAACAAGATTTATTTTAACATTGGCTTACTTTTATATGTTCCCAGTAGGCCTAGGACTAGATAATATGATTTTTGGATCTTGTTGGACCATTCTGAGTTTTTCGACTCCAACACAATGTCTGTGGCGTGGATCTGTTTCTTCGACTCTGTTGTTCCTTATAGCTATTCTAATGCTATATAAAATAGCCACAGTCTTATCTATGCTGTTCTTCTCTATACTTCATCTATAGATATATCAAGAACACCTGCGGTCATTTGAGTATCAGACATTGCCACAATGGCTGATGGGGGAAACACCTGTTTTATGGTCCTTCTTATTCTTCTAAATACATTTGGGGCAGTAAGTCTCCTGTATGCCGTCTTAATGTTTACAGGCTATACAGTATGTAACAGTGATGTATTCATGTATCTTCAATATTTCTGTAGCTTAGCTCAACATATTTTGACCAATTCGATATTATTTGCACCCACCCCCCTCCCACTTTAGGCATCAAGCTTGGCCCTTTTTGCCTTGGCGATTTGGGTCGCAGTGGACGGATATGAGTTATATCCAATATCGGGAGTTTCTGGAAAGGATGATATTTTTGCAGGAGCTTGGATAGCCATTTTCACTGGCTTTGCCTTCTTCTGCACCACTGTCTTTGGCATTTTGGGTCTAGTGAAGCAAAGCCGTCTACTTGTCCTGCTGGTAAGAGCAGAATATGCATTAAATAAACACATAAATCTAAGATAAACAAATAAATCTAAGATAAACAAATAAATCTAAGATCCTCTCATCAGCAAGCTCCCGTGTTAAAATGTTTTAAACACATGATGTAAAAAAGAAAATTCTGTGGGAGCTCTCTGGTGTTTGAATTATGTTTGATTTTCTATGGATTACACATTGTGTCTGATCTTGCACCCAGCTAAACTAAAACTATTTACTAAAACTAAACTCAAGAGCATAATGTGCAGACTAGGTGTGCATGCACATCACTTTTCTGTCTTGAAAAGAGAAAATAGACTGTAATTAACTTCAGGGATTATTCATTTTCTTTTTCTGGCAGTACCTGATACTGATGTTTATAATCTTTGTCTTCGAATGTGCATCCTGTATCACAGCAGCAACCCATAGAGACTATGTGAGTATCGTGGGGTATCTTGGGTGTTTTTTGTATCTGTTTGATGTTTTAGTCGGATTTAATGTTTTAATTTATCCTGTTTGACGCTAGTTGGTTGGGAACAGCAACCTGGTGAAGAAACAGATGCTGAAGTACTACGCTGATGACAGTTTTGCTGGGAAACAGATCACAGTGACCTGGAACAGGGTGATGCGTGAGGTGAGCATGTCACATATCACTTGAAGGTTTAAGACTACTGGAATAATGTCTTTATGTTTCAAGAGGTACTAAGTTAATTAGATTTATATCGTACATGCTTGGCAATGAATTGAAATGAAATGAAGAAATTACCTCCAAACAGACAAATCTGAAATTAAATAATAAAATATGAAAAATATGAATTAAATTATAAAATATGAAAATACCTCCATTGCTCGGGAACTCCATCCCAAGTTGACTGAAACCTTTTCACATGATTTGTTATAAGAGTCACCATCCCCCTTCACACACACACACACACACACACACACACACACACACACACACACACACACATGCACAAACACACACACACACACACACACATCCAGGCTGTTACACTGTAGCCCCCTATTTTTTCCAGTGCTGACCTGACACAGCATGTCTAGTTGCTGGGTGTCAATAATAGAACCGGTTTACTGGAGCAGTGTGTGGGAAACATTGAGTCAGAGCGCTCTCTGTTCGTCATGAGAAAATAGCCAGTTGAGTGCAATGAATGACCCCATGTTATAGCCTATGTCAAGTAAAAGTCCTCACTGAGCATTTAAAAAATAAAAACTATTATTGCAGCTAGGACCCTAACAGTAAACCTTTTTTCTCTGGTGCAAATAACTTTTTAAGTAATTTTGCTGTATTTTTTTTTCTTTATCTTATCTGGAACACATAAGCAAAGGTTGAGCAGGTTCCATCTACAAAGTACTAAACTACATTGTACTAATTATTAATAATAGTATTTAGAGTGTGGTGCATGAGGATGCCTGTCTGAATGTTGTGCTTCTGTTTGTTTTACACTGCAAGGCAGGTACTGCAGAAGCAGTGGAAATCAAATATTGTCTTCCTGAATCTTTCTGCTTTGTTAAGGTTGAATGCTGTGGAGCAGACAGCCCACAGGACTGGATTGAATATAATTCCACATACAGAATGATGTTTGGTACAGCATACCCTTGGCCAAAGCAGTGCTGTAAGACACTCACCAACTCTGAGGTGGAAGACCCGGAGGGCTGCCAGTCAGGGCTGACTACCACTGTATTCACCAAGGTGGGCTATGCAAACTAATTTCTCAGAGTAAGCCCCCTGTCAGCGTAAGACTGCAGTACGCCAGAACAGGTCTCACTTTTGCACACAAGAGAGACCCAGAATAGGGTGTTGTACACAAAACAATCAATCATAATTATATACTGTATTTAACGTGGCCTTCAGACTCCTGTGGCCAAACCACTGCTATAGTTTATTGGTTACAAACCCAAATCCTGCCTGAGCTAACTTGCGTAAGTAATGATTTTGTGTGAATCCCAATTGGAGAGACACACTGCATGCTCACGCCTTTGCTCAAAGAGCACTCTTAAGTTTGGGTATCTGATATTCACAGAACATTCAAACTACCCAGTGTAAAATGTCAATGCCGTCTAAAATAGACTGGCTCTGTTATCAGCCACAGAAATGTCAACATATCTAAGCATAATTAACTAATTGTTTAAACATAACCATATTGAGACTCACTCGGCTGGCATCAACCATTTGATGCCATTTTGTGCTTTGTTAGTGTGGTGAGAGGTGGGAGAGTTTTCTGTTGACTGATAAAGTAAAATGTTGAGAAACTGTTTTATTCTTTAGGGCTGCTTTGATCACATTGAGTCAGTGTTCAGTCGGTATACCTGGGCTGTGAGCTGGTACGGCTTCTCTGTTCTCATGTTCATGGTGAGTTTCCTTGAACTCTTAATACTAGTATTGATACTACAGTTGTGACATACAGTCATCTGGATTCCCCCCACACAGGTGATCCAATACACAGTGCAACCAAATACATTATAAACTGAAATGATATACTTTATGTGTAAACATGTGGTCTTCAGTACATGTCAAGAGTGGTCTAATTCACTTCTGTATTCTGTATTCTGAAGGAACCCATGAAATGTTAATACAATCTATAGATACTGCTGGTTATTCTGTTATGGTCTAATTATAGCATGCTGTTGGCCAATCAGCAGTTAGGTAAAATTTGATTCATGTAAAATGTTACCAAAATGGATGTTATTCAAAATAGATTAAATTTTTTTTGTCCTATGCAAAGTGGGATAATTAATGAATTGACACAAACTGAATTACTGTACATTTTCGTACTGTCGTATTGTCATTTTTCTAAAATGTTACCTGCTGTATTGGGTGGTATTCCTATTTGAGACACAGAGTATTACAATGAATTTATAAGAGTGTTCTTCATTTCAGTTCTGGTTAATGCTGCTGACCATGGGGTACTATCTAAAGATTTGAGGAAAGGGGACTCCTTCTGCGACTACAACGCAGATGATAACTGAATACTGACACACTACTCAAAGAAGACTAAGTTCATCTTCGTCAGTGTATGTCTCATTATGACACTGTCTTCCAATGACTTTATCTGCGTTTACCTGTGTTTTACATTCATGTTTTAAAGGAACTGACTTGCCAAGAACTATTTTGGTTGATTTTATTCTGATTTGCTTCACCAATTGTAATTTCTATTCATTTTATGGGATTCCTGCCTGTATTTTACAGTTTGCCATTTTTTACAGATTGAGTTAAATATTTGTATGATTTAAAGAAACTGGATACAAATTCTGGAATCTGAATATGTCACAGTGTGTTTTATGACACGACAGTACATAACAGTCCTTGTTTTTTTTTTTTTTTTTTTTGGCGACACACCAGCACATAGAACCGTTACTATACACACCTTGTTTGTGACGAGCGGGCACGCAAATGGAACAATGTCTTGACTTGCGGAAAACAGGGATGATGTTTGTTTTAATGTGCTACGTCTTCGGGGTGTACACCGATCTGGCAGCCGAAACTGGACAAACGGGTGAAACGACTTGCTATTGTTGAATAAAAATCCACTCAAATTACAGCAAACAGTGGAGGAAAAAGTTACCAGTATCCACATAATGGGATAAGGTGATTTCAGGGCCTGCCTACAAAGAAAAGAACAGGATTTCTGTTGACTAACTCAAACTTCATCATGAGAGGCAAGTTGCACCGCAGCACCATGGCACACCTAATGATCTTTAGTTGCGTCAGGCAGTAGAGAACATTTCAAATTATAAACTTTTTTAGGTTATAGTAAAAAGGTTAAAGCAGTAGGTTAAAAATGACCATTCAGAATAAAAGGGACAGTGACAAGATTGAGTCAATGATGTGTCCATCAACTTTTTATTCACACATTGGAAAATATTACAAAATAAGATGAACTGCCTTTTTTGCAAAGTGCTATAAGGCTGAAGGGAGAATATTGGACTGAAAGATCAGGTTACAGTGCATTCATGCACCAACACACACACACACACACACACACACACACTCACACACAGTCTCTCTCTCACTGACACATAAACACACACACACACACACACACACACACACACAATCTCTCTAACTGACACATAAACACACACACACAGGTAGGTAGTATAGCCATTTTAAAGGAGGATGTTTTCCACTTGAAAGAACTTGTACTTCACTGTTCACTGCATAGATATGAGTCCAAGAGAGGAGGCTTTCACACAGACACACACACACACACACACACACACACACACACACACACACACAGAGGCTCACATTGTACCAAGAAAATGTTAAGAAAACATACATGCTCTACCATGTACCTTTCAGACCATCACAGCAAATAGCCCAAGTCAAATATCACTTGGAGAGGGGTGTTGAGTTACATTGTACAAAAAAAGTGTGCAACGTTGGCTTCTGTCTACAGAGATTCTCAGAGACAAGAGGTGTGCTGGAGCTGAGGGCAAGGGCTCTGGCGCTCAGACCAAGGGCAGCTCCTCTTATTTGTTTGTGTTTTCGAAGGCTGCAGATGAGATAACAACCATGCCTCAACACCTTTGTTTACTAACCGTTCAGTTTCCAGATGACTGATTGTTCCACCAGAAAGGCACCAAAAGCTCTGAATGACTAACTGGGTGGTTAACCATAGCTAACACATCGAGCCATCATTCAGTAACACCAGATACAAATGCGTTCTGCGTTTCCTTTTCTCATCCTTAGCTTTTTTTTTGTTTGTTTTTTTCCTGCATCCAAACCAGACCACTATGCAACCCCTTCATTTCCAGCGCTGCCTGGAGGGAACCCAATAGCAAGGATGTTATTAGCTGGGTAGAATTGTTGGGCAGAAAATGACTAACTGTTCTAATATGTCCGTCCTGGCATAACTCATTTGTTAACCTAATCAACCTGTTATGCTTGATGGAAATGGCAAAGAGTTTAGGGACAAAAGGGAAGGAAGCACAAAAAGATTCATATGGCGTGTCTGACTTTGGACTTTAGTACTCATACATCTTATTTATGGACAGGATCATTTGATGACTGTCATTCATTCAACTGGCAATTCTTGCTTATCACTATTGTCCCACTTTCATAAAGAGACCAAGTGGTCCGTTTGGGTGAAAATAGCTATAAGCTACTTAAAACAACAACAAAAAAAAACTCTACCTTCATAGCAGTACCATTAAAGAATAAAAAAATCAAACACTTTCCACTTACGTGCTCATGCACTGACCAGGGTACCCCAACTGAATAGTAAATTAAGTAAAAAAAAACAAAAACTGTCCATCGACCAATAAACATTCATGCTGATTACAGACCACAATGCATTAGGATTGGAACTGGACTGTGAGATAGATTATTATCAGGGGCTGTTCAAAGAATGAAAGACATCCTTAAAGGATGAGTAGATTTAGATCACGACACAAGGGAAACATTTCCCAAACTCTCTCTCTCACTCACACACCACACACACACACACACACCACACACACACTAGTCAAACTATAAAAGTGTGCGCACAACGGGCAGACTTCAGAGAAATTGCCATGATACTGACAGACAACTTCTGGTGTCGATGGCTCTGACTCAGATAAGCCAACAGATGTTTGCCGACATGCACAGAGCTGCACGCTGTGCTCAAATTTAGGCCAAAGACACTAATTGACGGGCCTGACACCATTACAGATGTTTGCCGATATGTACGGAGCTGTGCATTTTGCTCCTTGATGGGCCTGACACCATTACATGTCCAACTGTTGGCCCAGTGTGCGCTCACTATGAGGGGAATATGTGTGCTCCTTAGACTGATCACCTTCTTTAACACAAGGCAGTGTTTTATCGCAACATTTCCTAACAATGTGGCTTACCAAGGCAGATAAAGCTGTTAGGACACACACACATACACGCCTAGTAATGCGTGCACACACACTCCCACACAAAACGCTCACACTTACATACTGTTCAGGGATGATGACAAACAAATTCTACTTATTCACATTCCTTCGAAAAAATGAAACAAAACAAACAAAAAAAACTATATTACATGACTTCACAATGAAAAACATAAAATAAATTAAAAATGTAGAAAGCAATTAACAAAAACTACTGAAAACATATAACAGCCAAATATTCACACAGAGAAATAGTTTAAAAAAGCCTTGAAAGTCCGTTAAAATTACCAGCAGCTTTTGAAAGAGTATTTTTTCAGTTTTCTTAAAGAAAAAAAAATACTAAACTTACTTCCCTGTACAGTATTCACTGTGCTATTGTGTGCGAGAGATACAGTAACCAAAAACCACGAGACCTACACCTGAAAAAAAAAAAAGTCAACAAAACCTAGGTGTGCAGGAATACCTGATACTCCACTAAAAAGCATAGCAGCTACACGCCTCTCCTACGCCCTCTGATGGGCAAGCACAGTCTGTTCTGGAATGTTTTCAAATCTAAGCCACTTATCGGTTCTTTTCTTTGAAGGGTCCACATTCATACCATATCCGCATTCTCATTGGTCCGTTCGAGAGTGGGTGGGTGGGTCAGGAGAGTCATGAGGGTGGTGTGTTGGGACATCAATGAAGCACAGAGGGGTAAGAGGTTGGGGATTTGGGTTTCTGGGTGAAACTGAACGGACCAAGACCCTCACTGAACAATGCTGCCTCTCCTGATGGAAATCATCGCTCTCCATATTGAAGGTTCCATCGCGGATGAACAGATGTTTAAAGCCTTTCTTTCTTAAAGTCCTCAAGTCCTGAAACAGTCTAACACTGACAAGTCCCTGCATTGTTGTAGTGCTGTAGGCATAGCTGCGTCTAAAGCTGCTCCTTTTACCCTTGAAACTGTATCTCGCTCTTGCCTTAAAGGTTGAGAAGGAAGATGAGCTCTCGCCATGTGGGGGTCCCTTTGTCGGCGGGTCCATTTGTGGTTTTTCTGTGCTTCTGTGAGCCTGATTGCTCTTTAGCAGTAGCTCCTGGTTTGGCCCTCGGTGTGGATGGTCCAGTTGGGCCCTGGTAGGCTGCCCTGTCGGGCCAGTCCCCTCTGGTTGCGATACGTCGGTGGGGGTCGGAGTGCCGGATCCAGCACCACGTCCCGCCGGGGCGTGTTGGGGTACTGCGGGCTGGACTGGACTGGGTACTGGCTGTACTGGAAGCCGCCAGGTTGATTGGTGTACCCCCGCGGAGTTCCCAGAGCCAGGTTGGAGAAGGCGGCGGAGGGTGGGGTGGGACCATGAGGGGAGCCTGGGTAGGGAGGGCGCAGGTCCTGAGGTCCCCGGTGCTGGTACCCTGCATCCGGATAGTGAGTCCGTGGAGGGTAAGGGTTAGGAGTTGGGGTCTCAGCATGGGGCCCGGGCAGGAAGTCCTGACTGCGGTAGTACTTCAGCACCTGGTCGCCTGACGGCATGACGTCAAAGGCCTGCCGGTACTGACCGCTGGAAGAACGCGCAAGGGGTCCTGGCGGTGGAAGGCTCCGGAAGGGTCCCGCAATGAGCTCTGGCGGGTGGGTGCCGGTGTGTAGACGTTATAGGCTGGAGGAGGGTACTGATGATGCTGCTGTTGCGGATGCGGATGCTGATGCTGATGATGACCACTGTACGGGTTGGGCGGCTGCTCCACGTGAGGCGAGGACGAGGCGGAGGACGACGTGACCGTACAGGTGCCCGCTTCCCTCTCTTCCTCCACTAACTTCTCGATCAGCAGCGAGGCGATGTCCTTCCCGCTCATGCTCGGAGTCGTGCCGTGGCTCTTCTCGCCGCTGGAGCTCTGCGGATCCGAGCGGCTTCGGAAGTGGGAGGCGGCATCAGCGATCTGCGTCGGCGGAATGTCCAGCGAGCGAGAGTCTGGGGCCGGGCTGCTGTGGGAGGGGCTGTCAAAGTTGTGGGAGGGGCTAACTTGAGAAGGGGGGGCGTCGTGCGGCGACTCCTGCCTCTCCTCAGGTGGGGGCTCAGGGGGAGGGGCCAGAGGTTCGGACACCTGAGAGGTGTCACCGTCCAGGTCGGTGGTCAGCCAGCCCTTGGTGCCGGCTGTGACAGTCTGGGTACTGGCAAAGGGGAAGTTGACGTACACAGGCTCAGACTGGGACTGAGTGTGTTCCTTGGAGTGCGGAGGCTTGTGTTGCTGTGGAGGGGAGTTTTGAGTGGCCTGAGGGTGGAGTGGTTTGGCCGCGGTGGGCTGAGAGGAGGAGGAGGAGGGGCCCAGGGGCTCCTCGGTTTTTGGGGTCTCCACATAACGGTAACACACCTTGCCATTCTCAAAGTACGGGTGCAGCTGGGAGGTAGAGAGCTCACCTGATGTTTGGGAGCGCTGGGAACGCACAGAGCTACGCTGGTGCACGGACAAGGGCACCCCAGCGACACCACCACCGATGGGAATGGGGTGCATCTCGCTGCGGGGGAGCCTGACGGAGGACGAGGTCTGGCGTTGGGGGCGCGGACCACCGTGGCCGTCCTGGGGGGGCCTCTGCTGGTGGTGGGAGTGCCCATGTGAGAAAGAGTATGAATGGGAGTGGGCGGCTGCCCATGCCCGGGTGGCTTCTGCTGACCACAACTGTGGTGCCCGACCACTGGGGCCACCGCTGGATGCCTGAGGGTGGTGGTGCCCTCTAGACACCGGTCTCTGGTTCAGCGCTGGGTCGTTGGGCACCGGCCGGTAGTTGCCTTCCAGGTCCAGTCGCATGTTCATGTAGCTGTGGCGCGCGTAGCTAGGTGGTGCCTGCGGGTGTTCGGGAGCACCGATTTCATAGTAGAAGTTCTCCACCATGCTCGGGTCCTCGGAGGAGGAGGATACTGGTACCGGTCGCATGTAAGCAGGAGGAGGAGGCTGCTGCTGCTGCTGCAGGGGCGGAGGTGTTGGCAAGGGCTGCCCAGCCGCGCGGGCAGCGTGGTAGCGAGCCAGAAGGTCGGAGGTGCCAGCGACCCGTTCGGAGTAGGCCCGGGCCAGGCCAGGCGGGTTGCCCTGTGGCTGGCTCATCATGCGTCGGATGCGGCCCGCGTCCAGGGAGCGGCGGGCGTAGTCCTGCCGGTCGGCCCTGGAGAGTGGCGCCCGTTGCGGCACCAGGTCCTGGGGCTTGGGGGGCACTTTGGGGCGAGTGGGCTGGAAGGCACGGACCTGGGCCAGGGGGGAGCTCTCGGAGCGCGAGTGCAGAAGCTGGGAGTGCTGCGGGTTGGGGGGCTGCGTCCCCGGCTTGGAAAGCGACCCTGGTGACCTCTGCTGCTGCAGGTGCGGAGCGGAGAACTGGCGGGAGTACGCCGGGGGTTTTCTCTGAGGGGGGGTGTCCGAGGAGGCGGAAGGGCTGGGTTTGGAAGAGGACGCAGCGACGGAGGCTTGGGCCGGAGGCGAGAGTTGCTGGTTCTTGTAGATGGGGCTCGGAGTTTGGTCCCCGTCTCCAGATGAGCTCCCGGCAGACAGCTCGGAATTGGACGCTCCCGAGTCTGACACCGAGGTGGTGGAGGAGAGAGTCCCCGTGTCCTGTCACACAGCAGAAGACATCCACACATACATTACGGGGGAGAGTGACACACACACACACACACACACAGGTGTCTTACCACTATTAATTACCTGTCAAATACACCTTCTTTTTAATAACTTACTAGGTAGTATATTTACTGCTTGAACTCATAACTTCAAATGGTGCATAGAGAAATGGTAACAATTCCCAATTGAGGGAATTTCAATTTACTCTAATTTTATTTGACAACATAGTAAGAGTGTGTGTGTGTGTATGCGTGTCAAGGGAGAGGGAAGTAGAGTGTATGCATCTCTTTTCCTTGACACACACACACACACGCACACACAGATACACATCCACACACACACACACACACATCCACACACCTGTCCCGGGGGAGACCTTGGCTCCTGCTCTGGCTCTGTCCCATCAGTGGGCTCCACGGTGGCAGTCACGGCGTCTCCCTCAGCCATCCACACAGACAGAGGCCGCACAGTGGAGTACAGCTGGTTGGGGTCGGACGAGAGCAGCTCACTCGCATCAGCTGACAGTGACCTCTGGAAGCGCAGGTCGGCGGCGGCGGCGGTCTCCGAGGGTGTCTTGGCCTGTGGTGGGCGGTAAGGGGGTGAAGCGCCCTGGCGCAAGGCTTTGTTGGCGCTCTCAGCCAGGGCGAGAGCCATGAGGCGGGCAGGGTTTTTGGGTGGGGGTGGAGGAGGCTGTTGAGAGGGTAGAGGCACCCCAGTGGGGCCCAGGATACCTATGAGTAAGCAGAACACAGCGGGGGAGGGGAGCATTTGAGATCAGTTTGACAAAAAACAGCACACTTGACCATCACTAAAAGCTTTAGAGTGAATTCATGGACTAATACACTGGAAATGGCTAAGCAAATACCTTAGCTACACAAATAACGTTGATTACGTCCCTCAAGCTTTTACCTCATACAAGCAGATTTCATGCTATATTCTTTGTTACTAACTTATATGTTAGATGTTTATTTACGTTCAAGTTTTAATGCTGGTTTTACCACTGTGCACTCTCAGAAGCTTGATGTGTTTCTAAACTGATTAAAGAGGCTGAGCTGTGTGAGCTACTACAGCACAGTTAAATTGGGTTCTTCTATTCTGCTGCTCCAGTCTGGTTTACTCACTGGGGCCCTTGATCTTGGCCTCGGGACCCAGTTTGCTGCAGATCTCCTGCTGGCAGCTTTCCGTCAGCTGGAAGTCACATGATCGCAGCAGCATGGAGATCATCTGGGGCGGTTGGGAGGGCCCACCTCCCTGGGCGACAGGCTGCAGTTCGCCAGCTCGGCCACCAATCATCTCCAGGACCTGTAGAGATGTTTGCATTTAATACTCACACTGGCATTCATAAACATCTATAAGAGAATAATTCTTAATGCGATGCACTGGCATTCATAAAAAAATATTCCTTAATGCCACACTATGTATTAGTGCTAGTATGTTTTTACAGGCTAGGTGAAGCAGTCCGAATGAGTCTAATGTCCGATGGCTATGATTAATACTCAGGAGCCCACGAGGAAAAAGTATAGACCAAAGGTTCTAGAGTGCTCCGTTCTAGAATCTTTGGTATAGACCTTTTCAAAAGAATTCCATTATTAGCGCCATAGCTGTTCCCACAAGGTTTCTGTTTTAACATTGCATATTTTTATCCTAACGTAGCGGAAGTAATTTGGGAACGAAGCAGAATGTTCAAGCATCATTTTTTTTAATCGTTGAAATGGTCTACAGATTGGTCCGCTGTTTGACTTTTCATTTCTCTGCTGTTTCATTTCTCATAATTATCCATAATCAAACATTCCTCAATAAAACACTATGCAATGTGTTTTTCCAAGTTAGTTTGAGCAGTCTAAATGAGTTCCTAGTGCTGTATCTTGCAGGGTGCTTTAAAAAATATTCATTTGAGGGGGCTAAAATTCAAAATATACTATTACACATTATGGCACTTTGGTATGGTACTACAGTAATGAGATATAACCTCTAATGTGAACGAGATGCAGTAGGAGTGATGTGGTTGCTTTTTCCATAGAAGAGCTGGGAAGAGCTTAAGCCTCACCTTCGCAGGCACACTGATGGCGATAGGGTCGGAGATATCCAGCGGAGGGGATTTGGGGGCTTTGGGGGAGAGGGCGTGCACCACCTTGCGGGTGAAGGAGCGCCTCTCCTGAGGGGGCTGGGTGAGGGGAGCGGAGCCACCAGCAACAGCAGCAGAGGCGGCCTGGCTGTGGGATGGGCTCCCGCCAGGCTCTGCAGACCCAGAGGCTGGGCCGGAGGCCGCGGTGGCCGCAGCAGCGGACGGCCTGTGCTGGCAGTACACCTGCGTCTGAGGGGCCGTCGCGGCCAGGATCAGGCTCCTGCGGGGGCCGGCCTCTGATTGGTTGAGCACTGAGTCTGGGTCCTCGGTCACAGAGCGCTGGCTGCTAGAGTGGGCGTGGCCCTGGTGGTGGCTGAGGCAGCGGTAGGGAGGCGGGGTGGCGGCGGGAGGTGACTCCCTGCCTCCGGGGACCGGCGCGGTGGGACCGACCCCGAGCCCGACGGGCCCGCCGTCCTCCACGAAGGTGGGGCTGAAGTCGATGACATCCTCAGCCATCCAGGAGGCCGCCGGATCCTGGGAGAAGTCGGGCAACATGTAGACACCCTCTTCATCCTCCTCCTCCTCTTCGTCATCATCCACGTCCTCTGCCTCGTCCTCGGCAGCAGCGCGGCGACGCTCCTCGGGCAGCAGGCTGTCGTACGATCGGCTGCTGGGCAGGCGTGAGGGGGGGCGCTGGGGCAGCAGCTGAGGGTCCATGGAGGCAACCAGGGAGAGGCCATCGCTACTGGAGCGTGGCCGACGCAGGCGCTGCAGCTTGCCCGCTCCTGAACCAGCGGGGAGGGGGACGAGAGAGGGGAAGAGAGGGCAGAAAACAACATGAGTCACTGATTGGGTGGTGGGAACGGAAGAACAAAAGACATAAAGGGAGAGAGAAGGGATACAGAAGGAAAGAGGCAGAAAGGAGGAAAGAAAAGGAAGAAAAGAAGAAAATGAGCGAGATAGCAATGAAAGAGTGATAAATCTATGCAAATTCCCCAACATTAACACTTCAATTCCCCTCTGATTCTCGCTGACTGAGGAGCAGAGTTTATATGGGATTTTTTGGGGGTATGAAGAAGGTGTAAAGTGTGCCCAGTGTAACTTAGTTCTGAGTTACTATCAGGGGGTGTAAGGTCATACACCCCCTGATCATAGTCATAACTGGCCCGGTGTGAACCCATCATACCTGCTCCGCTGTGCTGAGATAACAGGGACTCCTCACTCTTGGCCGAGCGCAGCGTGACACTATCCACACGGCACCCTGGGAAAGAGAACCACAGCGGTAAGATCAACAGTTTGGGATGAAAAAGGCATTACTATCTCCAAGTAAGCTATTGGTTCAAGTGGCTACATCCTTCATGCCACACCCAGTTCATGCTCACAGAGACCTGGGATTGAATCCGACCTGCCGTCATTCCCCAATCCCCCCCCCCCCCCCCGTCTCTCTCTACTACCAGCTTCCCGTCAATCTTTGCTGACTTCTCTGGATTAAAGCAACAAAAAAAAAAGGTCCCAAAAAAATGACTGACTACTTTATGCACATCCATCGGAAAGCACACACACAGAGAGACTGGTCTATGTTGTGAACTGGCACCTTTCAGTGAAAACAGGTAAAGATGAGACATTGTATGTGAAGAATTTAACTACTTGTAGGCTACAACTGAGCACAGTGTTACCCTGTACAATAGAGCACGATGTTAAACGTGATTGTGGCAAAACTTCATTTGACACAATTCAGCTTTAAGACATAAGAAAAGAATCTTAAAGGGGAAACACAGAATGAATCAATCAACTGCCGTGTTCTTCAAGGTCATCAAGTGCTGTCTGTAGTAAAAAAGAACCAGAAATTTTGATTCAACATAGACCGAACAGCAAACCAACAACAAACGCTAATTGAATAGGACATAGCAAAAAGAAACTGAAACTGAGTTTCTGTGCCCCATTCAGTTAGTACCGTTGACCTTGAATAACAGGGCTATGGATTGATTCACACCAGATTTCTCCTTTGAGTAAAAAAGGTGTTAGACTTATACTCTTACTAAATTGTCTTTGTATAAGGTGTTGAAAGACAATTAAGACAAACTACCTGTTTGTACCTGTGTGAGAAGTATTTGTACCTGTGTGAGAAGTATTTATACCTGTGTGAGAAGTATTTGCACCTGCGTGAGAGGTATTTGCACCTGCGTGAGAGGTATTTGTACCTACATGAGATGTATTTGCACCTGCATGAGAGGTATTTGTACCTGTGTGAGAGGTATTTGTGCGTGTGTGGGAGTAATTTGTACCTGCGTGAGAGGTATTTGCACCTGTGTGAGAGGTATTTGCACCTGTGTGAGAGGTATTTGTGCGTGTGTGGGAGTAATTTGTACCTGCGTGAGAGGTATTTGCACCTGTGTGAGAGGTATTTGTGCGTGTGTGGGAGTAATTTGTACCTGCGTGAGAGGTATTTGCACCTGTGCGAGAGGTATTTGTACGTGTGAGAGTAATTTGTACCTGCGTGAGAAGTGGCTGGTTGGAACAGGGAGCTGATTCTCATGGGTTTGCGTCGCCCCGACCCAGCTGGTTTGCCAATGGCAAAGAACGTCTTCCAGCTTCCTCCGGCTGACTTGCGTACCTTCATCCCCCTCTTCCTCCTTGGGGGTGGAGGCAAAGGTAGGGTGAGTGGACCAGAGGATGAAGAAGGACTCACAGCTTTCAACTGAGTTTGTTTAGGACTTAAGAGTGTAGTGGTTGCCTGACTGTGACGGAGCCTGGCTCTTTGAGGTCTCCCTCAGATTTCTATTTTATCAACAATTCATAGCCAATATCCTGTTGCTAATATGTTTTTACATAGCTTTGCATATCCTTTTTTTCATAATGCTTCAATATTAACATACCCCATAACTGCACAAAATAATAATAATAATAATAATAATAATAATAATAATAACAACATTTGTCTAAACTATAACCAGGAACACTGTGTTCCCTGATGAGGTTAATTGGGTGTACTGGGGTGTACTGGGGTGGGGACAAATGCCAGAAACAAGCAGGTACACCTACCAGCCTATTAGAGAAAGCCAGAGGCTCTCAGTCGTTTTATGTTTACCCCCACAGCGCCTCAGAGCTATACCCACCTTTCTAGAAACCTCTCTGGCTTTAGTAGGGAGAAGAGAGACACACGTGTTCTCACAAGGATATGGGTACGCTGTCTTAAATATGCAGTCCAGGAAGCCCTTGTTTATTATTTATTTAACATCCTGTCTGTTGTGCTGTCTATGTGGTATGTGTCACTTTCATTTCATAGTTTCATTTTATAGTTCTGCAATAACACGAAAGCACACTTTTTTCCACCTTCAGTGCACCATTGGCTAATCTATGCATAAGACATTCAAAAAATTGACTCGTGTGTCTAAGCAGCTTTCAAGAATGGCATACTCACCTTTCCTCTGGGAGGTCGAGCACGGTGTGGAACTTGTCCTGGAAGGACACTGGAGCCCCCTGAAGGAGCAGGGGTGCCTGCGTTCGAGCCTGAGCCTCCTCCAATGACAGCAGCCGTGTCGACACAAACGACTTGGGCCTGGTGAGAGACTGCCGTCCTGCAGAGGGCGAGAGGTCGGAGGAGGTGGGGGGGCAGGGGATGGAGGAGGGACAGGTAGAAAGAAAGACACAACAAGAGAAAGAATGACAGAATGATGAAGTAGAGGATGGAAGGATAGATAGAATAAGACAGTATATGACAGAAAGGGATGAATAAAATCATGTGGGGATAAATGAAATGAGTGAGGAAGAACAGGAAGAGAAAAAAAGAGAAAATCAACATTAGTTAATATTATAACATGACGAAGGAAAGCTGCAGACAGCGAGACAGACAATATGGTGGCGGAGGTGGTAGCACAGACAGGACAAACACAGCGCTGGGGAATAATGATGGGATTACGCCATCTTGTGGCGCAGCCAGGGATGACAACGTCACTTGAACTCCTGAGGGAGGGAAAGCACAGGGCAAGGAGCTGGGAGAGAATTCAGAGCAAAGGAGCAGCAACGCTCCCACACGCTCTTCCACGCACTGTGCACAGACATGGACCTGTTTTCACTCTTCATTCCAGCACAAGGTTCAACCAAGATTCTTTCACACTGTGACACGTCTTTGAATTCAAAATGTAGTCCAGGACTTTGCACAGCAGACACAAACAATCAGCGAAGAGGGACAGAACACAGTGTTCTGTTCACAGACAGCTGTGTACCAGGATTGTGTCAGAGTATCTTGGTACTACAAAAAGCAAGGGATGAAGCATGTTTGGGCCAGGGATGCCATGGACTGATCATTTATACAGAGCACTGGACACTCTTGATCAATGTCTCTGACAAAAGCACACAAAACCAGTTTTTTTGGCAGAAAAGCTCAGAATAAAGTGGCTTAGTGTCATGATTAATAGGCAAAGGAAACAACACTGCTATGGTGGTGAATAAAATGTCTGACAACTTTACCTGATAGGTTGGTTTCATCCACTTAGAAGATAGCAAACAGTCAAAACACAGCAGAGACACACGACAGTCATACACACATGCATACAAGTCTACACAGAACTTTTAAACATTTTTTCCAACTTTTAATAGGGATCTCACATTTTGCTGGCTCAGTGCTTTGACATATAACACATGCAGGTGGCCCTTCCACTTAAAAAGCCAGCTTTGCATGATAAAAAATAAAATGAAACTTATACAAATGTTGACAACTAAAAATTCATAACATCTGGAAGCTGTGTGCAAATTGCACAAATTACTTTTGTCAGTCAACAATTTCTATACTCAAGTAAGACTCAAATCTATTTCAGCCAAATATTAACCCACCCCTTAAAAAACAAACAACAACAAAAAAAAGACAAGTGTGAATGAAAGCGATGAGAGGCTGACCATCATTCATGAAGCTTTCAGAAAGCTTCACGTTTTAGCGCCAACACATCACACAAATATCCCAGAGTGAAAACACAGGACAAAAACCAGGACGAACACCGAGACCAGCATGACAAATGAAATGATATCTCCATGGGAACAAGCAGTGCAGAAGGAGGAAGATGAGGAGGATGAGGACCACCCCCGTCAGAAGACGGAGAAGCGGCGGGTGTCTGGGTCGGGCTCCTGACAGGGGGGCCTGGGGCCACAGGGGGCCTCGCGCTGCGCCTCTTGCAGACTCACCAATCGTGCCCTCCGGGGCAGTGGCACTGGCTTGCGCCCAGACCTGCCCGTTGCTACAGAAACACACACTTGGCTCAGTTGATGCCACAGCACCGAGGTGAGGCACTGATCATTCAACCTAGCAGCTGAAGGACTGAACACTGCCCAAACAACATGGCCGTATGTGTAAGAAACGGCCACAGCAAATAGCGAGCATTCTTCAACTACTACCAAAGGGACAACAACCGGAAAAAAAAAGAACATCAAAAGATGGAAAGTTTTTCAAAGACTGAGATGAACAGGCTGCTACAGCCTGCAAAGAATCATGTCTCTCAATAACCAATTCAACATCAAAATTCTCTGAATGCATCAAATTTAACAAGTAAGCAACAGTGCTTTTGTTTGAGGCCTACCAAAACATGTAGCTATTTACCTTTATGTTGTTAGAAATGTGGTCAGGCCAGGCTCATATCAATATTGCCATGATTTAGGGAGAGTACATACAAAACATCTAGACAATACAGTATAATGAACATGTATTGTATGTAAGCAGTTGACTATAAAGGGTAAGCAAGGGCTTGGCAGAGCTATTAAGCGACATAAGAGCATAAGCATCAGTTACGTGGCTTCAGCTCAGCTATCTGATTTCTTTTATTTTACTTCATATTCAGTGAAGCACAAGCAGAGCAGAACAACAAACCTCACAGGCCAGAGAACACAGATCAGGACCCGCAATGCCTGAAGCACAGATATATCACAATCACTCAGATCCAAACCTGACTGAGTGAGTGTGTGTGAGTGGGAGTATGTGTGTGTGTCTGTGGGGGTGGCTGGAAGTGAAGAGAGCGAGCTCCTCATCACCATAGAGACCAGAGCTGCGCCAGAGATCCCACGCATGACCCGCTGATAAACACACACACACACACCACACACACACACACACACACACCAGAGACAGCCTGTCCATCACTCACACAATCAGCATTTAGACTATTTATTAACTACTAACAAGACACACACACACACACACACACACACACACACACGACTTTGACTCAGGGCACATCTGTGGAAAGCTGGGGGTGAGCATCCATGGACAGACATAGAGATACAACAGAGACTGAATGAGATGCAAGAATGCAAATGCAAGAGCGAAAATACCAACTCAAACTAAACAGATTAAAGAGTGCGTTTGTTGACTAACAGGCTACAAACAGCCCCCCCTCCCCCTCCCCCTCCCCCCACATCCACACACTGATTGGCCACTCTCTCTTATGCATACCTGTGCTAAAACGGCCCACCGAGGTAAATGTGTCGCTGAACAGGACATCAACATTGGACAACAGGAACTCTACCACCACAGACTGGATGCGGACCTCCTTGAATGGGTCAGCACCACTCAGACCCACCGCCTCAATCTCCATGGACCTGTGGGGGGGGGGGGGGGGGGGGGGGCACACCAAAACAAACAGTCACTGTTGTGTCTGATAACATCTGAGACGGAACAAAGTGAGACAGTCTGTTCCCACTGTGATGACAAATGGTTTCTTGTACATAAGCAACGTAAAGGACAACCAGGGAAAAACAAGTCTAGGCATACAAGTGTGTTTGCATATACACTGTCAATAGATGGCCCACACCCAGGGAAAGAGTGTTTGGGCCAAAACAAATGTATGCACACACACACACTCCACCTTTGTCACACAAAACAAAGCTGCACATCAAGCATGACACCTCAAGAGTTGGTAACGACAGATAAACAACTAACAGCAAACAGGCAGGCACACCTGAACACACACACACACACACACACACACACATGCACACAGGCAGCACACACACATACACACAGACTTGCCTGAGCAGGTTGGGTGCCCAGACGATGGCCAGGTTCTTGATGTGCATGTTGGTCTCTTCGCTGAAGGTAGCCAGCCGGGCCAGATGCCTGATGAGAAACTCCAGCGTCCTGGGACACAAAACATCCCTTTGCAGTCACTGTCCATAAACCAAGACATGTGTCTGTCCTCACCTACTTATCTATCTGTGTGTCTGGACTATAAGGCCCTGTTCACACCATTCAATTACCCGTTCCTCACTGAAGCTTATAAAACAGACACGCCTGTCTATATCTTACACAAGTTATAATACAAAGTGTGATGACAGAAAATATTAATTACACAAACATTAACTTCTTTCAAATGCTAACTCATGTCTGTGGTCATTGCTGTGTGTGTGTGTGTGTGTGTGCATGTGTGTGTGTGTGTGTGCATGTGTGTGTCCGTTACCTGTAGTGAGGAGGAGGCAGCTGCTGAATGACGTCATGTACCTTCACCATGCGTTCATCCTCAGTCATCTCTCCCATACAATCCTTGAATGAATGAATGATGAATGAATGAATGAATGAATGAATGAATGAACAAGAGATGCAAGATACTTCATACACCCTCTGCTCAAACAATTAACACTATCTCTGCAGTCAATTAAGTGCTTTTATCCGAATGATTTACATTGGAGTACATGTTTAAAAGTCAATGTAACAAAACATCTGCTCCCTTCCAATCACATAATATCTGGTGTCACAACTGGTGTCACACTAGTGGGCCAACAGTGTTCCTGGCCACGGCCTTCCTCTGCAATGTTCACACTCTTACTGGAAGATCATGGATGGACACTCACGGCAAACTTGTCGTAGAGCTGGTAGGTGAGCAGTGGGTTGGGCAACTCCCGAAAATACAGCTTACACAGGGAGCCCACGCAGTGGATGTCCTGCATGTACAGGTCTTTCGTCAGGTCCGGAACGTTCTCACTGTCAAACTCATGCCTGATGAAGGAATAGGAGAGGAAAATGGCTTATTCCAGAGAGGTCCTTCGCAGTGGTTATATTAATAATTTCTACTTGTTATTCATAAATCTATCATAATTGTATCACTGTGGTGTCCTCTCTCGGATCAGAAATAGTTTTGCCCAACAGTGCTCTAGAGATGTCCTAAAGCTAGAGATGCTTACACCTGAGGAACCTGGTCTATGCAGAAGTGAGATGAAGAGAGAGCGCACCTGAGCTTCTGAATGTTGGAGGAAACTCCAGAGTGTCTGTAGATGCCATCAACAATGCCATGCTTCTCTATGAACTCGGAACAGCTTACCAGCACCTGAGGAACTACACAGCAGAAGCACATATACTTTAGAAGTTTCACAAAGGGCAGCATGTTACTGCGGTAACAGAGCTACAGAAGTCACAGAAGTACCACAGCACTGAGTACTGAAACTCAAGTTCACTACAGTACCGCAACACTGATTACTGGAACTCAAGATCACAGCAGTACTACAACTCTGAGTACTGAAACTCAAGTTCACTACAGCACTACAGCACTGAGTACTGGAAGTCAAATTCACTACAGTACTGCAGCACTGATTACTGGAACTCAAGATTACGGTACTTATACAGCATTGATTACTGTAACTCAAGTTCAAGTGTGGAACTTCAAGATTCGCATTTTGCTTTTTTGCAAATTTATCCTGCAACAATATCAATACAATTCCTCTATCTTATCTATGTTTTTTGTGTTTGTTTGACTTCTTCCCATTCTGGTTAGTCCAAGACACCATTTTTTTACTTCAAAAACTGGTTGTAGGTGTTCATTTCCTCGTACCATCTTGTCCAGAGTTTAGCAGGTGCTCTCCAAGGTCGCAGCCAAATACACGCTCCTTGAGGATGCCTCGTTGCTTCAGCTTCTGCTTGGTGGGCCGCGACTTCATGAAGGTCCTCAGAAAACCCATCAACTTGCCGTGCTTTTAGACACTGCCACAAGGGGGCGACAGTAAGCCACTTAGCACAGTGTATAAGGGTACAAGTGATCATGACAAGACACTCACAAAAAAAAAGAAAGTTCCCACTAGGCCTTTCAAGCACTTACAATGGAGATGCATGTGTATGCGTGTATGTGTGTGTGAATGTGCTTTTGTGTGTAGTTCTGTGAGTCTGTGTGCTAGCACAGCTAATATTTGAGTGAGTGCATATATGTGTCCTGGGCTGAGCCGTGGGCATAAAAATCTCCCTTCACAAAACAAGGGAAAAGTGGTCAGCCACACAGGAACACATACTGCCTCCAGTCTCCGGAGAAAGGCACCCATTAAATCCACAGACTGACCAGTGGACATAAAACACACTAGGGTTAAATGGGTTCATGGAAGCCTGTGTGTGTCAGTCAATGTATGAACAGACATCGCTTTCTTTGTTTTTATTATGGCTGGGTAGTAATCAATGCCATCAACAGTGTAAGCAGCGGACCATGGGTCTGTGTTAGCGAGATTAGGATTAAAGGAGCACTGTGACACAAACAGTGGATATGGAAACAGACCAATCACCTTAACTCAGGAGTCAAGCGGCTGCATTTACTGCACCTTGCAAAAGCATTCGACTCCCCTGAAATCATTGCCATTTCTTGGATTATAAAGGAAAGCCTGTAATTGAGAAATGGTGAAGGAATTCGGGGGGTAGAACACTTTGGCAAAGACACTGTACATGCAAGTACTGCTAATCATAGACTCATTTAATATAACCGGTGATGCATCTTTTTTCCTTAAATAGCATCTTCCATGTTCACCTCTGGTGTGTGTATTGGTGTGTGCATGTGTCTGCGTGTGTGGTCAGATTTACTGATGCCGTTTTTTTTGCTGAAAGGGAGCAAATGAAGTTAGCAGGAGGAAACTGTTAGAGGGGTCTTGTATTAGCAAACAGAGAAACACCAGAGGGGAGGGGGGGGGATAATTCCATTTGAAGCCGTTACCAGAGAATCTTAGGAACCAAGGCTGACGAACTAAGGGGTGAGAGGAGCAACAGAGAAAGAGAGAAAGAGAGAGAGAGAGAGAGAGAAAGAAAGAGAGGGGTAAACGATTCCAAGAAGGCAGCATATTGAAATGCTGGGTTCATAAAGTTTTCGCTACAAGCTAGTTCCTACGGCTCAGCTGGGTGAGCACGTGATGGAGAGGGCAGCTACATCAACAAAAAAAAAGGCTTCAACACATCCGGGAGAAAAGGAAGCAGAAGTTCTAAAATACAAATCGTCTGAGCCGATTTATTGCCGTGGGACTTCGGCACATAGTGCAACCACTGACTCTTTGGCAAGCAAAAATCAGCAACAACAGCCCATTATAAGAAAAGTCTGACCACCATTACAAGCCTGGAAAACTCAAGCTGGACCTAAGACATACACACAACACATAAACAGTCAGTTTAGTGGCTCTCACCTGATGTCGGAGAAGAGGGTCCTGCAGCACTGACAGTCCCTGGCTTGGTGGGGACTCCGTCTACCTCTATGACAGAGAGACAGACAGACAGATAAACAGACAGACAGACAGACAGACATGCAAACAACATGAATTGAAAGCTTAATTAAGATTTAGAGGCTTGCCCTTTTTTACTGTAGGAAGGGTTGATAATACTCAGAGAACAGGGAAATGAGTTGTTTACATTTACACACACGACAACCACCAACTGAGGAAACCACTAAACAATTGCAAAGATGCCTACATAATCAGCATACACAACAACACTGCATATAAAAGCACGTGCAGTATTGTAGGAAAAAAGTTTGAGACCAAGGTCCTAATAAACTCCCACACCCGAAGAGCACACCGAGAACAAAAAAGAAACATGCCCAATTGGCCCAGAAAAGAGTCCCATATTTTAGTGACACCCTGTCAGCAGTAGTATGCGCTGGTGTGTCCGTGCAGAAGGAGGCAGTCATACCTAGTTTTGAAACGGGAGCGCTGACTGTCTGGGGAAGCTTCTCACTGATCAGCTCCACACACTCACTGGGAAAGAAGCCAACCTGCGGGCCATGGGCACGTACGTTCAAACACACACACACACATAGACACACAGACAGAGATGAAGAAATCAGCCAAGGGTGTATGTGCTGTGCAGGCCTGCAATGCTATGACACCTCTGCTTGTGTAGACAGGGGAGAGAGAGAAAGAGAGAGAGAGGAAAACAGGCCAGAGACGAGAGGAACAGCAGAGAAAAACAGATCATTTCTAACTCTGACAGAGAAAGACAGAGAGAGAAAGAAAGAGAGAGAGAGAGAGAGAGAGAGGGGAGAGAATTATTAAACAAGTGAGAGACAACCATTGTGTGCGTGTGAGTGTGTGTATGGGTGTGTGTGTGTGTGTGTGTGTATGTGTGTGTGTGTAAGAGGGAAAAAGTAGACCGACAAAAACAAGAACAAAAGACTGACGCACGCAAACAAGGGCAAGCAGATAGTAGCTAAGTATGTTAGCAAATGGAGGCACTGGAAGTACTGGAGCGCCACAAGAGACAGTGGGACAGTCTGGGTAAGACGGTGAGGTGGGGTGGGGTGGGAATGCTGAGAGCTGCCTGGGCACCTGAAAGCCATGTTTGCCTCTCCACCAGCTGGTGTCCTCCTTGGGTGGCATGTCTATCACAGATAAGATGTCTCCCACCTGTAAGCACCAACACACACACGCACGCACGCACACACACACACACACACACACACACAAACATGCACCAACATGTACATGTACACACCAGCACAGCATCCACACACGCAAACACATAATGATTACACTCAACTTCAGACATGTCGGTGATGGCAATAACAAACAAGCTGGTTGTCTGTGCATGGAAAATGTTTTTTGACACACACTGACAGCTCGTCAAGGCTTTTAATCTCCCTTGATCCTCCTGCCAGGACATACAGTATACTGGCATGACAAGATCTACCAAAATTACTGGTGCACGGTGAGCTATTTGCCTGTGCAAATGGAGCTGAAGAGAACACAAAGCACGCCACTCTGAGCAGCTTAGATCCATGACACCGAGGGCATGTGTGTGATGTGTGAGAAGCTTCAGCATCGGCAAACAAGCATCATCATAAGGGATAAACACCACAGAGCAGGAACAAACACACACACACACACACACACATACACACATTTGCGGTAAACACTCTGCAGACAAAAACAAAAACACTCCTGCTGCAATCAAAACAAGCGAAAATCCTCCAAACGATACAAACAAAACAACAATTAATAAACAATTAATAAACAATCGTGTTGGAACTGTAGCTAAAAACCTTTTTTTTTTTGGTCTAGAAGTTTTTGCTTGGATCTGAAAACAGAAGAGGAACTGAGTGAGAAAAAAGAAAAAAAAAGTTATACTTTCTCACCAAATGGGAATGAGGGAGATAAAAGGAGAGAGAGGGAGAAGAGAGAAAAAGAAAGATAGATAGAGAAGTTTCGAGAAGGATGAAGCTGACGAGGGTTGATATGGAGCGAAGGGACACAAATGTGCTGAAGTGACGGGTCACCCCGTTCTCTGGCCCAGAAAGAAAAACTGAATGTGGAGCATGACTACGGGAGGGGGGGACAGGAATAGACAGGCCGAAGGATGAGAAGGAGGATGAGGAGGCGGTGGAGGAGGAAGAAGAGGAAGATGAAGAGGAAGGAGACCATCCAGGGGAGAGGTAGTGCTGTTGACGGCTCTGTGGGATAAGACAGAGCAACAACCACATCTGAAATAGCTGTTGAAAAAAAACCCTGCACCTATTGGTCCTATTGTTGTTCAGATATTCAACCTAAACCTCTCGACACCCATCGTGCCCTTTGCATCTACACTGTATGTTCATGACCGCTTTGTGATTGGCAGAATGCGCAATTCCTAGTTGATCTCCAACTGATCTAGACTCTGATTGGCCGTACCTCGATGGAGATCTCGTCGCTGGCCTGGGCTGTGTAGCGCTTGATGACGTGAGCGGCAGCGATGGCAGGGACATTCAGCGAGGCCTCTTCTTTCAGCAGAAACCTGTTCCCATGGTTGTCAATCTGAGAAGGATAATTAGGCAGGGTAGTTATGCACTGTAGCATTTCCACCACAGCATTCCACCATTCACCCCATCCACATGCAGCTCCGCCTTCACTCCCTACAGTGGATGAGCAACAGATGGTGCAGTGCTTTTACCATTGACTGGTCTTTGTGCACCACCTCCTATGCTGAAACCTCCCCTTAACACCAAATCAAATGTCACATTTTCTTTTTTGGAGACCTATTAAGTAACCTTGACCTTGACCTTGTGATAGGAACACTTTCCAACAGCCCTTCATTTTTCAAACCTATGGTGCCAACTGAATGAAAGGTCCCATTACACTACACAGAACTGGCAAAACTGGCATACTCTACACCAGGCTACAACACAGTGTATGCATGAATGTAACAGAGCGAAAGTAAACACGGTGGTCTTTTTTTATTGTCTCTGTCAGCACATGGATGTGTGAAGCTGAGTGTGTCACTGGCCCCATAGTTCTCACCTCCATCCATGTGAGGACAGGCCCACAGTTCAGCTTGTTGTCCACAATCATAGAGAGACGACTCAGGTACTCAGACAGCAGTGGGGTGAAGATCTGATTTGCCAGAGAATGAGACAGACAACAGACAAAAACAAAAACAGAAATCATACTTTAAACGCAAACACATTGTAAACACATATTGTAAATGCCCATAAATTGCCCTGATGGTTTATAGTGACATACTGAACAAAATAACACAACAATTAAAGGAGAAATCTGGTGTAAATAAATCCA
>PYXC01001801.1:1105000-1117500 GCA_015244755.2 Tenualosa ilisha | reverse complement strand
CAACTCGCGCGTGAGGCCAGACTCTTGAACTTGCTCAAGGATCCCAAATTCCTTGGCTGGGCAGCTTTTTTTCGTCTGTGTTCTGTCACTGTAAGATAGACAGACAGACCCTCCCCTCTTAAAACGGTGACATCATGTCTAAGAAGCAGTAGACACTACTGTGAAATATAAGGCTTCCGTGCTACGCGCAGAGGAGCTGAGTATGGGTGGTTTATGGGTGGTGAGGGACAGGAGACAGACAAATAATTTGGGACGAGAAGACGTAGGTTTGGATATTCTAGGCCAACTGTCTTTTTAAGCTGGTAGTGTGCATCAAACTGTGCTTGTGTAGGCGCGCATGTGTCTTGAGAACACCTCATTAGACGGTGCGTGTGTGTGAGAGTGTGTGTTTCTTGTATGTGTGTGTGTGTTAGTGTGTGTGTGTGTCTGTGTGTGTGTGTTTCTTGTATGTGTGTGTGTGTGTTAGTGTGTGTGTGTGTGTTTCTTGTAAGTGTGTGTGTGTTAGTGTGTGTGTGTGTGTGTGTGTGTGTGCATCCTGGCTGTACTGATGTGAAAGCTCTGAGAACAAGGATAAAAGGACAAAGCAGGACTTGCATTTCTTAAGGCAGCAATTGCACACATGCTCACCCTTTTTCTCTTACACACACACACACACACACACACACCACACACACACACACACACACACACACACACACACCACACACACACACACTTATGTGAAGTGTTCTAAGGACACACATCTACATCCACAAGTTTGTGCATATGCACAGTCTCACATACACACACACACATTCAAGTGTTCTAGGGACACACATCCACATAAGTCTGTGTGTGCGCATACAGTCTCTTACACACACACACACTACAGACACATTACAGACACATTCCAGTCACTGGTGTTATTCTGGGATATGAATAGTCATCCTACAGGGCCAGAATAGCATCTACCATCAAGTCTATTCAATTTTGTCTTAAGGTATGAGTTGCTTGCACATGTCTCTCGGCTGTGCCACAAATATGTGTGTGATCTGTGTGTGTGCATGTGTGTGTGTGGGTGTCTACATGTGCATTTGTGTATTTGTTGGTATTTGTGGTGAGATTTGTGTGTGAGTAAGTGTATGAATTCAGCAACAAACAGACAGGATGCTGCATCTTTCCCCTTGACTGCACACAAACTAAAGATCTGTGTGTGTGTGTGTGAGAGTGAGAGAGAGAGAATGAAGGTCAGGCACAAAGAGAGCAATAGCTTCAGCCCTGCAGTCCTTCCTGTTCTGCTCTACTCTACTCTCCAAGCCTCTCTGTGCCCATATATACACCAGAGCTCTGGGGCTATGTTATAAACACTGATTACACTGAACACACACACATACACACACACACACACACACACACACACACACACACAGGAAACCAACAAAACAAAAACAAAATACTTCTACAAAGTTCCCCCATCTCATTCTCAAACATTAACAACTAGACACAAATGGAAGAAAACGTCCAATCAAAAACCACACACATACACACACACACACACAGACACTCAGATTCCACTTGGCGTACTAATTAGGCTAACAAAGCTACCAGTGCCATTACCAGCTTACTGCCAGAGCCGGCATGAGAGAGGTCACAGGGATGCCCGTCTGTTTCTGCTGCATGTGGGATATGGCTGCTAATGCCATTAGCATCTCTAATGCAAGCTAGCTGGCAGGCTGGATTAGCAGTCGGGTGAGTGTGAGTGGTTGGGTCAGACAAGGCCGTGCCCAGCCGGTTGCTAAACCTGGGATGAGTGGCAGCTTTTGGCGGCCGCAACCTGGTGGCTGATGCTTAGACTGAACTATTTTCTAGTCGCAAAACGTTGTATTCAGAAGCTGTGTTCTGAAACTTGAGACTATTTTTTACTGTTTCAAACAGCACATTAGAGACCCTTCTGTCTGTGGGATATACGGCATCACCTGTGCTGACCGACACTGTTTTCAGATCAGTGTTCAAATAAGCTTACAATGTAAATAAGCTTAAGAATGCATTGCTGGCACAATCACTGGGCCTTACCTCAATGGAGCCGAAGTCGACATTCTCGTAATGGAAGTGGGCACAGTCGACGAGCTTGGGGAAGTGGCCTTTCACAACGGACAGCCTGAAACCAAACATGCAAACACGCAGGCATAAACACACAGGCACCCACCGACCCACACACACGCACACACACACACACACACACACGCACACACAAACAAACACAAAAACAGTGTGATGCCTGTGGTTTCTGAAAGAGCTTTGAGTGCACTCAGCTGTCCTACAGCAAAACACAACCATACACCCTGCATTTCACATTTCAGATCAGAGTACTTTCATTTCTTCAGGCTGCACTGCTTTGCTCTGAAGACAAATGATTAGGTTTCAAAATTCCAGATACCAGGGAAGATACTGGCACCAAGAAAGACAAAAAAAGATGAACAAACGTATCTTAAATGTATTTAAACAAAACAACAAATACTTGGCTTGTAATCTACATGTGATGAGGCTGTGTGGGCTGCATTTCTATCATGTCCAGTCATGCATGGGGCACTGTAAGCTTTTGCACAATGTCTGCTGTATTTACACTGGTCTAGTCATTATGCTGTACTTGAGTCGATGGCAGCCTGTGTTTTAATGTGTGTGTGTGTGTGTGTGTGTGTGTGGATGATCTGCATGTTTAAGATGTGGCTGAGGCCCATGCCACAGTAGAGAAGGTCCATAGAGATAAAGGGTAATGAGGTCTAGTATCGGCTGGAGGGGCCGTAGGAAGTGAAACTCCACTTCCTCTTATTTTGACATTGTATTTGTAGGCTGTGGGAGTTCTTGTTTAGCCACATACAGGTCGGACTAAAACCTGTGTCCCCAGGTTTATATTATGGACGTGTTAACCCTCTGTGCCATGGCAAGCCTGAAAAGGCTGGACAGTCTCTTCAAGGCCATGCAGAGAGACCTTTGGCAGCTCACCTCTTGTTCATCTTCCCCTTCAAGTTGGCAGTGGTGCCCACAGAGCGGGTCGTGGGCTCCCCGGAACTGTCCAGATTATCGGTGCTCCGAGCCTAAGAGAGAGGCGGTAGGAAGGGAGGGGGAGTGAGGAGGAGTAAAAAGAGAGGAGAGAGGAAGAGTAAAAAGAGAGAGGTGAGATCTCAGATAGTGACTCTGCAGTTCATGCCAACACATCCCTAATGGCCAAGGAAGCAGGGTTAACTTGGTCTGTTAGTTGGTGCAGTTGAAGGGTTATCACAAAGTAAGAAAGCGCAATTTTCATGTGGCCAAGGGAGGATTTTTGACACTGTAGGCTTAATATTCACATTGGCCATGTTATGAACTACAAACCCCATAACTCCAATCTTCCACAGGGAGGCTGGGTTTGTTTGTGGAGTAGGAGGAGGCTGGGAGTGTGCTTCAATCCCTAATTCTGACCAGCACTGCATAGAGCACAGTGCACAGTAGAGAGGATTGTGGTGGCGTACCTAGAGATAGGCTCAAGAAGTGAATGACTTGTTTGTGGCACTCCAGAATATGAAGATCAATTCTGGTGTGTGTATGTGTGTGTGTGTGTGTGAGTGTGTGTGTGTCATGTGAAAAGAAAAGAGTAGCACAGGCTGCTTAGTTAGTTAATCCCTAGGAAGCACAAGGAATTTTGCATATGTTAGGAGTTGGCTGGGTGATTTTTTTTATCTAGCTCACTTGCAATTGGCTGATCGGAGGCTGATGTCACAATGCTATCCCGGGCATGAGCAATCTGCTGATTAGCAAAGACTAGAGCTGAAAGAGTGAGCTGGCTGAACAGGTCCTCATGCTTCTCCACACACAGGCTGCCCATGTGAATGAGGGCACCCTGCCTGTCTTCCCTTCTTGTAGTGTGATGGCAAAACATCCATGTCTGAAGGACACCATTATTTGGGCTTTCACTCTTCTCTACATCTTTTTTAATCACTTCCATAAAGGAGGCCAGTGGCATTGTGCTGTATTTCAAACTTCACTCATACTAGTTCAATCGAGAGTGTCCACTGGGTGTGTGTACAGTCAGCATACGTAGCCATTGAGAAACTAAAAAAAGAAGTCATTTCAGTCTTTGTAATTAATATCCTCAGGACAAAAGACATACAAAGCATAAGTTCAAAGGCAATAATGATTTTTCTTCAAATCACAAAACATCAGGGTCTCCTCCTTCAGAGTCGGAGAGACCAACCTCGGCCTGGATTAATAGACAGAAAATGCTTGTAGCGAAGCCTTTTGGATTTTGCAATTGATTGGGAAGCTTCCGGAAGGAATCAGAAAGTGGGTCATGGAAGTTGCACACACCCCTGCTACACTTACCGGCAATGACAGCTGCATCGTGGGTAGGGAAAGCCCTTGGGAAAATTTTAGACAAGGGATAATCGTTTCAGAGGCAGAAGACTGACACAAACTACTACAGGAATGCTATGGACAAAGAGCTCAGAGCAGCAAAAACAGACAAGACCTTCAACTCAAGACGCACAAGACGACCTTCACTGGCGACTGAAAAAATTGTTTTGTCTAAAAAAACATTCTTAGCCAAGGTCTCAAGGATCCAAACACATTTCACATGTAATCTGGGCTGGAAGTTGTGCACGTTTTCACCTGACAGTCTCTAAATCCCCCTTCCCGGGTTTTAGGAGAACGCCGTCAGGATTTGCATGCTGAGGCGGTGAAGCTGAAGTCAGAGGCGAGAAAACATTTAAAAGCTGTCGCCTCAGCTCACAATCAAACACTCCACAGATCCTCAAGCCTGTCCTATGCAATTATTCGAACCTCTATACACAAAAAAAAACACACCTGCTGTAATATATATAGTCACCTTATCACACTACTGTACCTTCAGCCCCCTTTTACCCAAAGGTGTGTGTGTGTGTGTGTGTGTGTGTGTGTGTGTGTGTGCGTGCGGGCCTGTATGTGTGTGCCTGTGCGTGTGTGTGTGTGCCTGTGTGTGTGTGTGTGTGTGTATCATCATGCATCTGGGGGCATCTCTAATGTACTCTAGCCTTTCCAGACTAGTGCCTATTCAATATTGACTATTCCATTCACAGACTAGAGGAGGAACAGCTGCAGCAAAGAACCCCCCCTCCCCCCCAAAAAAAGAAAAAGAAAAGAAAGTTGGTCATGTGGGTGCTCTGTAGAGAGTCTGTGGAATATTAGGCACAGGCTCACGTGAACACACACATACGGGAAGGGTGACTGAGCATATTGATTTTGAAAAGGTTAATTGAAGTCACATTTGACATTTCAGTGATCATTTATCTACCTCCGTTCCACATGAGCGCGCGCGCACACACACACACACACACACACACACACACACGTACATATACACTCAAATACACACCACGGGTCAACCCAGGGGAATGAGAATAAACAAACCATTGAGGCAGAGTGACATTCCTGGTGAATAAAATATGTGAAAAGCTGATTAAGATGTAGCGCTTCTCATGGGAGGCTTGCTGATAATCACTCTCACTCACAATAGACAGTGTGTGTGTGTGTGTGTGTGTGTGTGTGTGTGTGTGTGTGTGTGTGTGTATGACAACAAGAGACAGTGAAGAGTAGGCCTAAGTGTGCGTGTGTGTCAAGGTTCATGTGAATATGTGTGTGTGTGAGAGGGCAAGACCGAGACAGAGAGAGTAAGAGTGGAGTACAGTAGAGTAGAACAGAGAGTGGAGTTTGTGTGTCTGTGTGTGAAAGTTCACTGAGATTGTCTGAGTACGTGTGTGTAACTATGTATGTATGTATGCATGTGTAACTATGTATGTATGTATGTATGTGTATGTGTGTGTAAGTGAGAGTGAGAGGGATCGAGCCATACACTCGTACTCCAGGGAAAGAGTATTTAACTTAAGAGCGATGACCTCATCTCCACATCATCTCCTCTCTCTCCCTCTTCCTTTCCCTCTCTCAGGGCTCGTGTGACTCATCCAGTGTCTCCAGCCTGCCACACATTTCTGGAGGCTTTACTGCTGGCCCCATGCTGGCTTCAAACAACCCAGACTACCCATAAAACTCTTCTTCTTATCTCTGTACTATGCCCTCAGACTGAGTTGAGTGGTCATGGGTGCTCATCTCATGGCTCATCCCTACCACCACCTCCACTTCCAACTCTACCTCCATGTCAACCCACCAACCCCTTAACTCTCCTCTCCCCTCCTTTCCCTCCTCCGCTTAACCTTCCTCTCCTCTCCTCCCAACTCCTTAACCCTCTTCTCCTCTCTTCTCCTCTCCTCCCAACTCCTTCACTCTCCTCTCTTCCCCACATAAAAATATTGGCTGGGATTGTACAAATTACATATGGGGACTTAAATGGTCCTTACGTTGTGCTGTTTGCACGCATAATCACATATGTTTTCAATTGGTGTTTTCCATGTGGGACCATTCTCCTATCCTCTCCTCTCCTCACAAACAGCTGAGCTGTCCAGTGTGAGACTGGGCGGTGGTACTCTTATGCAAAACAGCACCTGGTTGCATACACACGCAGGAACAAACACAATCTATTTGTTCGGTGAGATGCCTATGTCCGGGCTAAGCTATGCCTTCGGGCTAGCACAGATGTTAGCAAAACAATAATGATGAAAAAAAAAACTAACATTGCCCCATTGTTTATTACACACATGAAACACCATTACACACACTGACCTGCACGACCTACAGTGAAACAGCACATGGAACAAAATCAGTTTCATTCAAGCAATCCTTATTAGATCATCTGTGTGTGTGTTGGTCTTTCAGGGACCTACTTTGATTGCTTGACCTACATCCTGTACGGCCTGTCTATATGTTTAACCCTTGCATGACCACTGGCAAAGAGGCCCTCTTGTGAAGTCTCACTGGAAGCTGCCTCTTCCCTCTGCAACCCCACCCAGTCAGCCACGGTAACTCCACACCTTCTCTGCCGTGGTGCTGGTTCATGTTTCCAGCCGACAGACGAAGCGCCACAAAGCCAACTGTAAACAGATCCACCCACCCAGTGCACAAACACCAGCATGTTCTCCCCATGCAGAAACACACAGATGGTGGCGTGACACATTACAGGCGAAGCAATGACTCTACCCTCATCATAGACAATGTTACGCTTGAAAAACATACAGTCCAAAGCCCCAAAATAATATAATAATATGATAAAATATGATAAAAGAACACAATGCTCACAATGATCTGTGACACACATGCTCTCGGAATGCAATAATTTTGTAATTACTCTGTAACGCTAAACCTTCTCGCCCCGTCTTCCTGTTTCTCTCTCTCTGCTCAGTCACTCAGTGTCTCTGTACCTTCAGTACCATCTTTCTCTTCCTGAACATGTCCGGGTCTCCAGCAGACGTCTCAAGATGCCCTGGAGTTTGAGGATGGGGTGGGGAGTGGGAGAGGGGGTCGTGTGGGTTGGGCTGGGGCGATGGATTCAGATGTCAGTTAGGATGCAGCCCAAATCTCCTCCTTGCCGCTTGTGCGGGTCCATCCCTGTCACCACCTCTGTCTGCCATCTCGTCCTCTACCCCACACTGCCCTGCCCATCTGCCACGGCTGGCTACTCTCACTGCCCTCCGTGCCGGACTGACCGGTAACCAGAGCTAGCGGTGCTGCTGCGCTGCGCTGCAGCACTGCGACACACACATGCATGCACACACACACACACACACACACACACACACACACACACACACACAATCACACACACATGCACGTATACGCACGCACACACGCATGCACACGCATACGCACACCTTGCACCTGTTGAATATTTCACAACCCCAAAGACTGATCTGAACTCTGGGGTCCCTGCCAGTGTGCAGCCTTATGGCTTGTCAGCTGTTCTTGGGAGGATGAGGCTGGTGGTCATAGGACTCTTCTTTTGTACTACATGGAAGACTACATGGGCTGTTAATGTGTGAAATGGGCCAAGACATTATTTGAAGAATGTGGCCTACATCCAAAACAGTCTCAGTTTTGAAAAGACAAGGGAGAAGATCGCATCTCATGAGAATAGGTATACGAGTTGATGAGGTAACCAAAAACAGCCAAACAACTTTTGTATCATCTGTGCAAGGTTTAAACGATTCCTAGGTCTTTTAAAGTCAAAAAGTCTAGTCTAGAACATAGATGAAGTTTAACACTTAAACAAACTCAAATCCTCTTTCAACACCAGTTCAACACCAGTGTCTCAGAACAGTATGTTACTAAGTCTATGACTCTTTAACCTTTAAACTTTAAACTAAAAGAGGTCTCTGCTGCTCTTTACCATAACACTAAAGCAGCTTCTGAAATACCTCAAATTGAAAGGATGAAACGTGCACACTTCACCAGTGCCGCGCTTACACAAACCAAAATAAAATCAGTAAGCGACAAAAATAAACCAGTGTCTACATCAGAAAATCCCCACAGTAACATGCACGTACAGTACACATGTACACAGTGAACCACAGTGACTCACATGCACACACGTTAACGTCGCACACAAAAAAAAAGGCCTACATAGACCTGAAAATAACAAACCCAACAGACCACATGCAGAGCAACGGTGCCACAAACAGACAAACACACACACACACGCGCACAAATAACATATAATGCAAGACACAAGACAGACACAGAGAGGGGACACTTACCAGGCATGTCTGTTAGGCTCAGTGCTCGCACAAACATGGCACATTTCCGAACCCAGTGGGGTCCCGACACTTGACACAGGGAAAGGAAGATAAAGTCCATTTAATCTCACACCCAATGCCAGTGTGTGAGAGTTTGTGTGTGTGTGTGTTGTGTGTGTGTGTGTGTGTGTGTGTGGCCGACTTCCCTAATCATGCTTAAATTGGCTTAAATAGTTAATTAATCTCAAATTAACAAAGCAATACCAATAATGAAGATACATTTATGAACAGACACTGGCAACAAAGTCACCTTTTTTAATGCATTTATATTAACCCCGATATACAATTTAATACGACACAGCAGCGGGTGGACAGCTAGAACTGGGCTTTGCAAGGATGATGAAGAGCATACTAGCAGTCTAGTACTGACCCCACATCGTCAGACTGCTAAAGTAAAGCTGTTAGTTGTGTTTGTATGTGTGTGTGTGTGTGTGTGTGTGTGTGTGGTTTCAGGCTGTTGCTTGTGACACATGTGTAAGGTAGGGGATGGAAACTGTATTTCTCACTCCCCATCCCCACCCACCCCCTTCCATACCTGCGTATCTCACAAGCAAATGATGACGACGGCCGCCATTATCTCTGTAATGAGGGCCGCAATTCTGATGATGATGATGAACATGATGAAGATATCATGCGGAAAGCTTACCGTGAGGCAAGCGCAGAGATACTGGAGAGAGATACTGTATAAGTGAGAGAGAGAGTATGAGGGTGAGGGAGTGAGTGAGTGAGCATGGAGTGTGTGTTATGTAGGCTGGAGGTGTGGGGTTTGTGTGTGTGTGTTATGTAGGCTGGAGGTGTGGGGTGTGTGTGTGTGTGTGTGTGTGTGTGTGTGTGTGTGTGTGTGTGTGGTTGAGGCTGCCACAGACAACTGTGTCCCAGGGGACCTGCTGATCCCATCAACTGGACGGATGTAGGAGAGGGTGTGTGTGTGTGTGTGTGTGTGTGTGTGTGTGTGTGTCTGGGCGCCAGACAGGCACGAGTGTGATGGGGTGAGTTTATAGGTTTATGGTTACGGTTACATGGCCACTCATCCCTCTCTCCCTCACCCCTCTCTCTCCCTCGCTCTGCCATCGCTTAACCTCTTCCTCCTCTGCCCCACCCTATTCCCTCCATACTCCCTGTCCAGCTTTCACTTTCTCTCCCCACCCCCCTGTTCTTCTCCTCTATCTGCTCCCTCTTTTCCCTTATCGCTCATTCAATTCCCTGCCATTCTAATGACCCTGTGTGTTGCCCAGTCCAGCGTAATGAACCCTGGCTCTTCTGAGTTCAAATGAATTCAGCGATTGGTGACATAAATCGGCATCACATTCCATTTGCATTCCGAGTAGGAAAAACAAGTTGAAATGGATAAAAAAAACAAAACAAACAAACAAAACAAAAAAACAACACATACTTGTGGGATTTAAAACTTAAATTTCAAACTAATTTCCATTTCAATATCATTCACTATAGACAGTGGCAACAGGTTAAAACTTAAATGACAGAAATAAAGTGGGATAGGAAACTTATAGACTCTAAATCCTAATAGGGTTTTAAACATGGGCAGTTTTCTATCCAAGAACCTTTTCTGGGTGTTCCTATGGGGTTGCTTGGGAGCCTAGACCAGAGGGAGCATCAGCAACCTCAGTGCGCGTCCGTGTGAAATCCTCTGGAATGGGGACTATTTGGCTGCCATGGGAACTGGGGCGGTGCTTGAAAGCTGCTGGCGGGAACGGGGTGTGTTTGTGTAGGGAGGCTTTCTCCGGCTGTGGGAGAGCAGAAGAGCCGGCCCGTGTTCTGCTGCGTATGCTCCAGGCCGGGCCGGGCTGCGCCACAGCTCAGCTGTCAGCAAGTTATCTGGCTGTCTGGGGATGCAAACCTGCCCAAGCAGCACAGCAGTGGGATCAGTAGCAGTTAAGTCGCGCAAGACGACATGAGGTAGACATGAAGTAGCCATGAAGAAGGGGCCAAGTAGAAGTAAATGTAGTTAGGTGTGCCACAAAAGTTCCATCACCACCACCCTGGTTATTCAGGTTCAAAAGCGCACAGCCTCTGTTGATTGAGGTACTTAAAAGGGCTCTTCATGGTTGCAAATGGCCGAGGTATTGCCTGTTAGCAGTCTAAGTAGGACCTTTAAAGATTCATTGACAGAGACAAGCTGTGGACAAAAGACCTTAAAAGAGATTCCATATCTATCCCTTCTTAATCTTTAATTAATCTTTTCACAGAGAAGATCCGCGTATTCAACCAAGGGAGAAAAACATTTATAAACTCTGTGACAGCAGCAACAGAAACAAACAACAGCAACAACAGAAACCCACATATAATATTAACGTGGGAGTGCAAGTGGTTTCTAAGGGTTTTGGGAGGTTTCCATGGCAACGTGGCAGCAGAGCTGGGTCAGAGGCAGCGTCTGATGAAAAGGAAATGGGAGGGCGAGCTGGACTGGACAGGGCAGCATTCTGCTGAAACTGAGGGGTCTTCAGAGGGCTTTATAAGGCAGAGTGAGACTGTCAGGGTCGGTCAGATCACACAAGAGGATGTAGAGAGAGGGTTACTAGGACTCCGTGTACTGTGTGTGTGTGTGTATGTGTGTTGTGTGTGTGTGTGTGTGTGTGTGTGTGCGCGCGTGTGTGAGAGCATGTTTCGGTCTGTCTATCTGTCTAAGGCTGCACATATATAAATATATGCACACGAGGAACACAATATGAATTTGTGTGTGTGCTTGTGAATGTGTGTGTGTGTGTGTGTGCGCATTAACACACGTGTTTCTGGTTACACAAATATAAATATAATGTGAACACAGGAAGTAGGTAACGTATTTGCTCAGTCAATGCTGAATACTGTAAGAAGCCATTTAAGGCAATTAACAGAAGACAGAGCGTTCCTGCCTCTCCACTGAAAGCCAAGTAGCCTATTACTGTTGAGAGTGTGTGTGTTCCTTTGTGTGACCCTTCAGTCAGCGCCACGATGCCTGTAGGTATACAGCAGAAAGTGGGTCACAATGCAAGGCCATGCACATATATTCACTAAACTCCTCCTCCTCCTACTACTATTACTACAACACACACACACACACACACACACACACACACACACACACACACACACACACACACACACACACACACTCATTTTTGTCCCTGCCTGGTTTCAAGTCAGTAATTTGCATTTGTCTTGTCAAATCGGCAGAGAAGGGGCGAGTCAAGGCACAATACTGCAGACAGCCCTTCTATGCCTTTACTCTCTGCAACATGGAATGACTCCTCTTCCCACACAGCCACACATACATTCAGACATAAACATCTAAAGTCATGGCTTAGCAAAGCTCACCATGCATTGGCTTAGTAGGTGTACTCTAGTGGTTTAGAATACACACACACACGCACACACACACACACACCACACACACACACACACACACAAATGGCTACCCCTAATACTAAACCCACTCACTGTCCACCTGCAGCAGTCATTCGCTGAAATGCAATCCTCACAGTGCATTACGATTGGTTTGGTTTTCTTTCTTTCTTTCTTTCTCTCTTTCTCTCTTTCCTTCACCCTCCCTCCGCGTCTCTTTCTCTCAGCAGGTGTTCGGAATCTGACCTCAAAACAGGACAATGGCGTGGCGGCAAACTCACTCAAGCAGAAGACTGGGGCTGTCCATTGTCCATTGTCTTTGCTAACCCTCCATTAGAGACAATGAAGAGTTAAGGAGCCTTGCATCTCCTAGTCTTCACATCGTCCAACGTTCTCAGACACAGCGTAGCCTAGTGGGTTGGCTAGATGGAAGCTGTTCCTAACACATTTATTTATTTATTTTATTTTGAAGTCTCTGAGAAGCTTTTG